>WBMW01002476.1:13957-33965 GCA_013396635.1 Penelope pileata | reverse complement strand
CGGGGATGCCTCGAAGCCGTTCTGTCCGTGCAGCCGGCAGAGGCTCTGCCCTTCGGGGGCTGCCCGGTGCCCTCCCCAGGAGCTGCCCACGAGCTGGGCGCGTCCCCCTGGAGGGGCCTTTAAAGGCCGCGTGATGCTGCCGGGCTGCGGGCCCCGAGCAGAAGGGTCTGTGGGATCCCGGGCCGAGGAGCCCCGAGGTGGCTCGGCCTGAAGAGGATCGGTGGGTGCTGCACTCAGAAGGTGGGGGTTGTTCTTCTGTCCTGGGCAGCACCGCCGCAGTCAGGGGGGGCAATGCCTCCCCCCGCAGTGGGAGAGCTGTGGGAGCCCTGCACCCATTGGAATTGGGAAAGGCGTCATCCCCTGGTGCGTTTCCCACCTCCTTTTTCCTTCCTCCTGCTCAGAAACTCCTGATTTTTTTTAGATACTTTGGTTAAGAGCTCAAGCCTAAGTTTGTCCTCTTCACTATGAAATAACTTGGGGGAACCCCTGAGACGCTTCCAGCCCAGAAAAGCAGCGAATAAAACCTGGGGCAGACGCATCCACGGCTCCTCGGCAGCCTGCAGGGGTTTCTGGACCACTTTGTGCCGGGTGTCCTGGTGTGGGGGGAGCAGGAGGGGTTCCCCCCTCAAAATAACCGACCTGAGGAAATACTGGGAGAAAAAAAACCCAACTAACCCAAGCCCCAAGGGTGATATTAAGAAACTTTTTTTTTTTAAACTGCAGAATGGCTCTTTGTTCTGTGCAGTGAGAGGACGAGCTGGGGCTGACGAGCGTTGGCTTTGTGGGATCGGGGCCTCGGCTGCTGGCCAGAGCCGCTGGAATCGCCTCTGTTTTGGGGAAAAAAGCCCCAAAAGCAGCTGTCACCCAGCCTGTTCCTTACAGCTGGTGTCAGACATCGGCCTGCTGTGCTTCCCGAGCTGTTTGGGGGCAGAAAAGTGAAAAGCAGAGGTGACCGAAGCCCTCACTGAGCGAGGGAGCTGGACGGGCATGGCGTGGGCTGCTGGAACTTAATGGGTGGTGCCTGGTTCCATCCTCAGAACTCCACGTTTCTCAGCAAAACCACCTTTGACAGAATACCAGAAAAGCACAGAGACCTTTCTCCCTGTTCATCTTCAAACAGGGAGCGATCGAGTTCGGAAAGCTCACCAAAATATTCCGTCTAGACGGGGCAGGGATCGCCTGGAAAGGGAACACCGCGGGCGGGGCCTGCTGGAGCCCTGCTGTTTTCCAGAGCTGTCTGTGGGGCTGTGAATGAGTTTTCCTGATCCCCAGACGAGCTGAGTTCTGCGTTGATCCTGTGCTCTTTCTGTGGACCCACCTCGGGTGCACGGGCTGCAGGCACAGCGCTGGTTTTGGGGGAATATTTGCCATTAAATGCTCCTCGGATACATCCGTGGTTCTTGAATTGCCCAGCCCACTGCTTTCCCACCTTTGTGCACAGCAGGCTCAGAACTGAGCTTGCCAAAGAGTCGCTGGGAAGCTGCGTCGGCTGCTTGTTTCCCTCCCGAGATTTAATTACCGCTCGTTTCCCCCTTTGAAGTGGGGAGGAGGCTATTTCCTGGGTGATGGCTGCAGCCACTTCACTTTGGAGATCTGATAACTTCTGGGGCAGCTTTTTTATGGCTGCTTTTGAGACTTTGGATGTGTGTCCTCTCCGGTGCTTGCTTTTCAAGGGTGCAGGTGCGGAGACAGTTGGTAAATATTCTTTTTGTTTGTCAACAGTCGTTCCTTCCCTGGGTTTTGTTGGTAAGCAGTGGTCGGTTCCTTCCCTGGGTTTTGTTGGTGAGCAGTTGTGCCTTTGAGTTGGAGGCAGCTGGAGGGAGCTCACCTGCAGTGCCCTCAGCAGGGTGCTACAGGTTTGGGGTCAAAATGTGCATTTCTTTATTAAAAAAAGTGGAATTCTCGAGAAGGTTCAGGTGCAAACCCAAAGGTGCCCGGGTCCCCAAGCCCTGGGAAGCAGAACCGGGGCCGCAGAGTGGGGCTGGCTGTGTCCCCTCTTGTCACCCCCGTCCTTCCCAGCTCCGTGCTCTCATTTTAGAGCTTCGATTTTCCATGTTTTGGGTTCTTGTCATCCCTCGAGCAAATGAGGTGCGTGTTTCTCAGTGTGTGGGTTTCACGACGAGCACACAAAGTCTCCTGATTCCTAAATGCTTTCTCTTCAGTCTGCATTTACGTGTGGAAACAGCAATTTTTGCCTTTTTCCTCTTGGCCCCGGACGCGGGGCCGGATCCCATTGTTCCCGCACGCCGCGTCCCGCTGCTCTTTGTTTAACCTGGCAGCGCTGCCTGCGTCCCGCTCCTCGCACCCCAGCGCTGGGAAGATCCCTGCCCGGGGAAAATCCCTGCCCAGAGCCCCTGCCTTGCAGCTCTCTGCTGTGCTGCAGGGGGCAGGGAGCGCGTTCAGGGCCATGCAGAGGGAGCTGTGCCCTGCCAGCGCTGCTAACACGCGAGGGATCCGCTTTGTCCCGGGGCTCCTTCGTCAGCTGTTTGTGCAAAGCTTTTATGGGGGCTGTAAAGCTCCCTGGGCTCAGGGCTGGCACGCTGGAGTCGCAGCATCTTGGGGTGCCCTGAATTGGGGCTGCTGGAGCCGCGCCGAGCTGCGGGGATCTCCTTGCTTTGTGTTTAACGTTGCTTTTTGCTGCCTAGCTGCTCCGCAGCACCTTCAGCAAAATGCAGATTTTATTCTTAAAAAGCATCAGCGAGACGCTTTGACAAGCTGCGAGGCTCGGGGTACGCCTTTGGCAAGTTCAGCAGCAATTTCTTACTTCCTTTTCTTTTTTTTTCCCTTTGTTATTTAGAACCTGAGAAGGCCGACACCGGCGGCTGCAGTCAGGCGCCGTGACAAGGAGCTGCTTCCAGAGGAAGAAACCTGGTGCTCTGCCGGGCTGTCAGCACCGTTCTGACAACTCCAGACCCCTGGTGCCCTCGCAGCTGGGATTTTGCCATCCCACCCCAGACAGCGGCCGCTTCCCGCCTCGATTCGGGGCCGTCTGCGAATCGCAGCTGCCAGCGCGCTGCTCGGGGCCAGGACTTTGTCCCCCCCCCCTCTTGAGTAGCTGGACGTCAGTGCAAACACACCGAGATGTCTAAAAAGCAAAACCCAAAAGGTAAGCTGCACGTGGATGTGGTACCATCAAATGTCAATAACCAGCGCTATCGATTCCAAAGTTATCAATTAGGAAAGGGGTTAATTGCCTTTGCTGTGCTCCTTTCCAGGCTGCTAACGTCACTTGACAGCTCCTTGTCACTATCCTGGTGACATCGTGTAACCTGTTGGGTTTTGTGACATTTTTAGCAGCGTTTCAGTTGTGCAGCTGGACAGTTCTGATTCGTGACTCGCTGCATAATATTAACACTGCCTCGCTGCCACCGTCAGAAAGCAGCAGAAAAATATTTTTGGTTGTTAAGAGTTGCAGAGCCAAACTTTGTCTTTTTTTTTTCCCCTCCTCCCCGGGGTTCCCAGCGGTGCTGGTGCAGGCCTGTCCCTCTCCGGCTGCAGCCACTGTGAATCTGAGTGGTGTCTGGGTTACTCATGGGATTAAAATGCCAAAATTTAACCCAGTCTCTGAGGCAGCCCTTGTCCCTCTGCTCAGTGCCCTGTGGCCCTGGGGTTTCAGGGCTGCTGCCTGGGATTTACCTCTGCTTTCTGGCAAGCTCTGGCCACGAGCTGCCTCACCAGGCTGTGGAATTGGGGCAGGAAAACTCAATTTCCCTCAGCCCTTGGGGATGCACCCGGAGCTGGACCAGTTTGCATCTTTTCTTCTTGGGAGATGGGTACAAAAGGAGCAAGTTTGCAAGGAGCTTTCTGCCGTGCTTTGTCTCCCAGCACCCGGCTGCTCTCCCTGTGCTGGTTTTTCTTTCCCTGCCGTTGCACATTAAGTGGCAAAGCTGTTCTGTGTCAGGCAGCTTCGTGCAGCCAGAGCCCTTGTTTGCTGCACGTGAGGCATTAATTCCAAAGTGTGGCGAGGGGGAGGGAGGGGTTGAGGGTTACGGTTTTCTTTTTATTTGAACTGACTACTAATTAATAATTTAAGGCAGGCGGTTTGACGATTCGTGTCCTCTACCTCCAGAGAAGCGCTTTTGTTCTCGGTAGATTTTTGCTCCTAGCAGCTCTGGCACAGCAATGGGGTCTACCTGAGGAGCCCTGCTGTCCTCTGACAGCTAGATCCGAAGCAATTAGCGGCGCTTATGGAAATGACTGTATAGGATAATTTTTGAATGATGTTTAAAATGCTGTATCAGTGTCTCTGCTTTCGAAAGCCTCAGCACAAGCCGTTAGGAAATTGTCTTTTCTCTGCGGCTGGACACGGAGCCCGGCAGTTGTTGGCACCTGGAAGCAGCAGGTGGGGAATGGAGGAGTGGGGGAGAGGTCTGTAGGAGGCAGCAGGGGAAGCCTAGGGGGAATCTGCTGGCACTGTTGGGTTGCTGAGGCCAGGAGGGCATTGGGGCTGTCAGGGTTTGATGCCCTGAGCTCGGTGGCACTGCTCTGCGCCTTGGGGTGGTCAGCAGATTCTCTGCAGCCCTCCAAAAGGGAGCAGGCCCTGAGCAGGTGAGGAATGTCATCTCGGTTTCTGTTTCTCTGGAGCCAAACAAAACCCCTTTGCTGCCTAACAAAGGGCCAGTGAGGAGCGTTGAGAGGTGCAGGGCGAGGGAGCTGCTTTCAATAATGCAGCAGCTCTGAAACCGGATCGGGAGCCCAACCTGCTGCTGCCTGGGAGAGCCGCAGAGCAACGCGAGCGTCTGAGCCGTGCTGGAGGGTGTCTGTGTGCAGAGTCTGGGCACAGGACCACCTTGTGCTCCTCAGTAGTATGGCTTCTAAGTAGTTTTTTACTCAAAAGGAGAAAACAGTTCAATCTGTAGGCTGTGTAATCACACTTTCACAATCCATGCTTGCATCTCCAAGGAGCTGCTTCCACCGCCGGGTCGCACCGCCTGGCTTCAGCTTCGTGTGTTCTCTTAGGGACAAATCAGAAACACAGAGGAAAGGCGGTCTCGGTGATGCCAGGCCTCTGGATAAATGCCTGCAGGGTCTCGTAGGTGTGCAGCCATCCTGGGCTCTGTGCTCCCCCGCTGCCAGGCTCCCTCCCGCCCCGCTGCCTCGGTTAATTGGTTTGAGTGAAAGCAGCACCGGGCTCGGGAGCGGTGCTGACCCCGGGACACAAAGCAATCACATCAATCTCGTTTCCGGACGTCAGCTCGCGGTTTCAGGCGTGCCAGGTGCCTGGGTAAAGCGGCCCTCGGGCTCCTCCCCATCTGGATACACCGGGGAGCCGCTGCGACTGGTGACAAATTGCCCTGCCTGAATTTGGGAAAGGGGAAAGGTCTCTGCTCTGAGCTGGTCGCCTCCCCGAGTCAGGGCTGGGCTCCGGGCTGTGCTGCCTGCTGCACCTCGATGCAGGGAGAAGGAAGGGTCTGCAGGAGCGTGTGCTAGCAGTGCCCCTTCCCATGGGTCGTGGGGAAAGTTGTTCCGTGTCCGAGGAAACCACGGCGTTAATTTCTGCTCAGCGGGTGCTGATGCAGTTTTATTTTTGGTGAGCTGAATTATTTGATCGTTTCTACGTAGTTTATTTCTGATGGCAATGAAATATGTTGACAGCAGCAGACCTGGGGTATTGATTCCAGCCCCAATTTAGTCCTTACTGCCCTCAAATTCACGGGGAGAGCCGAGCGCTGGTGCCTGCAGGCAGAGCCGTTCCCACGTGCGCGAACAGCGGCACGCGCTGCCGTGATGTGTAAGGAAGAGCACGGCCCGTCAGGGATGGAAAATGCAATCTGTGGTTGGCTGTGAAGTGCAACGCCTGGAGCCTGGGAGCAGCGAAACCACAAACAGCTCCCGCGGATGCCAGCCCTGCTGTGGCACTGCTGGGGGAAACGCTGGCTGCTTCCGGCCTGGATTTTTGGGTGCTTGCACACAGCTCCGACCGTGGGCCCGGCGGTGACGTTGCAGCCACCTTGCCCAGTCCTGGGAGGAGGCATTAATTCCTGTCCTGTCACCTCTGCAGCCCCGGATCTCACGGCACAGACAGAGGTGCTTGCAATTAGAGCAGCTCTGGGGTGCTCAGAGCAGGGAGCTGCCGTGCCTCCAGCAGCTGCTGATTTCCTACCAGCTGAGCTCCTCGGCACGGTCCCTGGGAGAGCCAGCGTGGCTGCCACTGACCCGAAAAGCCACCGACTCTATAAATGTTTCACTGAATCCTGATTGCGCTGCTGCCTTCCCTGCGTCGTGGGTTGGCTCAGAGCAGGGTGCTCAGTCCTGCGATGGCACAGAGGGATCAGGGACCTCCCCAGATGGGCAGGGCAGTCCCAGGCTGCTGAGTTCCTGGTGTCCCAGGAAGCAGGGTGGGTGTTTCTTGGGTTGCAGTGTTAATTTGTGCACAGAAATGACCAATTAGCGGGGTTACGAGAGGAGCAGACCAAGGTGAGCAGGCAGCAGGGCAGGTTCTTCCTGGTAGCTTTGCTGTTTCTCTTTCAGAGAAACAATTAGTTGGTTAAATAGCTCTAAGCCACAGAAGGAAATGAGCTGGGATGAGCCATTTCTTGCCCCCTCGTTTCTCTGGGGGTGCAGTTATGGGCACAGAAGCAATTAAGGCCGTCAGCGTCGCCTCTGGAGCTGCTGCCTCGCGTCAGTGGGGCAGCGCTGGGTGTTTGCAGGCAGCAGCTCGCTCTGAGCATCCAAATGGCTCAGCACAGCCAGAGCCCCGGCCCCCACAAAGAGGATAATTCCCCAAATCTTGAAGGCAGAGGCAGCAGCCAGGCTCTGCCCACGAGGACGAGAGCGTTTTAAATTCCGTCCGTTCCTGCACATCCCCGCAGCCACCGGAGACCCGAGTGCCAGCAGCCCTCTTAATGATGCCTGGGAGTGCTCCTGGGCAGTATCACACGCATGCAGCGGAGTCTCCGTTGCATAATTTTTGCATGATAAATGTTTTAATGCCGGGAGGGCCTGGGCTGGAAGCTGGAGCCACAGCCAGGAGCGCGGTGCTGACAGCTCTGCTCCCTGTAAACCGACACAAACACAGCTGTGGGTGGAAGGGGGAGGATTGAGCAGCTGAAAATGTGCTGCACCGGGGAGCTGAGCTCCATCTTCCTGGCACCGGGGCCCTCGGTGGCTGCTCTGCAGTGAGGGTTTTGAAAAAAGATCGCTGATTCTTGCCCAGTGACGGGAGTCTGAACGCCATTTACAAGATGAAGGGCCAGAAAGTTGGTGGCTCAAACTTGAGAAACTTGAGGAAATCTTGCTCATGGGGCTGAAACGGGGAAGGACGGAGCGAGGAAGAATTTAACCATTCATCTGTAGCCTTAATAAGAGGCTGACCTTTCCATCATGTTCACAATTCTGTCACTGTGTTTGGAGGCATCTCGGTTTAAATGCTACATCAATGTCTGGGAACCGCGGGAGTCAATGGTGTGTCTCAAAACCGCGTACCAGGTGTTTGGAGGAGGTGAGGGAAGGAGCATGAATCAGCAGCTCGGGGTATCAGCCGGGCTGGGGTGCGCGTTTCCTTCCAAAAACACCAAATCCAGGCTGGCGGGGCCTTTGGCAGCAAAAGGAGGGGTGAGTTTGTGATCCCAGGCACTCACGGGGC
This sequence comes from Penelope pileata, assembly GCA_013396635.1. Taxonomy (NCBI): domain Eukaryota; kingdom Metazoa; phylum Chordata; class Aves; order Galliformes; family Cracidae; genus Penelope; species Penelope pileata. Next base: position 26,380 of record WBMW01002476.1, on the reverse strand, counting down.
CGTGGTGGTCTCTGTGAACCTGTTGCTGCAGTTCGGGGTCTCTGGGAGATGAGCATTGCCTGGGAGATGGGGGCTGGTGAGGAGCACGGGCTGCTCCATCTCCAAACCCCTTTGTCAGGCTGCTTCCCCTTTGTATCTCCAGGTGGAGGAAGTTGTTAACGCAATGCTCAGAGGCTCTGGGGCAGAGGGTATCATTAACTCCTTATTACTGCCCTCACAGAGGGATTAATGCAGAAATGTGAGGGTGGGACTGCTTCGCTGCTGGCCTGTTTCACCCCAGCCCTGCTGGGTCTGTTTGTCACCGGGTGGTTTTGGTCTGTGGTTGGATTGAGCAGAGCTGAGGGTGAAGCAGTTGCCTTGGCTGCTTGAGGTCAGTGGGGAGCAGGCAGACCCTGGCTCGGCTGGGACTGCTCCGTGTGCCCCAGCTGCACAGAACCCAGCCGCACAGTGAGGCTGGGAGCTCCTGGGCTTTGCTCTCAGCAGCTAATTGCCCTCTGTCAGCACAATCAGCCAGGGAGTGCCGTGTGTTTGGAGGATCTCGGTTCTCTCCTTGGCGAGGTAACCAGCCGGAGCTGACCCTGCTCTCTGGATGTCTCCTGGTGCTGACGTTCAGACGTGAGCCTCCCTCCTCCTTTGTCTTCACAGATCCGTCCGGGTTCATTTTTGATGTGCAGTCCAATACCGTCATGGCCCAAGGAGGAACCTTTGAAAACATGAAGGAGAAGGTAAATGTGCCTGGTGGGAGTTCAGCTCGCCACGTGCCGTGTGAACACTGCATCTTTATCCGCTCTCGGAGGTGAAATATGTTCTGTCTGGGTCTGACTGCGCTTCTGTCAAAAGCAAAATTTTATTCAGGCTAAATGGTCCTGGCACGTGAAAGTTTTATAAGGAAGCCATTGGTGAAGGTGCTGAGGCTGCTGGCACGGGGGATGTGGTGTGGGGCAGAGCACGTGGCTCACCCGTCGCCCTCTCTTCTCCCCTCCAGATCAGCGCAGTGCGGGCCATAGTCCCAAACAGGAGCAACAACGAGATCGTCCTCGTGCTGCAGCATTTCGACAACTGTGTGGACAAAACAGTGCAAGCCTTTATGGAAGGTAACTGCAGTGGGCTGCTGGCTGGGTTCCTGGCTCTGTCCCTCGTACCTGCTGTGCTTGTGGACCTTGTGCAGGAGCAGTGGTGCTCGTGCAGAGGGGTCTGAGCTCTGAGTACCCCACGTGGCACAGAGCTTCTCAGCTCATCCACGTACCCTCTCCACAACGACAACGACTGGGCGATTCTCTTCCAAGTTTTTGTTGGTATTTGTCCAACTGGAGGTCATGGCAGAGATAAGTGCTTGATGACTCTTTAGATAATGGGGGTTAGATACTCAATTACAGAAACTCTTGCTCATGTGTACAAAATGGGGAACGTTTTCAGCTTCAACAGCTGCTGTTTGTACTTTGAAACCTGGCTGGCACGCTGCGTGAGATGGATTTTCTGACCTTGCACAAAGCAGCTCTTGCTGGTGACTCTGCCTTCGCTTCGCTGCCCTGTCCCTGTTGGCCATCGCTGACACCGTGCTTGGCCTGCAGAAGGGCTGACAGCTCTTCCTGAGGTTTTGGGCATCCTGAGGTCCTCAGAGCTCTGGGGGCAGAAAGCCAGCAGGAGCCTGACCGAGCTCCGTGGGCTCCAGCAGGGCTCTGAGCCCAAAGCTGCAGTGCCGGAGCCAAAACGAGGATGTTTTCCTGGAAGCAGCTGGCTCTGTGTTCTAAGGGAGTAGCCCTGTTCAGCCCAGAGCAAAAACGAAAGCAGTCCTTGAGTCACGTCAGCCAGGAGAACTGAAACTGCTCAGGTGCAGGGAGGTTACAGCTGGCACCGGGTGTGGAGGCACTTCCACGTGGGCACGAGAGAAATGGAAGCGGGTGCCTCCCTCCCTGCTCATCGCTGCGTTTTGTTTCAGGTAACGCCAGTGAAGTGTTGAAGGAGTGGACTGTAACGGGCAAAAAGAAGGTAACGCTTGTCAGTGTGCTCTGTGGAGGTGTTTATCCTTCTTTTTCCTTTGAGGATGAGGGAGAGTGTAAATCTAGGCTGCAGAGAATAGCAGACATCGCTCCTAATTTTAATGGGAAATGAAATAGCAGAGGTGTTTGTGCACACAGAGCGGGGCAGAGCACTGCTGGGAGCAGCACAGGCCCCCGAGGTGACGGCGGGGTTCCCACCTGCAGCACAGTGCCTTCAGCGCAGGCAGAAAATGTCTCCTGCCCACGTTTGCATTCAGTTTAGTTGTCAGACGCGTTGCACTGGGTGCAGCAGCTGGGAAAGCTCCTGGACTTAGTGCCCTTGCCATAGCTTTTGTTCTGCTGACCCTCTGCAGGAGCCCTGAGCCACACACCCAGCCCCGCGCTGGAGTAAATCTCTGCCAGGTCCGCTTGTTCCAGCGGAGCTCCGTAATTCACTGCTCGGGTAGCCGTGCCGTTCCATTTCTCATCGGTAACCTTTGGAGCTGAACGGTTGCGTTTAGTGCTGAGGTCTGTGGAAATATATTTCTGTGTCATGTCGGCTTCCCGGCGTGTGTCGCCTAGTTCTGCGCTCAGACCTCTGTGAAATGGTTAAATAAAGATTTGCAAAGTTTCAGGACTTGATATTATAATGTCTAAATCCACCAGGACGAGAAGAAAATCATAATTATTCAAAAGGACTCCTTTGAATACTTGAAAAGCACCGGAATGAAATAGAGAGGGGGAAAAAAAAAATGTGACCGAGGAGCTGTGTGCTGGGAGAGGAGGGAATTGCTGTCAGAGCGAGGTCTGGAGCAGCACCCGGCGGGCAGGGGGTGCAGGGGGCACAGCCCCTGGGCTCTGCTGCGTCCCCCATCGCCCCGTGCCCGGTGCTGTGGGCTCCCTGACACGCTGCTGGAGAGGGCAATGTGTTTGCTCCCCATTGATGCCCCTCTATCTGTCCTCATTGTTGAATAAATCCCTCCCTACTGTTAACGGGATCAACAGCCACGCTGCCTAAAAAAGCATTTAATTCAGCTACGTCCAGGCAGGAAGCACAAAGCTTAGTTTTCCCTTCAGGAATTAAGCTGAATGTATTTTTTTTTCCCCCTTTGTGGTGCGGGTACCTAATCTTCAGAACAAGAAGAAGAAAACCAAACCGAAGCCGCAAGCCGAGGCGAGCCCTGGCCTCCCAGACCCCGGGAAATTGGTGCCCACTGAAGAGGAGCAGTCGGCAAACTCGGAGAAGGGGGGGATGAACGGTTTCCATGTCAACGGCTGTGCCCACGACGCCGAGTCGGCGGACTCGCTCAGCGAAGGGCTGGATGCGCTTTCGATTGATGCCAGAGAGCTGGAGGATTGTGAGCCCCCCGCGCCGGACGTGCCTGAGAGGAGAGGTCAGTGCCCGTGCAGGATGGCAGGAGGCCGCAGAGAGCGGAGGAGCTGCCTCTTGCCCTTTGTGTCCCTCCTTTGTCTGGGGTCAGCTCTGAGTGCTGATTTTTTGGATGGTTCTCCGGGAAAGGGCAGCTCACCCCGGGTTTTGATGTCTGCTGGCGGTTGTAGAGGGGCGGTCGGCGCTCTGCTTTGCGTTCCCCTTGACGCCAGCGTGCTTTCCTCCAGCAGTGCCTGAACTGGAGAACGGAATAGCAGGCCTGGACACGAAGTCGCTCACCGTGCATCCTTCCCAGAGCCCTTCCTCTCTCAGGCAGCGGCCGGAGCAGCGGAGCACGAGCAGGTCGGGCTCCAGGCCCACGGCGAGCGGCGCGGCCGCCACCTCCCTGCCCAGCGCCCGCCTGGACGACGTCCCCCTCTCACCTGCAAACAAGAAGCTGGGTAAGGCCCCGGGTCTGCGCCCTGCCTGCTGTCACAGCCGGGTGCTGCCGGCCCCACTCTCACCGCCTCGTCCGCGGTGTTGCTGACGGACAGAGCTGAGGCAGGCTGGACGTTGATGTTAATGCGAGCTAACATACTTCTTATTATCTGGCCACTAACTTGCACTCTGCTCCTCCTCTCCCCTGTGCACAGCAGGGATGTTGACAGCAGTTTAGATGTAGTGCCCCGAGCAGCAAACCCGGCCGTGCGGAGCGGGGCAGGAGGCAGCCTCGCTGCATACGTTTAGCCCGTTCTCCGCTCCCTCGCAGAGCCTTTAGCTTCTTTCTCATCTGTTGTGAGAATCTGTCGAAAGGCCAGAAGTTGGGAGCAGCCCTCTTACAAGAAGTGACAGCCTTCTTCTACCAGATTTTTTTTTTTATTTAATGTGTTTTCTTCACAGCTGGGTTCTTACAGTAACAAGGGGGGACAGGAAGGACCTCAGAGACCCCGGTGGTGATGGCGGTTATCGTAGGGAGCTCAGGGAGGTGGGGAGGTGGCTGCTCACCTCCACGCTGCAGGGCAGCACTGTGAGGAGCAGCTGTTCATGCCCCTTGGCAGGGGGCAACTGTGCTGCAGCGAGATGCTGAGGGCTTGTGGCATGAGGGCTGGTGACATGCCCTGCATCGAGCCGAGCTGAGGCCAACCTGGCAGCACAGGGCCAGTCCCTGCACCTCCTGGTGCAGCACAGGGCCAGTCCCCATGCCTCCTGGTGCGAGGAAGCAGCCTTCTGCACAGATTTAATTGTAGCTCCTGAGATATTCTATTCCCCAAGTTGTTTTGTGGTGTTATTTAGCGATACAACGTGCTGCTCTTTGGAGTAGAACTCACTTGACACATTTCCATTCCCTAACACAAAAGCAATTCAGATGCATTTGATTTCTGTTGTGTATTTGAAACTGTGGAGGGATGTCCTCACCCGTAGAAGGAAATCCCTCAAGCTCTGGGAAAGCTTTCCCCAGTAGGAAAATCTGCAGAACTGCCCCTGCTAAACCCAGAGCCTTTGTAATGGGGAAGGGAGAGGAAGTATTAAAACCAAGCAGGGCATAGTTTAAAAGTAAGAGGGAAAGCCTTCTCCTGATTTCCCCTGCCGGGAGGATTTAGCGCTGTGATTGACACGGCTGTTTGAGTTCTCTCTGTCTCTTGGTAGGTTCTAATATTGAAAAATCAGTGAAGGATCTCCAGCGCTGCACCGTTTCACTGGCTCGGTACCGGGTCGTGGTGAAGGAGGAAATGGATGCTTCCATTAAGAAGATGAAGCAGGTCTTTGCTGAGCTGCAGAGTAGGTAAGTAAAATGTAGGAAGGGATCCAGATGTTGAAGATTAAGATCAATGGATTTAGAATAAGACTTCAGCTTTGCAGTCAGGCTAATGACACGCTCGTGCTTGCCCCGCTGGCCGAGCACCATTCGTCAGCGCCTGAGAGCTCGGCGTGTTGTGAAGGGTAAGCCCGAGTCTGCAGCCCCGTGCTCTGAGTCTGTGGGAGCCCCCTGTGCAGGCAGCTGTGCAAGGCCCACGTTGTGCTCTCGGGAGCAGCGGGAGGTTTGTGCTCTGCTCAAGGCTTCGGTGTCCGGCCGGCTCTCCGGTGAACTTTGGCTCGGTGTCTGCACAGCCCGGCCTTCATAAAGCCACGGTAGGCACAGAGTGGGAGGAACTGCAGATAAGGTGCTGCCAGCTGGGTGCTGTGCTGCAGGGAGGGCTGCTGCGAGCAGAGAGTGCAGCACTTGGTGGCTCTTCAAAACAAACATTCGTGTTTGAAATCTTCCAATTAGGGCTGCGTGTAACCTGGACGAGCAGGATCCTCCTGAGGGTACAGGTACACATTGCAGGTCACCCTGTAGAGCTTCACTGCTCTGTTTTTAAACCAAGCTTTTGATATTGGGCGTGATGTTCCCTACGTGTGTAATCAGGTCTCTTTAATGAACGTTTTTATTGGTTTGGGTAAGTGCTTTGAGGTGATGTTCCCAAAGTCCCAACATCAGATGCACTTGGTGTCCTTGCTGCTTGGGTCTATTAGTGAGAAATTGTTCTCGTTGGTTATCCAAATATGATTGCTTTTGGTAAAGAAACAGAAGAAACTGCACGGAGAGTTCTCTTTGCCTGAAGTGAGTAACAGTTGACAAGGAACTAACACGCTGCTATCACACGGGAGGATGAAGGCAGATCTCTGGCAGACTTGCAAAGCTGTGTCAGAAGCTGTCTGTGTCTGCAAACCGTGTGGCCTCAGAGCAGGAGAGTGTGGTGCTGGGACGTGGAGGTGGCTGTCCTGAAGCCTTCCAGCAGCCTGAGCTGCTCAGGGTGAGCCCCTTTCCTCCCGTGTGTGCTTGTGCTGAGCTTTGCCACCAGGAATGGTGGTGGAACGCTGCCCTGCGTGTTAAGCCCAACTGTGCTAAAAATAGCAACAAAAGGTGTTTCTGGGTGACTCTTGAACTTTGAGAGGAGACTGTAGACCCCCCGGAGAGGTGGGGTTAGGGGTGCCTGTGTGCCCTCACCTGCATTCTGTGCTTCCTGGTGCTTGTGACCCCACAAAGCCAGCTGTGGGGTTCCAGCACTCTCGCGTTTCCAGAAAGCTGCAGTGCAGGGGTTTTACCCTGCCGGTAGCTGAGGGATCTGTAGCCCTTCCTCAATTTGTATGAGCGTCAGACCTTGCTTTGATGGAGGCTTTGTGTACCGACTCCTGCCTGACGCTGCTCCGATATTACCCCTGTATACAGCAGGTTTGTTACTTTCATCCACCTCTCCCTGCATGTGCAGCGTCTGTCAGACCCGTCCTTGGTACAGAAAATGTCACTGCCGTGGTTATGGTGCCCGGGGCTGTGTGAGCACTGCCTTGCCCTTTGGCTCGGCGTTATCAGCTCTCGGTGCTTGCGTCACCTTCCCAGGGTGAAGGGCCCACGGGGGCCCCGGCCGTGCGGATCCGCTTGGCCCGGGGCCACCGGGACCTCCCTGGGCAAACGCTGCTCTGCTGGCAGCGATGCAGCCGAGCTGGGGCACAAATGGTGCCGTCACATTTTCTTTTTCCCCCAGCTCCCTTCGTGGCCCAGAGAATAATTAGCTTTTTAGAACCTGTGACACAGGACAGGATCCGATAGTTAAATCCTCGTGCTGAATCACCGCTCCAACTGGCTTTCGACCAAAGGAAAACCTGATTTAAAGCAGGTTTGTTCATCTGGAGCAGGATATTTGAGTAGCAAAGCGAACTGTTACAGCTTGTGTGTGTCACAGATGAGCTTCAGGTGTCCTTTCAGGCAGCGAGGCTCCCGAGGGCTGCGACCTTCATCTTCCCTCGGCAGGCAGCGTGCAGCTGCCGGCACGGCCGTGAGGGTGAGGGGCTCTGGTGCTGCACCACGGCCTCCAAGATCCATCCCCAGTGTGGGTGTTGTATGTTGTGTTGTTTTGTGGGGATTTGGAGAGTCCTGACAACCCTTAATGCCCTTTATTTTCCTCTCTGCTGATGGGGAAGGGCTGCAGAAAGCACCTGAGCCTTTGTGGGTGCGGAGGGGAAGTTGAGCGCTGCGATGGGCACGGGGCCGAGCTGAGCTTTGTCACCTCTGTGCCGTGGGGCTCGTGGTGGCAGCTGCCTGCAGGCAGCCCTCAGGATCGCTGTGTCCCAGCCATGGAGCCTGACCCTGAAGGTGGGATCGTGCTCACAGCGTCGCTGCTCAGCTCTGAGCATCTCTCCTGGTGCTGGCTCACTGCGGCGTTCATCTTCTGCAGCTCTCAGTTTGCCTCCTTCCCCTTTTCTTCCTTCCTCAGCATCCTTTCTCCCAGCCCAGCCTCTGGGGTTTGCGTGGTCTTGTTCCAGGATGGAGCAGCTCGGAAGCGAGCGCCTTTCCCCGCGGGTCGGAGGCAGGAGGGCGGTCTGCTGGGTGCAGGGCTGTGCTCAGCTTCCCTAGGCCGGGAGATTGCCGGGCTCTGGCGGAGCCGCTCGTCACGCCAACCCCGGGCACAGCGCCGTGACCTCTGCTCCTCAGCCAGCCCAACTGTAAAATTGGGTAAAGAACTCCAGCTGAGCTCCGCTGAGTGAATTAAATGACAAAGAGACGAGGGCTGTAATCTGTTGTCGAGGCTGCTGCGGGTTTGCCGCGGGAGGAAGCCCCACATGGCCCGTATGAAGCGGGTGTTGGCCCTGCAGGAGCCAGGGGTGTGTGTGTGTGCGTGTGTGTGTGTGTTCAGGGAGGAGGTGATAGGGGATGGGTGCAGCTGGGCTCTGCCCAGCCCTCCTGCCATCGAGTTTATCCGCAGCGCTGCACCGTGCGGATGTGGCACCGGGATCCTGGCGGGGACACGGCAGCGGGACGGGCATCTCCCTGCAGGATCTCCCTGCAGGATCTCCCTGCACCCTGCCCTGCTCCGTGCTGCTGAGCCACGCTGGGGACGGCTGGAAGCAGGGTGAAGCCTTATTAGCGTCGCTGCTGACACACGGTGTTGTATTTGCACAGTTGGGCTGCGAGTGCCTGACCTGGATCAGGCCCCCGCTGTGCTACGAGCAGAAACAATTCCTGCCCTGAAAAGGCAGATGGACAGAGCGATAAATCAACAGAAGCTGCCAAATGTCAAAGCTGCTGTTCTGAGGGAATTGTTTAAATTGATCCTGCCTGGGTCCTCTCTGACATGCAGGGGAGCGGTGCTTGGAGTTTGCATTTCAGATGCCCTATGGTTTCCCTTCCAGACAGTCGCTAAAATAAATATTCCTCCCCATTTCCAAGCAAACCTTTCTCCCTGTGGCCTCTGTTGGAGGGCAGACCCTGTGCCTGCCCGACACCGCCCTCGGTACAGTTCTGTGTCCGCACAGCGAGTGGCACGAAGGCACCATGCAAAAGGAAGGCTTGGCTTTTATATTTAGAAGACACAAACTGGGGTGAAGCCCGTTATCAGGCAGGATGTGGAACGTGCTCGAGCCGCTGGGGGAAGGTGAGTGCAGCGGGGCTGAGCACGTTGCAGGCGCAGCGTGGAAGCACAAAAGCAGCTGCAGGGAGGGTGAGCGCGAGGCTCTGCGCTCGTTATTGCAAAGAACAGAGCTGAGGACAGAGCCTGCCTCTGTCCTGCGTGGGCACGGTGGTGTTTCCTCTCCTGCTGCTGTTGCAGGCTCAGCCTTGCTGTGCACGTTGCTGGGGACCGGAGCCCTCCTCACGCACGCAGCGGTGCTGCTGGCTGCCCTGCTCGCTGCAGGCTGCTCCCAGCTTGGTGCTGAATGCCGCCAGTCGGTCGCTGTGCAGCTCTGCCCGTGCAGAGGCTGCCACCACAGTGCTCGGGGGAATCGTGCCCTTGTGGCAACAGGGACACTTGGGGAGTGCTGAGCCTCCTGGAGCTGCGTCCCCGGGACCCCTCAGGTGGCTGAAGGATCCTCGAACCGTGAGAGATAGGCGCGTGGTGGGGACGGCACCCGCTACAGCACCGGGTGCTCCTGCAGCCTTTGGGGTCGGCGGGGTGTGCCCTGCCCTGCAGTGCTGCAGAGCAGCAGGGTTGGGGTTCCTGGCCTGGCAGGCAGGTTTGCTCCAGTGGAATAAGCTGCCAAGAGCATGAGTGAAGCGTGGTGGTTGTGTGGCTCTGAGAGGCTGCTGCTCTGGGTGCCGTGGATCCCTCCTGCCCCGCTGCTCACAGATTCAGCATTTTAAGCAACTGCAAGTGTTGCACCCTGGCTTTCCCCTGTGATGAAGCCCAGCACGGTGCAGCCTCCCCAGCAGCGCAGCTGCCGCTCTGCTCACCAGGTGGCTCCGAGTCCCTCGGGGTGGGGGGACCATGCGGGGTGACCGTGCAGCCTGCAGGGTTTGGGAGCACAGCGCCCGGGCTCTGCCTGCAGAACAAAGCTGGGCTGGCAGCGGGCTGCTGCTGCCCTCTGTTGGTCCCTGCTCGGGGCCAAGCAGCCCAGACGCCCCCCAGCTGCTGCACTTTCACTGTGGGATTTTGTTGCCCCCCATTTTGTTTCGTATTAAATCCTTTCTTCTTTTCTGTGTTTTTCCGCAGCCTCATGGATCGCGAGGTGGCACTGCTGGCTGAGATGGACAAAGTGAAAGCAGATTAGCCCGAGGCTCCCTTCCACCAAGTGCCCGCCCGAAGAGCTGCAGGCATTGCTGCACGCCAGGGACAGCCCCGCTAGGAGCAGATTTTCCTCCTTTATTTCCTTCTCACGCTGTTCCTGAATACGCAGCGCTCTGCACAGACAGAACCTGCTCTGTGCCTTGAGTTTACCGTTGTGATTAGGTTGTTTGCTGCTGGACGTGGGTCCCGCTGCATCCTGCTGGAGGCCGTTGCTCTGTGCCCATGTCACAGAGCTCTGCTGGGGGCACTGCTGGGCGTTTTGGCATTCCCAGGGCTCTGGAGTGGGCGTTCTCGGCACCGACAGCGCTGAGCCCTGCAGCTCAGGGGCCCCAGGGAAGCACTTAGCATGGGGAGGGAGGCAAAGCTGCTAAAACCACGTTGTGCCCGTCCCTGAGTCAGCTTCCAGCTCAGGTTCCGTCTGTCTGGAGACGCACACGGCTGCGGGAGGGGGACGTGGGGCTGCTCTGCAGCTGGCACCGGGCTGCCCGCAGCGAGCCTGCTGCCTGCCAATGAGGGGCTGGGGCTGAGCTGGGGCTGCTCCAGCATCAGCAGGGCCTGAGCTGCGCTCTGTTCTGCAGTGGAGATCCTGGTGAGCCGGCAGAAGAAGGCAGAGGCCCTGAAGAAGATGACTGACGTGGCAGTGCGGATGTCGGAGGAGCAGCTGGTCGAGCTCCGAGCCGATATCAAGGTGAGCTGTCCCCTCCTGTCCCTGCTAGCCTGGTCCTCACTCACCCCCACGCACTTTTTTGCAACCTTTTGGGTTTCCCGTGCTTCTGGATGCAGCTCTGGGGGGGGTGTGAGTCTTTTATGGTCTCTGTGGTTTCCAAATTCACGGCCACTGCTCTGCAGCCACGCAGAGGTACAGGACCCTTCCTCCTGAATCTTAACTCGGAATATTTGGTTTGTAAAGTACTGATCGCTCATCCAAACGTTAACCCTGGTGCCTGCCATCCAACCTTTGGCCACTGTGAGCTGGCACTGAGCCGGGGACGTGGCGAGGCCGCAGCTCTTGGTGCCTCCCACGGCACGGGCTGACCTCTGCGTTCCCACCCAGCTCAGCACTGCACAGGAGCTGCTTTCATGTTCTGTGAAATGCTTTTGTATTCCATAAACCGCTCCTGCTCCCCGGCACACCGGCTCCTGCTGCAAGAGGTCAGCGTGGAGCTGTGTGAAGGATCAATTAAACTCCAGCCCCAGCACCCAGCTGCTGTGCTGGGGGCAGGGCCCACCCCTGCAGCAGGACGGGTGCAGCCGAGGAGCTGCTGCCTCTGCAGGCACCCAGAGCAGGGCCTGGGCAGGGCTGGCTGCACGCTGCAGCCGCTGTGGGACCGAGCAGACCTGAGGGAGGGTGGTGGAAGTCAAGCAGCAGTCGTGCAGAAACCTTTTCCCAATTCCTTAAGTCCTTGCAGCCGTCTGCCTTCCCAGCCAAGACTTTTTTCTGATGTCACCCAGCTCAGATTCCTGTTCCTAGCCCCAAACTGGAGCCTTCTGTCTCCGTTTCCCATCCCTGTGCTCTGATTCAGTGCAAAAAGATTGGACTTGATGTGTGCGTTCCCTTTTCCACGCAGCACTTTGTGAGCGAGCGCAAGTACGACGAGGAGCTGGGCCGGGTGGCGCGGTTCACGTGCGACCTCGATGCGCTGAAGAAGAGCATCGCTGCCTTCGGGCAAGGTGAGCAGGGGAGCCCTCCCCCCCCCACCCACACCTCAGCTGTGCCCCGAGATGTGGGGGCCGTGGGGCTGGAGGGTGCCGTGCTGGGCGTTTTGTTCCCCCTGGGCGGCGGGGAGAGGATTTGGATGTGGGGTGCCCATTTCTTGGCCACGGGATCTGTTCTCCTTCCTTCCCCGCGAGCGCTGCTCCCAGCTTCTTGCAGTCATAACCCAAGCTGAGTCACCAGCAGCAGCTCTGCTCTCCGTTCGTGCCTGTGGCTCCGGCCAGGCGCTGCCCCAGGCTCCAGACAGGGGTTGGAGGGTGAGCGGTTGGGGTCCCGCGCACAGAGCACACACTGGGGCCATTTCTCTTCCAGTTTCCCACCCGAAGAACAGCTACTCCACCCGGTCCCGCTGCAGCTCCGTCACAGCCGCGTCCCTGAGCAGCCCCAGTGCCACCTCCGCTCCCTCCAGCCCCGCCTGTGCCTCCGCCTCCGCCGCCAGCCTTACCGCAGCCAGCAAGAAGCCCCCGACCTCTGCGGAGGCGGCGGTGGGGGGGGCTGGCAGCCGTCCTCCGCAGCCCCCCCGAGAGGTACCTGCACCCTGGGGCTGGGGCAGCCTCGCTGTGGTGGCTCTGCTGCCTGGGAGAGTTGGGGGGTTTTGTTTTACTGCTTTTCAGATTTTTGTTTTGCTGCTTTTCAGATTTTTGTTTTACTGCTTTTCAGGGAGGTGCGAGGTGCGCAGCCTCTGGGCTCTGCGTCACAGCAGATTTTGGGGTTTTTTGCTTTCCCAGCTCTTTGGGGAGTGGGTGGCACGAGGTGCACAGCCTCTCACAGCTCCCTCCACCCTTCCTCACCCCCCCCCACCCTCTTCTCTTCCAGGCTGCC
>WBMW01002474.1:742794-775808 GCA_013396635.1 Penelope pileata | reverse complement strand
CCCCGCCTGCCCTGCGTCCCCCCCAGGGTAAAGGGCGGGGGAAGCAAAAAGGATAGGAGATGGTGTTTAACGTTCTCCCGTTAACGACCGCGGCAGGACTCGAACCTGCAATCTTCTGATCCGAAGTCAGACGCCTTATCCATTAGGCCACGTGGTCCCCTACATGCAGGCATGGGGGGCAGCGACCCACACTGTGGGGGTCCCACTGGTGGCCCCACCACCCATGCACATCACCCACGTTCCCATTCTACATCCCCAAAATCACTGTGACTCCCTCTGCCCAGCGCTGGGGGCAGTGGCAGGGGGTCCCCATGTGCCAGCAGTCACCGCAGACCCCTGCCCTCCATGAGTGGAGCCCCATGGGCAGCATGGTGTCATTCTCCTCCTCACTGCTGGCTGCTCAAACTATGCTTCTGAGAATGNGTGCACCCCTGCAGGGTGCTGTGCGTGCCGGGGGCGGTGCTCACCCCCCCGGCGTTGCTTCCAGCCGCCCCACACGAAGCACGCGGTGCAGCCCCCTCCCCTCAGTGCCGCTCTCCCCTCGCAGCCCCCCGCAGCACCATGCACCGCCTGCTGCCCCGCCGCTCCGCGCTGCCCCGCCGCAGCTCCCGCCCGTGCTGCGGTGCCCCCGGCAGCCGCCCGCAGCCCCACGCCGATGCCCCCAGCCCGGAGCAGCAGGAGCGGCGCGTCAGCCCCCTGCACATCCAGATGCTGTCCCGCAACCTCCACGAGCAGATCTTCCGCGGGGCAGCCGTGCAGCACACGGAAGCAGACGTGCGGCGCAGCGTGGAGCACCTGCAGCAGCACGGGCTGTGGGGCAGGGGGGGCCCCGCGCTGCCCGACGTGCGCCTGCGCCTGCCCCCCATGTACGGCGCGGACCTCGACGAGCACTTCCGCCGCCTGGCCCAGAAGCAGAGCCTGCCCTACCTGGAGGCTGCTGAGGAGCTGCTGCGCTGCCAGCTGCCCCCTGTGCCCCCCCGCTGGGCCTGGGCGCAGGGCTGGAGCCGCTACGGCCCCGAGGGGCAGGTGGAGGCCGTGAGCTGCCCCGAGGAGCGGGCGCTGGTGCTGGACGTGGAGGTGTGCGTGGCCGAGGGGCAGTGCCCCACGCTGGCTGTGGCGGTGTCACCGCATGCCTGGTGAGATGGCGTGGGGCCTGCGGGTCCCCTCCTGCCCCTGTGGGTCCTGAGTGCCCCTCTGGGTCCTGCATCCCCATATTGGCCCTGTGTCTCTCTATGGATTCTGCCCTTCCACTATGGGTCCTATCCTCCCCGTATAGGTCCTGTGTTTCCCCATGCATCCTGCCCTCCCCTATAGGGCCTGCATCCCCCTATGGGTCCTGTGCTCCTGCTGTGGGTCCTGTGTCCCCCCATAGGTCCTGTGTCCCTCTATGGGTTCTGCCCTCACCCTATGGGTTCTATCCTCTCCATATAGGTCCTGTGTTTCCCTATGGGTCCTGCCCTCTCTCTATGGGTTCTTCCCTCTCCTATGGGTCCTGCATCACCCTATGGCTTCTGCCCCCCTGCTCTGGGTCCTGCCCCTCATGCACTGTCCCCGTGCCCTGCAGGTACTCGTGGTGCAGCCGGCGGCTGCTGGAGCAGCGCTACTCCTGGTCCCCCCGCCTGACACTGCACGACCTCGTGCCCCTGGAGGGGGCTGCCAAGGGTGGGGGGGAGCGCGTGGTGGTGGGGCACAACGTGGCCTTCGACCGCGCCTTCATCAGGGAGCAGTACCTCATCCAGGTGACCTCACGTCGGTGTCTCCCTCTTCCCTCTGCTCTGCTCCCGTGGCAGCGCGGGGTGCTGGCAGCACGCTCCCCCTCCGTGGCACCACAGCCCATCTCCGCTGTCTCCTCGCAGGGCTCCCAGCTGCGCTTCCTGGACACCATGAGCATGCATATGGCCATCTCGGGGCTGACGGGCTTCCAGCGCAGCCTCTGGATGGCCGCCAAGCACGGCAAGAGGAAGGGGCTGCAGCAGGTCCGGCAGCACATCAAGAAAACGCGCAGCAAAGCCGAGGGGCCGGCGGTGAGTGCGGGGCTCAGCCCCTGGCTGCCTCCTGCTGCAGGGGGTGCGCAGGGCTTTGGGGCTGCTCTGCTGCGGGAGTCGCTGCCAGCACCTTCCAGGGGAAGTGGGCACGGGGTGGGATGGAATTGGGTTGGGTAGGATGGGATAGGACGGGACAGAATGGGATGGAATGGAACAGAATGGGATGGGATAGGATGGGGTGGAATGGAGTAGGATGGGATGGAATGGGATGGAAAAGGATGGAACTGGATTGGATCGAGTGGAATGGGGTGGATTGGAACGTTGTAGGATGGAACAGAACGGGACAGGATGGAATGGAATGGGGTGGGATAAAATGGAATTGGATGGGATGGGGTGAAATAGAATAGAATGAAATAGAATGGAATGGGATTGAATAGGATCTTAGAGTAGCTTGGGTTGGAAGGAACCTCAGAGGTCATCTAGTTTCAGCCCCTTTGCCATGGGCAGGGTTGCCAAAAAGAGTGGAGTGGAATTGGATTGGATGGAATGGACCATTATAGCATGGAATGGAATGGGATGGGATACAATGGAATGGAATAGGATGGGATGGAATGGAATAGAATTGGATTGGAATGACCAACGGGATGGAATGACCATCCTTTAACCTTTTACCCCTGCTCTCTCTGCGGTGGGGCCGGGCTCTGCCTCCATCCTCCCCTGCTCCGCACGCTGCCGCCGTGCTGCAGGTCAGCTCCTGGGACTGGGTGCACGTCAGCAGCATCAACAACCTGGCGGACGTGCACGCGCTGTACGTGGGCGGGGAGCCGCTGCAGAAGGAGGCGCGGGAGCTGTTCGTCAAGGGGACCATGGCCGACGTCAGGAGTAACTTCCAGGTACGGGCAGCAGTGCTTGGAATGGGAATGGGAGTGGAATGGGATGGGATGGGGCAGCTTTTGGGTTTGTTTGCACTTTGGTGCATGGCTGGGATTTGTTGTGAGGGCTTTGGGTGCGTGGGGGGAGCAGTGCTGGGCAATGCGGCTGCTCCCGGTCTCGGTGACATGGCGCGGTGTCCCCAGGAGCTGATGTCGTACTGTGCCCGTGATGTCCAGGCCACCCACGAGGTGTTCCAGGAGCAGCTGCCGCTCTTCATGGAGAGGTGAGAGGGGGCGAGCGGGGCAGGAGGTGGGGTGAGGCCATGGGGCTGCAGGGTATGTTTGTGTTGGGACAGCTCGAGCCTAATGCCTCACCCCGGCTTTGGCTCTAGGTGCCCCCACCCTGTGACGTTCGCGGGGATGCTGGAGATGGGGGTGTCCTACCTGCCGGTCAACAGCAACTGGAGGAGGTACCTGGACGACGCTCAGGACACCTACGAGGAGCTGCAGAAAGAGATGAAGAAGTCCCTGATGAACCTGGCTAACGAGGCCTGCCAGCTGCTGCACGAGGACAGGTACCGGGGGGCGCGGGGCCAGGCTGGGGGCTGGTGCCGGGGCACAGCCACTGTGTGCCCGCAGGTACAAGGAGGACCCGTGGCTCTGGGATCTGGAGTGGGACACGCAGGAATTTAAGCAGAAGAAACCCCCGAAGAAGAAGAAGGATCAGAAAGCAAACGGCGAAGCCTCCGGGGTGGGCTCTGCGCAGGAGTGGCAGGAGGGTGAGTGCGGGGAACGCTGTGTGTGTGCGGGGGGACGGGCTGCTGGGGTGCTCAGCTGCCGGGCACTGCCAGACCCCGGCCCCCCCAGCGAGGAGGAGGAGCTGGGAGCCCCCGAGAGCAGCACCCGCCTGGAGCGCCTGAAGGAGACGGCAGCACTGCAGCCCAAGCGGCTGCAGCACCTCCCAGGGCACCCGGGGTGAGTTGGGGACAGTGGGACACCCGGGGTGAGCTGGGGACAGCAGGACACCCAGGACTCGCTCCCTGCTCCCAGGTGGTACCGCAAGCTGTGCCCACGCCTGGAGGAGCAGGGCTGGGTGCCGGGGCCCAGCCTCATCAGCCTGCAGATGCGGGTGACCCCGAAGCTGATGCGCCTGGCCTGGGATGGCTTCCCCCTGCACTACTCGGAGAAGCACGGCTGGGGCTACCTGGTGCCGGGCCGGCAGGACAACCTGCCCACAGAGCCCGGGGAGCTGGAGGGGCCCGTCTGCCCGCACAGGTGAGGGGGTGCGGGCGTGGAGCAGCCCCAGTGGGGGCACGGAGCTCCGGCACTCGGTCACATCCCCGTGGTGGGTGTGTGCCCTGTGCCCCTTAGGGCCATCGAGCAGCTGTACCGGCAGCACTGCCTGCAGAGGGGCAGGGAGCAGCCCCCGGGGGAGGCCAGCGTGGAGGAGGAGCTGATGGTGCTGGAGGGCAGCAGCATGTGGCAGAAGGTGCGTGGCCGTGGGGCTGGGAGGAAGAAATGTCCTGTGGTCGTGGCGGGTGGCTGGGGTGGGTGTGTAACCGAGCCCCTTTGTGCTGCAGGCGGAGGAGCTGAGCCGGCTGGAGGTGGAGGTGGAGAGGCCGGGCCAGGCAGGGCACAGCCAGGTGAGTGGGGGTTCCTGCAGGACGGGGCAGGGAATCTGTCCGTGTTTCCTCCATCCCCCCCGTGCTGGGGCTCCCAGCAGAGCAGGAGGGCCCCATGTCCTGCTCACAGGACGAGGACGAGCTGCCGGAGCTGCTGGAGGCGGGCAGCCAGCCCTCCTTCCACCACGGCAACGGCCCCTACAACGACGTCAACATCCCCGGGTGCTGGTTCTTCAAGCTGCCGCACAAGGCAAGTCGGGGACCCCTGTCCCGTGGGGCGGTGGCTGAGGTGTCCTCCATGGGGCGGGGGTGCATGGTGTCGAGCCCTGCCACCTCCTTGCTGCTGAAGGATGGGAATGAGAACAACGTGGGCAGCCCCTTTGCCAAGGACTTCCTGCCCCGCATGGAGGACGGCACGCTGCGGGCCGCCGTGGGCCGCACCCACGGGACCAGGGCCCTGGAGATCAACAAGATGGTTTCCTTCTGGAGGAACGCTCACAAGCGGATCAGGTCAGCAGTCTGCAGCCAGGGGCTATGTGGGGGGAGGCCGTGCAGGTGGGGTGCTCCAGGCTGTGTGTCCCCCAGTTCGCAGATGGTGGTGTGGCTGAAGAAGGGGGAGCTGCCCCGCGTGGTGACCAGGTATGGGGGGGACGGCCGGGCGTGCACTCACCCCTGGGCCCGTGCTCACCCCACACCTGTGCCAGGCACCCGGCCTACAGCGAGGAGGAGGACTACGGGGCCATCCTGCCGCAGGTGGTGACCGCGGGCACCATCACACGCCGTGCCGTGGAGCCCACGT
This sequence comes from Penelope pileata, assembly GCA_013396635.1. Lineage (NCBI taxonomy): Eukaryota > Metazoa > Chordata > Aves > Galliformes > Cracidae > Penelope > Penelope pileata. Next base: position 770,530 of record WBMW01002474.1, on the reverse strand, counting down.
GGCTGACAGCCAGCAATGCCCGGGTGAGGCCATGCTGGGCATGGGCTTGGGGGTGTTGTGTAGGGGAGAGCAGGGGAGGGACGCTGCTGAGGGGCTGCGTGGGCTGTGCTGAGCCAGGTGCCGTGTCCCGCAGGCCGACCGTGTGGGCAGCGAGCTGAAGGCCATGGTGCAGGTGCCGCCCGGGTACTCCCTGGTGGGCGCGGACGTGGACTCCCAGGAGCTGTGGATAGCCGCTGTCCTCGGCGAGGCACACTTTGCCGGCATGCACGGTGAGCGGGGCCACCGCTCGGGCACCCCAACCCCGTCTCTGCCTGGTGTGTGACCCGTCCCTCCCTCCCGCAGGATGCACGGCCTTCGGCTGGATGACGCTGCAGGGGAAGAAGAGCGACGGGACCGACCTGCACAGCAAGACGGCCGCCACAGTGGGCATCAGCCGCGAGCACGCCAAGGTCTTCAACTACGGGCGCATCTACGGGGCCGGGCAGCCCTTCGCCGAGCGGCTGCTGATGCAGTTCAACCACCGGCTGACGCAGCAGCAGGCGCGTGAGAAGGCGCAGCAGATGTACGCCGTCACCAAGGGCATCCGGAGGTGGGTGCTGCCCGTGGGAGGAGCGGGGATGGGTACAGCACGGGTGTCCCAGGGGACCTGGGCGTGGGTCACCCTGATGTGGGTGCTGCTGCCCAGGTTTCATCTCAGCGAGGAGGGCGAGTGGCTGGTGAAGGAGCTGGAGCTGGCTGTGGACAGGGCGGAAGATGGTTCGGTGTCGGCCCAGGATGTCCAGCGGATCCAGAGAGAAGCCATGAAAAAGTGAGATGTTCTGACCCCAGATGGTGCTTGTGGCACAGGGGTGGGTGGCAGGTGCACCCCAGTTTGGTGTGGGGGCTCTCCCAGTGACTGCCAGCAGAAGGCTGCAGGGATCATCTGGCTGCCCCAAAGTTCTTAGTGTGTTTAGGGTGTTTGAGGGCTCGTCCCACACTCCCCTCTGCCCCCATAGGTCCCGAAGGAAGAAGAAGTGGGACGTGGTGGCTCACCGAGTGTGGGCTGGAGGCACGGAGTCCGAAATGTTCAACAAGCTGGAGAGCATTGCCCTGTCCTCCTCGCCGCAGACCCCGGTGCTGGGCTGTCACATCAGCAGGGCCCTGGAGCCCGCCGTGGCCAAGGGGGAGGTGAGGACGTGGCACCATGCTGCAGAGCTCCTGGCTCTGCTTGTTCATGTGGCAACCCCAAATCCGGCCCTTCTCCGGTGCAGGGAACCAGGCAGGCACTTGGAGCTGCAGAAAAAACCCATTGGTATTGGGTCCTTTGCCCCTTTTCTTTGTGTGCCATCAAGGAAACCCAACACTCTGCTTTCCCAGCCTGCCCCCTGTAACAGGAGCGGTCCCTGGGCACTCTCCTAGCGTTCCTCTCTGTTTCCTCCCCAGTTTCTGACCAGCAGGGTGAACTGGGTGGTGCAGAGCTCGGCCGTCGACTACCTGCACCTCATGCTGGTCTGCATGAAGTGGCTCTTCGAGGAGTACGACATCAACGGGCGCTTCTGCATCAGCATCCACGACGAGGTGCGCTACCTGGTGCAGGAGCAGGACCGCTACCGGGCAGCCCTGGCCCTGCAGATCACCAACCTGCTGACACGGTGAGATGTGGGACAGCTGGGGACAGCTACCTCCGGGGGGAGACAGTGTGACAGCAAGGGGTGGCTTTGCCCGCAGCAGGCTGGCACAGGGCAGTTTTTCTCTGCTCAGGGGATGCTGGCAGCTCTAGAGCGCAGTTCCTTTGTTTGTGGCTCTGGTGGTCATGCACTGAGCTCAGCTTTGGCTCCCAGGGATAATCTGTTGGCAAGGGGCACGTCGCCAGCTCCGTCCTCGCTCTGGAGGGGCTGTGAGCGCATCTCCTCCTGTCATGTGGCAGCAGCCCTTGGTTTGAGCGAGCTGCCAGGAGCCTGGGGCTGGCTGCTCCTCTTCTCTCCCTGCCTTTGGGGCCAGCAGGGAGGGGCACAGCTCTGCTGCCCCTTTTGCAGCGCTCCTGCTGCCTTCCTGCCCTGCGCCTGCTGTGTTAAGCTCAGCCTGGAGCCCTCCTGCCCTCGCTCCCCCAGGGCTCCTTTTGCTCCAGCTCAGGCAGCTTTGTGAAAGCTGCTCCCAGTGCTTTATGGTATTTAGTACGTACAGGAGTTGGCCAAAGCAGAGCTATTCTCTGGCGGGCTGAGGTAAGGATACAGCAAACAGCCTTTCTGTGCCCAGGCAGCATTCGCAGCAGGGGAAGACGCCCTGATGTTTGTGCCTTTAAACCAGCTATTGCGAGCACGGGGCTTCCTGCTGGGAAAATCCCGCATCTGCTCTGCGTGGGAGGATTAGCCAGGAGTGAAGGGCTGGGTTCGTCCTTTCTTCCTAGGAGGCTGAATGTACTGTTACTCTGTTCCTCCCACATCCACTCTGGCAATCCCTGACCCTCCTGCTACCCAGTACTTAGAAAGCACTTTGTCTTCCAGCCGCTGATTGACATGGGTGCAAAGTAATCTGTAAGGATGGCTGCCCAATATTTTGTGAAGCTGCCTTTGTTCAGGCCAACCTGCGGCTGATCAAAGCCGCTACGTGCAGCACCGGGAGGACTGGCTGAGCCTGAGACAAGTTAGCAGCTTGCTGTAACTTTTAAGCAGGAGCTGGTTTCTTCCTTTCAAAAAAGGGCACAGAGTTCTTTCCCCAGCAGAGAACAACGGGTGCTTGCAGCGAAAGAAAGATCTTAGCAGTACGTTTTCAATCCATGCAACTCTGTTGGCTTTTCTTCCAAATGGGGTGCTGCCTTCGGGGTTCTGCTGCTTGGGACATGATGGAATGTGATGTGGCAATTTTTGTCTCCCCTGCTTTTGTGCTTCCAGGTGCATGTTTGCCTACAAGCTGGGCCTCCAGGATCTGCCGCAGTCAGTGGCTTTCTTCAGTGCCGTGGATATTGATCAGTGCTTACGGAAGGAGGTGACCATGAACTGTGCGACTCCATCAAATCCAACTGGGATGGAGAAGAAATACGGCATCCCTCGAGGTGAGCAGTGGCCTTTCAAGCTACAGCCCCTGTAACAGCTGCAGCCTCTGCACGAGGCTGATGGAGGTGCACACATTTGCTTTGTGCCTCTCAGACAAGAGATGAGCCTTCCTGTAGTCTTAAATACAGCCCAAGACTGAATTGTTCTCCTCCTGCCCCAAACATTCCCAGCCTTCACTGCTTTCTGTGTTTCCCAGCTCTCCCTTAGCTCAGCACAGCTGTGTTCAGAGAACTGCCCACACTGCACATTTCAGCCTTAGCATTGCTGTGTTCTTCCCCAACAATCCCCAGGCTTACACTTGTTCCTATCTGCACTTGACATAACCTCCTAACTGCTGCAAACAAACACTTAATTGTTGGCTGGGAGCTGCTTTAAATAGCAGCTTCTCACTACACAGCAATGTTTTGCCAGTAAAGAACCTCACTGAACACACCAAACACTTCAGCCTTAGGCAACCTTTATTAGGAATTTTATAGGCCAAGTGTGCTTTTAGAAAATGAACGTTGGGTCAATAACCAAGCAAATTAAACAAGTGCAGTGCATTGGGGTCAGCAAAAGCAAAACAGCCCTTGCTGCTGGCTGTCCAGAGGAAGCTGTCACCTCTCTCCTCAGGAGCTACGCACAGCAGCAAGCTTCAGCTCCAAGGAAGAACAGTCCTTGTTTCCAGCTTCCTACTGGTGCTGTTTTCTGCACTCAAAGCACCGCAGAAAACAGAAATTTGAATAAATTTAGGACTTTTTGTGCTACACGCTCTGAACTAAAAGCAAATAATTACTCTCTTACTCTGATGCTGTACAGTCTCTAAGTGTACTGCAGATCACAAGGAACCGACTGTCCCATTGTCTTCCAGGAGAAGCACTGGACATATATCAGATAATTGAAATAACCAAAGGTTCGCTGGAGAAGAAGTGATGTCACTAGAGTGCCAGAATGACAGTTGTCCAGAGAGCGTGCCAGAACCTGGCTGTCCTTTCAGAAGCACATATTTTGCCAGGGACTGATCCTGGTTGAGCTGCTTTCCTGTTGCTGTAAGAAAGGGACGTTCATGGGGAAGATTTTGACAGCAGTGCATTTGAATGGCAGAGCATGTCTGAGGGCAGCAGCCAGCTTTAAAAACGGAGACACCTGGCAGAATCACTGCTTGCATACCCATGGGCACTAAGAAAGAAGTCTTGAGTATTGGGCGAGAGAAAGAAACTTATCTCTGTACAGGCAGTTTTCCAAGACCACGATGAACATACCACAGAACAGGCACTGTGGGAGACGGAGGTGGCAGCAGTTATAACCACACCTTTATTTTTTTCGCCGTCTCTTCTTGTTGGGTTCCTGGTTCTCATCTGGCTGCTCTGCTGTGCTGGACTGGAGAGAAAGAGAGTTGTGAGCACCAAGTGTGAATGTTTCTGTGTGAGCGGTCCAATGAACACTCACTTCAAGAAACCAGATGCACAGAAGAGCATTTTGCATTTTTTTCTCCCTAGCAAAACCAGCCTGAAATCTAGGATTCCTCTCACCCACCGAAACTTTCCCCAGACCCCCTTAATTCATGCTGGAACTCAGACCTCAGGTTATGAATGGCACAAGACAAGGATTGTTTGTGCAGTACTGAATTCTGGCTTGTTCATTACACTCAGGGAAATATACACAGAGACACCAATAAAAACCTGGACAATCAGTAAAGGAAAGCAGTGTATTTTTTTTTATCCAGCACAGGTCGTGCTGCCTTCTCCAGCACTGTCTACTGGAGGAGGCCAGCCAGCGGTCCTCAGAGGTAATGCTGACACAGCTCTCTGCTTGCTGAGACAGACAAGGCCTTAAGAACAGTCTCAGTCCTCTAAGACCAAAGATAGAGGCAGCTGGTACGTGGACACAAAGGTCACTCAAGGCAGAGGGCTGGATTGTAGGGAACTTCAGTCCTATTCACTCACTCCTATCAGCATTTAAGTGAGGGTTAACCCAGGTGAGACAAACTCCTCATTTTACATATACCTGAATAGCTGACACATACTGGCAGCAGGAGAGGGGAAACCCATCGGTAACAGCAGCTAAATGAGTTCTCACCTGGTCGTTGTCTGGTTCGTTTTCAGCATCCTCTGTGCTGTGCTCTTGCAGCACACTGTCTAGCATGGATGCGTTGATGCGGAAGTCCCGGGAGGTGCTTAGCTTCATATATTGCATCAAATTCACCTGCAGCAACCAGAGGGAAAACGGGGAGGGGACAGGATGTAATGGCATAAACATCTTCATTTTCTGCTCTGTCTAGTCCTCTGCACAGCACTAGGATGAAGTCCATCACAATAATGTTGTAGGACTGAAGCAAAAAGTAGGTGAAAAGAAAGCACCTGCCCCTATGAAATCCAGTACCCATTTATGTTTTCACAAGAGCCAAATGCTTGCCAGTTATTCTGTCTCTCACATAGTACCTCATCTTGGTACACTTCTCTCCCATTTATCAACCATAGTGGAGGAGTAGGGTGAGGAAAGCAGGCATTTGGGGCTTAAGTTCACCCAGTACTGCCATTGACACCCGCTGTCAGGGTGACAGCGATCTGGTAGCGCTGGGTGAGGACCTTGAGCAAAGGCTGAAAGAGTGGTAAAACCCTTCCACTTCCCTAATCTGAGCAGCAATCTCTTTTTTTTGTTGTTGGTTTTTGAAGGTGGAACAGCAGTAGCTCTCCACCATGACACAATTCCACTGTTCTGCTGAGTTCAGATTGCAGAAGACCTCTGCTTTACATTACCTTTGATTTCTTGGAGAGATGGATAAGGAACTTCTCATATTGCTCTATTGCAAAAATCAGGTTTGGGATCGGCTTGGTATCCCGAAGCACCTTAGCCTGAAATGCAGAAAGGAGAGCAACAGGCCAGATTTGAAGCAAACAGCCTGAAGATTCCTTTGTATAGCCATCACTAACAAGTATCTCAGCTACGGCATAACGCAGCACCTGTATTTCCATCATCAGCTTAGATGCTCCCAAAAGCCAGCGATGCTGTAAGCACGACACAAAGACCACAATCATTCCAGTTTAGAAACACATTTTCAGTAACCTGCCCCACCAAGCCTTACCTGCCTGGTTTGCTACTGGGTTTAAATTGCCTCCCGGAATGGTTCTGCAGTGAGGCTCTTCCAAGTATTATTATTCTAATCTTCCTCCAGACCACAGCCCTGATACGCTCTGCAAAGGCATTACAAGCCTGTGCTTTTACAGGCCATGAGCTGTAATTTCATAGCTTACCCTAAATATAAAACAATCAGACAATACAAACAATTCAGACCTTACCTTCGTTTCATTCCTCTGAGCTTTTTGCTTGCATTTAGTAAAGTTTTATGTTTGCTTCATTTTTCTTAAACTTTTCTCTGAAGTTCAGGTTGAAGAAATTAGATTTTTACTTAAAGGCCCAAATGTCACTATAGCACTGGTGATCTATAAGAAGCCACCAGGTAAAGCAAGCCTTCAGGTATGGATCTCGAGTTCAAATCTAGCCCACGTTCTAATAGAGACTAAGTCAATCTCACCATGACCGTGGAGACTGCAGCAGCTTCATCTTCTTTCTTCTTCTTTTTCTTCTCTTCTGCAAAGCTTAAGCTCTCACTATGGATGTTCTGAATAAAGAAAGCAAAAGATGTGGCATTAAAGGGTAAGTAGGGAAGAAAAACCAGCCAAGTAAGGCCACAGAAGTCTTTGCTCTGGCTGGCTAATGCAGTGTTACTAGCTATGTGACAAAGGCAGTGACAGATGGAACTAAGGGTAATTTTACAAAAAAAAAAAAAAAAAAGAAAGAAAAAAAAAAAGGAAGGAAAAAATGAAGGAAATACATTCAGAAATATGTCTGTGAGAAGTCCCCAGGAAAGATAGCTTTGCATACCTCTATCTTCCCCAATATACCATGTCTGGTTTACAGTTCCTTTGGTCCTCACTTAAGCATTCAGTTCCTGTCTAAACAGCTAAATCCCATTTCAGGTTGCTGTTCTTGGCACCCACATTACTTTATATTGTGATGACTGCAGTGTCCTTGACCTTTATTTCCCACTATGATTAAAAGCAGTATCAACTTCATCCCAAACCACATGAACAGAACGGGGAGGGGATTAAAAATAAAAAAAGAAAGCTAAAACAGTTCCCCAAACATTCTCCCTCCTCTGTTCAAACAGAAATCAACGTGCTTCATCCCAATGGTACTGAAATGTCTTACACTGTTACTTGACATAGTAAAGATTGAAATATAAGCAGCTCAAACCATGTCAAGCAGATTAATAATCTTAAAAAGGTGCCCATGGGCTGCATCTGATTCACCCTCAGTATCAGATAGACTTTTGCCACAGTTAATTTGTGTCTTACCTGTACATAAGTAATGAATGAGTAACACTGTGGGGTCAAATGGGAACCTGAGAGCTTCACCTGCAAAGAAGCAGAGAGGCTGGTGTTACTCCCAGCTCGAGGCAATGAGCCATTTCCTACAGCAATTTGCTCACACTCACCAGCTTTTCCAGCCTACCCGGAATCGTACTCGCAGTACTGCGGCAAGCTTGGATATACTGCAAAGAAAACAGGAGTGAGTCTCTTCTAGATGCACTGTTCCCATCCTGATGAAGCACATATAGTATTGTAGAATTACAGGAGTAGCATCACTACCATGCAGTGGGGAAGGCAGGATTTGCAGTGGTTTGCCACAGTCCAAATGATGTGTCTGCAAGCCAGAGCTGTGAGGGAGCTCCAGGTAATTCACCACCTTGTCTCAGACTAGCTCCCCAGCCTGATCTCATGTCCCTGTTGCCCCAGCTCCAGTGCTTCAAGCCTTAGGGAGGAATGAGTGGAAAGGGCAGGACTGCTGAGCACTGTGAGAACAATGCTGGTGCTGTTCAGTACGGCACACAGCTGCACACTGAGGAACCTGCAAGAGACACTGGAACTGCTTGAAGCCAAGCATAGCCAAAGTCAGCTTGAGAAAAGCTTTTATCTCCACTGGTAGAACTATCACTACTGTAGAAAGGTCACAAAGATGAGTGCATGAAAGCCAACAGAAAAAGAACTCATCTTATCCAAGAGATGAACAGCCCAGTCCTGAGTGTAGCTGCTGCCAGGGGTCACTGTGAGCTTGCTTTAGCAGATTGGGAAAAAGGTTTTAGATCCCAGCCATCCCACTGCCAGCAGAGCTGCACTCACATGTTTGATGAGGGAGGTGAGGATTGCATATGTCTTGCTGAGGCTTCTCAGCAGCGTGTCCACACAGCTCCCTGCAGGGAGTGCTGTCTGCACCAGCTCATGAAAAACTGTCAGCAGAGTTCCCAGCTGCAGAATTACACCTTTCTCCAGAGCCTGGGTTTGGTTTGATGCCTGAGTCAAGTCTTCTAAAAGAAAGAGATGAATACCACATGAATGTGTGTCTAATGAGCTCAATTATACAGGTGGGAGACACAAAAGACCATCTTTTGTCAGGTGCACATAGCACCAGCGTGGCACAGGGAAAATAATCGCTGGAGGAGTTTTGTGACAACTCACTCTCTTACACTGTTGATGTGGAACCAGTTCAAGGGAGAGTTTAACCTACCCTCAGATGACACTACCTCAAAATCCTGCAATATCTTTCTTCTCTTTATCTTTGTCTGTCTTTGACAAAGGTATAACAGTAAGAAGTGGGCCACTTCTATTACCTGATGCATCTGATCCAAGAACAGTAAGCCTCTTGATAAGCCAATCCACCTCTTCAAGGACCTTATCTGCCTGACCCAGAACCAGCAGCTAAAACAGAAAGAGCAGTAACAAAACAGGTTATTGGAGGAGTTTGGCACAACAGGAATCTCTAAGCCACTAGTACCAGAGTAGGTGGTTGTTTCATACACACAGGTTTGACTCACACAGACAGTAGGGGCTGCAGTCTTCACATTCACTATGGCAAAATGGGACCGACTCTCTATTTCTACATCCTGGTAGGGGGAGAGAAAAATTCTGGTGAGCAAAACTTAAGCTGTTGTCACACGGTTTGCTCCAGAAATGAAATTAATTCTGCTGTGACAGCACTAAGTGATGCGAGTTAAGCTGCTGTGGGCTCTGCATCATACCTGATCTATGTCTCCCAGGCAAGCGTGGATATCTTGTGCAAGTTCGCGCAGCAGACTGACAGGACTCTTGTACAGAACGTGGAGACTGAAAAGCAAAGTCAGCAAACCCTTACAGCAAGAGACATCCTCTGTGGGGGAGGGAAAACAAAACAGGGCGTTACCAGATGCAGAACCCCCTTAGCTATTCAGGAACATCAGACATCCAGTGAGAGAAAGCCTCAGATTCAGCATGGATTTAACAGTCCATGCTCCCAGAAAGGACACACAGTAGATGAAAATCCTATCAAAATGCAATAGTTGTAACAATGAGCATTGTATGTAATATTGGAAGGGGGAATACAGCACACCAGAGCCCTCAGTTCATAGGAAAACGATGACCAGAAGCCCTGAGCAAGCACAATATGAACAAGATATGGCAAGAGTAATGTTTTTTCAGAGTATAAATACAAATTTGAGCAACACATGTACTAAATAACAAGAGAAAAAAGTCAAGTAAGTGGCCTCTCTTGCTAATGTTTATGGAGATGAAGTTTCTCTCCTAATACCCATGCTAATAACCACAGTCTGCCACCGAATGGGACCTGAATGCATCTACAAAGAGGTGAAAACAGGACAGACAAGAGCAGAGCATTCGAGAGTCTAACATCAGTTTTGACACATCACATCTGAACATACCCCTCAAAGCTTACGTACCTAAAGCATTTTCTTTGCAAATTTTGACTGTCCAAGTCAGAAACTGAAGGAACTGTATAAAGGGAGAAAAGATATGGCTTTGAAATAGAATTCAAAGCCCAGAATTAATCAAAAACAAACAAATCCAAATCACTCAAGATAATGAATCACAGCAAAGGGAGATCAGCAGAGTTCCCTTCTGGCAGAAGGGCATTCAGCCACGCTCTGCTGAGTTCCACAAAGGACACTTAACCTACAAACAAGTGAAAAGCTGAGATCCAGGACACAGGAACGGCTATACTTTCCCTTGGACAGAGTAACAGCTCCATTTAATTTAAGGTAAGTGATGACTCTAGACTTCTGGCACACTTTTTGTGCAGTCCCTAGTCTGTAAAATTGGGGCACCTTTAGTCTACACTTCAGAAAATGCCTCCCTGCATGGAATGAATTAGGCACTGAGCCAATCCTTTCTGAAGAGCTGTATTTGGAATGGCCACAAGTCTGCTGGCCTTTTTTGGCTTTATTCCCACATGGAAACCATACCACATCGAGGCTCCACTAGGAGTCCCTGCTTAGAAGGACAAGTAGTTCAGACTCCAGATGCCCAAAGGCAGCATCAGAATGTGCAGGAGGGAGAGTGGGAAGGCAACTTGTTCTTCACTGTTCTTGCAGGCATCTGACAAGATAATGCTTGACAACTTATCAAAACTGTAATTTTAACATGGTCTAGTCTGCAGGAGAAGGCTGAACACACACACTCTAAAGCTCCCAGGTATCAATCCGATCTGGCAATGTTCTTCCCACACCTAGGGTTACTACATGCATCCCCACCACCCTAAGAAGGTTGTGAATTACCTGTTGAGAGGCTGAGTCCAGGAGTTTGGACAAAGTGGAGAGAATTGTGATGAGTAACTGTGTTTCCTTGGAGTTGAACTCATCTTCAGCACTACTGAACTGATTCACCAGAGACCTCTGACCATGGGAAGGAAGGACAGAGTCCCTGAGTGTGCAAGCTTGGTGCAGGGCCATTTTAAGAAGCAAATAACCAGAAGCTGCAGCAGATAAAGGAATCAACAGCATTCAAGAATGACAGAGAATACAAAACCAAGACTCTTCTAAAGAGTGTTTTTTGTTATGAGTGCCTACACAGAGGTCCATGTTTCATTCAGCATGACTTTCACTCAATTATGTTTTATATGGCATTGCGGGACCCCTACAGCTCTCTAAATACACGTACACTTCAGTCCTGCTCTGCATGCTGCCCCAAATGAGCTTTCCTTAAGGATCAGAAACTTTTCTGAACAGTCAGCGACTCAGAGTGTCAGAGTTGCTACTGCAGACTTGATTCTGTGGTCAAGCAACAGAGAACTAACAGCATTTCCTGCCAGAATTACCAGTGCTTTGGAACACTTGCAGCACACAGTGGTACTTACCTGAAACTGTCGGATCTGGAAGGCAGCTTTCTCTGTGACATTAATATCCGCTTCTTCTGCGTCACCGTCAGTAATATCTGGCAGAGACAGAGAGGTGAAGAAAAGAGCTAAATGCCAAAAGCAGAATACAGGATTTATTTCCAAAAGTGTGAAAGACAGCAACTGCTCACAGCTAGGGAAGGAATATGGACTGCAAAGCTGCGGTAAGCACAAAAACACCTTAAAGGCAAATCTCAAATACAAGAGGGCTATAGTTGGGCTGCATCAGACCCTGACTGTCCTCTGCTGACAAACTACGAACAGGCAAACAGCTCTCTGGAACTAGCTTCTGGAATGAAAATCCATGGCTGCTAAGCTCTCCTTCCTACTGAGGGACAAGGACTGGACCCCTCTAGCTATGGGTGAAGAAGACACATGGGCTAGAACACAGAGGCTAGAAACCAGAGCAGAACTGTACCACGTGCTTACCCAGGGCTTGCAGAAACTGGGGGATCCTAGCAGCGTACCGCTGCTGCACCGTGTTGAAGACCCGCAGCAAACCTTCCAAGCACAGCAGGGAAATGCTTTTGCCCTTCTTCTTCCCTGACTCTTCAACAACAGTGGGAATTGAAGTGTACCTCCAAAGCAGAACCCTAGGGGATGGGAGGAGTCAGAATCATGAGTTCTAGCAAAGTTAAACGCACAGTGCAAGAGGTAGAACAAGGCTAATCACAAACTCTACTAGGTTCATATTTTTAATTTAACTAAATTTGAAGGTCTTTTTCCTTTAAGAAAGAAGAAGGAGAAGAGATCCACTTCAAAGATTATGTTTTCATGTGAGCAAAATATCCACCGCTTTCTTCCTGTACAGCTAAACAACTCAATCCTTCCCACATGCCAAGGGACATTCCAATCCCATTTCAAATCCATCTTCATGTACTCATTTCTTTCACACAGTTTTCTTTCTGTCTCAGAGACGACCCAAACACTGACCACTGATGTCAAATCTGTCAATGACAAAAGGAGCTCATCTCTTGGCAGTTTGAATTTGTGAAATGTCAGGTATTTCTATAGGGCTCTACATAAATAAAATCAGGAAAGTAAAGGCAGGTGAAGCAAAGAGAAAAGCTTTGAAGAAAGCAAAATTGTTTGGCCCAAAGGAGACATTTCTATTTGCAGGTAAATATCTTTTTCCAGCTCCCTTAAGTGTACTTCTTCCCTTTTTTGTTCCCTCTCCTTTCTTCTCATTAGTTCTCTCTGCTCTGTAGATGATCTTATTCTATTTCGATGTCTGATCATGCAAACATGTACCTCACATGTAGTCCTAATGACTGCAACAAAAACAGTTTCTCATTTGGGATGAGACACAAAATGGCTACTATTCACGGCAAGGGTAATTTGTTTTTTGTGCTCAATGCTGTAAGGGATCTGAGGAAGTCACATGCACATATGACACAAATCCCAAAAGACATTTAGATGCTTAACATTCTCAGATTTCCAAAGGATTAGATGCCTGAATATCTTCAAACACCTTGCAAAAGTCCTAAATACTTTTTTTCTAAAGCTCACGTCCCTCTTACATCTGTGAAGTGAATTTTAACTTCATAGTACCCCAGAGGCCTCAAGAATCTAACCCTCCTACCTCCTCTATGACTATAAGTGATGAGCCAAAAGTCAGAAAGAGGCTGAAAATGAGAGTCTGATGGTGTTTGGTTCTTCCAGATTAAAGTACCATTATTAGAGCTGCATCACTCACTCTGGCACAGAATCCATAGTGCCTCCACTTGATTTCTCAGGAGCAAAGAAAGGCAATGATCTCATCCCAGTGATAATAGCTGTTTCAAACAGTTACAGACAACAGTCTTCTTTCAAAACTCTACTTGAGAATCTAAAATTCCTGAAATGCATTGCTACTTCTTAAGGCTGATGTCTTCACGTTCCACAGTGACTCACCGTGTGATTTTGCAGAGGTTCTGAAACATCTTCTCAGGATTTTGTCCGTCTGGGCCATCAGTTTGTCCTGTCTCCTCCAGCTGCTGCACCTTCTGTAGTGCTACGCTGACAGCATACCGCAAGAACTCTGTGCTGGAGCGCAGAACTGCCAGGCTCTCCTCGTGGCTTTGGGCATTGTCCCTGAAGAATCAAGAGCACTGTCAGGGAATTGAGGATGCACAGAAAAAGCACAGGGATGGCCTATCAGCACTTCATCTCTTCACACAAGAGCTCAAGTCACATGCAGCGTGCTACCCAGAACAACTCTCTCTACATCTACTGCTTGCTTTCAGTTTCCCACATGAAATTTAAAATCTAAATATGCATTTATATAAAAAATTACTAGCTGAATCCAGAGTGGAAAAGACACTTCGCTTTGGTAGCTTGTAGTGAACGCTTGGAGGACAGAGTTCCACCTGCATTTCTGAAGACACTAACAGGTACAGCTCAAACTGGTGTGTTTCTGTTTCATAGAAGACTGGAGCTCAAACACTGGAATTTGTTGACTGAGAATAGCCCATGACTGAAGGAATAGAAACTCTCCAAAATGTTACAAGTCATAAGCAAGGTCTGGGAAAGCAGGTTTGTCAGCACCATGAGTTTTGCAGCTACAGTTCCTGCCTGGACTATCATGCTGCTCTCCACACTGTAAGTGCTGTTGCCACACATGCATGGTGCAGAAATGAAAACGTCTGCATTGTGTATACAGTGCACAAGACAAGCCAGCATGCAGACACCATGAAAGCAGCTCATTAGTAGGCCTTAAAGCTCCTCTCACCTGAACAGAGCTGTGAGCAGAGTAGATACAAAACCCATGGACAGGAAGCTCCGTGCCATTTTGTTGCTCAAGGCAGATTTGTTCTTTCCAGCTTTCTCCTTCAGGATTTCTGAGAGTTTGTTGTAACATGTAAACAGGCCTAGGACATCTTCAAATTTGTTCTTACTGCAGTAAAGTGGTAGAAAACATTAGTGGAGCAACTCCAGTCTTGGAGTTCCCTGTCTGAAGTTTCTGTTGCCAAACTACACACTGACACCTTCTAGATGATAAAACCATGACACGATATCTCCCTGCCTCCCTCATCCATTCCTCCTTGATGTGCCCTTCTACAAAATGTTATATCACATCTCCCACAACACATGACATTCAAAAGGAAGACGCTCCCAAGGTTCTGTGAATGTCTGTGCCACAAGGCACAGACACTCAAAGCATCATCCTAACTCTGTGTTGGGACTATTTCCTGTGCTTGCAAGGAGCCTGTGTCCAGCACTCTGACGAGCAAGGCACAGCATAGCACTGCAGCACTGCTAGTGCTGGAAGGTAAGATTTGATTTTTTACCTGAAATTCCCAATGTTGAAATTGTACTCAATCAAGACCTCACAAATTCCCATCACCTGGATGGCATAGATGTTATTCTTTACACCAACGCCAGAAGACAGAGAAAAATCTGCAGATTTATCCTAAGAGGTAAAGGAAACAAGTGAAAAAACCTTTTCAAAACCTGACAAGAACTCAGTGAATTCTTCCACTGAGTCAAACTGAAAATCTGATTTACCAGTTCAAAGTCTTCCAGCTCACTCTTGATCATCCGTCGTGTGACAGATTCTAGCAACTCTTCAAAGTTTTGCTCAAATCCCACATCCTCCTCCTCCTCATCTTCAGATCCTTGGCATAGATGCGCAGTGCTCTTATACCAGGCTAGGCAGTGCTGGATGCAGCAGAGCAGATGAGCCTGAAGGAAGCAGCCACACAGTCACATCCAGCCTTCAAGACAGAGGTCACTGGCAGATGAGGACAGCCTGCTCAGCGTCACAGGCCAGACTATCACAGTTTGATGTAAAGTGCCATGGATGCCTTGAAAGGTTCACGTCAATTTCAAGAATACGCTTAATTCCCAAAAGAGGCTTTCTGTAATCCTACATACACACAGTTACCCCTTCCTAGCTCCAGACAACGCTATCTGCAGGAGCTTGCCTATACAGGATGTACAGGTTTATCTCCCACTGCTCCTGCAACCTAGCTACTTTAACTGTCGAAGGAGATGGAAAGGGAATTTCCAGAAGGGCCTTCACTCTAGGTGAAGTGCCTGCTCCCTCTCTGGGTGTGCTACTGCAGCACAGCATGGAAGTTTCCTTAAGGAAAAACAAAGGAATGAATTTGAATCTGTTCCCTTGGAAATCCTATGAATTGAGACCTCATCTGTAACATTATCAAAAGAGCAAGATCAAAGGGCAGATTCTTTCCTTCACCTCACATACACTCCATGATTATTTTACGTGGAATTATGTTGAAAGAGGAAAAATAACAGAGAGAGCTCAACAGAGGATAACAAAACTACACTACTCCTTGCACATTTTTCACACAGGTCCCCCAAACCACTTTGCCAGTGGAGCTCTAATAGATAGCCTGAGACAGGACTGAAACGCCCAGCTCTATTTCATCAGAAGAATTGCTCCAAGCTAGAAGGAGATGAAGGAGCACAAAGTATTCAGCTCATGTAGCAGCACAACTAAAATCCTACAGAACAGGTGAGCATGCAGCTGTGGCTGGCCAATATAGCTCTTACCAGTGGTTCCTGCAAAAAGATTTGATCTCCTTGAGCCATAATGCATCCCTCAAGTTTCAGTGGAGGCAGGAGGTCTGGCTGGGGCAAGTAGTATTGCTTTATCTGCCACAGAAAACAAGGAATAAAAATAACCAGTTACTAAGTAACTGAGCCTCTTGAGTTGTTTGAATACAGGACAGGATAATCTTTGTACTCTGTTCTACAAAGGGAAAACTAGCACCATGATAACGGGACTGTACATCTAACTCAGCCACATCATCTGCTCTATTAGTAATTAAAATTCTCTCTTCAGTTGCTCATGTGCCTTTCAGCCAGAAGGCCAGGCCACTGCACTGAAACAAATCTATCTGACCACTTGTGTTTCACCTGCAGTGTTAACCATCCTTTATACAGTGAGAAAAAGTAACAGTTTCTGCAACCCGGCCCCCACACTGAATGGCCCTGGTATGACACCCAGCCTCCTGGCCTAAGGATGCTGGCAGTTATGGAGGCTACACCTGGCACTAAAACAAATCTGTGAAAGATCATGTTTGCACCAGGTCCTGGCCATCTGGCACAGCACATGAAGGAGATATGCTCCAAGTACTGATGTAGGATTAGAACCAAATAGGGAAAGTTTTATAAATAATGATGCTATACAATTATATATATTTACACCAAATTTCCATTAATTGCCCTCTTGCTACCAAAAAGCTGCCTTGGCTCTGTTCTTGTTCCCTTCTCAGACCCTCTACTGACATGGGAAAGTTGGAATTAGTCAGCATGAACTCTATAGATGATTAAAGTGAAGAAAATTACTTGTCTCAAAGAAAGCACAGCCTGTCCAATGGATTGAGGAAATGTGATTGTCTCGTTGCCATGAGCAACGCTGTTGGGGGATGAGTTAATCCTCCTAGATCCTACAAGAACTTGGGTATTCTCCCTATGGGAAGACAGCAATAATAATTACACATCCTTGGGGATGTATGGGAGGCTAACTGTTGTGCACTGCTAAGGAACAGGAAACACACAAAGCACTTCTCTTGGCACTGGTTCTGAGATGCTGCAAGAAGTGCCAAGGATTGTGAAAGGCTCCAAGAGATCCTTTCTCTTCCACCCTGTGTCCCGAGACAGGCTATGAACCAGTCTCCACAGACGTTTACCTAGTCTGCTCTCCCAATATAGCAGAGACTCAAACACCTCCCTGTAGAAGTGCCGCAGTACTTACACATTTTGTGTGGGAGAACTCTTGTGTGGGAGCATGTGAAAGAACTATTTTTTCAGATATTTAACCTAAACTGCTTGCTGTACTGGTCGCAGTGCAGAGCTCTTAGCATCTCTGCAGCCATGTCACGGGGCAGTACTTTACCTGGGACAAGAGCGTTTCCATTATAGAGCTGGCCAGCTGGGAGTTCCTGCGAAGGACATCATAGAAGCCCTGAAGACAGGAAGGAAGGACAACTTGGCTTACATGACAAAGAAAATGAACCATATGCATAACAAGTTTGTGTCAGAAGACAGCAATGACCCTTCGTCACTGCTAGTGGCCATGAGCAAGTAACAATGTGCTCAGTGTAAAACGCCATACCTGGCAAAGCAGAGGTTCAATAGAAAGGAAGTATGAATCAGAAAGAGCCATGGATTTCCTTGCAGGGGCCCTCTCACAAGCTGCATCTCCCTAGCAGCAGTGGCATCAAGCCCAGAGTGACTTTCATTGCTATTTAACACCAGCCCTAGATCCAACTTCAAACTGTGAAATCCTGCTTCAAAGGCCAAACAAGTCTGTGGGGAAACTGCAGGAGGCAAAAATTCTTCGGACTGAAAAATCTCAGTGGATAGATAAAGCAAGCACAAGTCCTGTAGCAACACGGATACACACACCCGAAACTTGCAGCTCACCAAAGGTCAGTCCAACCAAGTCAAGAAGGCAGCAAAATTTCTCTGGTCTAAACAGTTTTCCTTTTCTCAGGCTAGTACCCTACAGTTTGCCCTGGAGCTAAGATATGCACCCACAAATTGCTCTTTGTATTAGGTCCCTTGTCACAAGAGATCTAAGGGACATTTATAGAAAGTTGCAAAAGGAGGGGAGAAAGGACAGACCTCTGATGAAACCTGAAGGAGGGCTTTCTTTGAAGCCCCTTAACATTTAGTAACACTGCTTCTATCCAACACCTCTTATATCCCTGCCCCACTGAGCATCAAACATGCTTCCCATTTCCTAGGCCACACCACAAGAAGACATATTTTGACATATTTTTACTCTTAAGCAATGTATGAGGCAAGGAAAATACAATAACACATCTTTGGGTTATAATGGTCCAAAATAAAAAGAAGCAGAAGGATTGCAAGAAACATTATAGTCCCTGGGATAAGCACGCGTCCCATGAAGAACATAACTGAGACAATGGGTCACTTTCCACGATAATGTGATCGTTATTTACCTGGGGCTACAGCAGAACCACAGAAGAGCTACTGGCTGTTTAAAAGGAGGCTGAAGAAACCATGTTTACCTCATATAACATGAGTCGGACATCCGCTTGCTGGCTCAGACATCGCCTCAGGCTGCCCAGGATTTCAAGGCAGAAGGCCTCATTAGCTGCAGAATTATAGCAGGCATGAACATCTGCCTGGACCTGAGAGGGAATATTAGTCACGTTATACTGGTTACACTTTGCAAGTATCACAGCACAGAAGCAAAGTGATAAGGGGCCTGACCCCTAAACAATCACTGAAATAGCCTTTAGCACACTGCCAGGCTCTGTATCACCACCATGGAGCAGTCTGAATGCTCCACAGAACAGTAGTGCTATCCAAGATAACAACTAACTTCTCTTTGCATGTTGCATTTCCAAAAGCTCTGCTTCCAGGACTAACCCTTACCCAAGTTATATCTCCATTCTGGGGAAACGTCCCTCTGAGTTGTTTCAGACTATATATCAGAAATGAGACTGTCTCACATATCTGCACCGGAGACCGCAGAGCAGCACTTACCTGAGTGGCACCAATGGCCTGGCTGCACTGTGAAGAAGACAAGCTGCCCAGAATCTTAAAATTTCTTAACAGAAGCAAAAAGCCAGCAACTGCAGCTTTACGAGCATCGAGCTGCCTGCGAGCCAGGGAGAAAAGAGAAGCATAAGGAAAAAGGAAGTAAGAAGTTCAAAAGGAAATACAAGAACAATTCAGGAATGAAAAAAGGGTTCACAAAAACAGAGCAATTGGGCTCAGTGGCACTGTATTCCCAAGAGAGCAACACAGCCCCAAGCAGCTAAGAGCTTGGCAGTTTGCAGGAGCTCCTTTGCTCTACATCCATAACATTCAATTTCTTTTCTGCCCTCACAATGCCCAAACTGAGGGAGAGCCCCAAATCAAGACTCAAGCATTAAAAATCCTTGGCAAACTGGAATGGGAGCATTTCCCAGAGCTCTTCCCAGAGCTGCAAGATTCCTCACAAAACGCTGGTGTTTTGCTTTGCCTACTGAAACCCCAGATCTTTGCCCAAGACCAAGTCCCTTGCCTTAAATAGCAGTGTTCAAATACAAATTGTTTTCACAACCAGGCAGCCACTGCCCCACAAAACTGAGTCTATGTCAAAACTGAGTCTATGATCACAGCATTATGAAGACAGCAGGATGTGTTGCTCAAAGCATTACCAAGACAACAAGCCTGCTTCTCTAACATTTTGTAAGAGATCAGAATGCTGAAATGCCACCTTCCTTCTGAGTCAGTGGTTCCTTCTAAACTCTCTCTAGTATCTGGAGGCACTCAGCTATTAGAATCGGTGTTAATTCTGCCTTCTTATTTGAAGCTCCCAACAGCTTACTGAATTTCCAAACACTATTCATCTGGGGCTTGGGATTTGTGTCTCAGTGGGTAGAGCTGTGACTATATTACAGTCCTAGGCTGAAGGGATCGATGTCACCATCTAGTTATGGGAAGAACACACTAAGAACTTAGCCAAAGCACACAAAAAATACTTCTGCTCCAAAAATGCCAACAAGTTGCAGAAATCTTTTCAAAGAACCCCCTTTCCAGCTTACCTGGAAAATATAGCTTTCTGGAGAACAAGTATCAGGGAGTCCCTCACTGACATGCTGACTTTGAGCAGGGGCTGGAAAGGAACATACACTTTGGAGAGAAAAGCACTACGCCATGCCAAGCCCTTGGTGCATATGAGCTCATCTTCCTCAGGCCCATCTGGCCCTACATTTCCAATAGTGTCGTCAGTACAGTAGGGAAACCAAAATATTTTAAAATAATATAAAATTAAACCCAGAGAGATGTAGCAGCAGGACACCTTGGCAGGTTAGTGAGGACACAGTGCAAGGATTTGGGAAAGAACTGTTATCCCCAGAGTGGACTAAGCAGGTAGAAGTTGAACTCCAGGGCAATATCTCAGTCCAGGCAAAGAGAAATACTGACATGGTTCTTGGATGGAGAAAAATCAACACTGACAGCTACAGCTGTTCAGCTGGACACCATATACTTAGTTTTCTACAGTGTAGCATCTGGGCATCTTCCAGATGAAAGGTCAGCACAGAGCAGCTCCGGCACCATTCCAGACCGCACCATATGTTTTTTTTGCTAGAGGGCACGTGCAAACCCAAGCTTGAAGAACAGTTCTATGCCACACTGAACAACCTACAGCAGAGCATTAAGTCTTATTTTACAAGAAGGGTTATTAGATCATGCATATAATTGTGGCCTAGAGCTATCACTGGAACTGAACTAACAAGGATATTTATGGAGAAATGCAAAGCCTTACCTGCACTGCCCGGAGGAGCCCTTGCACTGTGTCGATGGGCAGAAAGGACAAATTGTCAAAGGTCTCTGTGACTCTGGAGGACGAATTCTGAAGCACAAGAGGAGCAGACACAACAATATTGGACAGCAAGTCTGAAAAAAATAAAATAACAGAAAGAGCAGCTGCTGTCAAGGGGCCAGAAAAGTCTTTATTAAAGCAGAGAGTAAAAGATTTCTATAGGGTTATAATAGGAGGAGCACTGACAAGCTGAGTTCTACTGCAGGCATGAAGCGCAACATACTCACAACCCAGCTGCAAGGCCTCACCCCACCAGAGGGCACTGAGGTATAAGAGAAGAGGCTGCAGCACAGGCTGCTCTGCAGCCCCAGGGACTCCCAAGCACCTACTCAAGAATGACGAGGAAGGTAAGGCTAGGAGCTGACGGATACCAATTTTCTGTGCGTCAGTTATTCCATGGCAACTGCCTGAAAACACATTTTTCACTGCAAGAAATGCAAGGTGATCTGTGGCAGCTGACACCTCAGTAAGAGGAAGGAACTACTGATTTTCTTGGCTTCAAGTCACTTCAGCAGGAGCTTAGGTTCTAAGAAGGTACATTCAGAAGTGTCCACAGAGCTGTACATGTTTCTCTCTCTTTACTGTTACCTATGAAGTGGCTGACGGGAGATGCTGCTTTTGTGAGGACTCTGTTCAGGACCTGCTCAAGAATATCACTTCTGATGGGCTCATGGACCTGAAATGAGAAAGAGCAATAAAGTCAAAACTTACATAACTAAAATATTCCTGTACGTCAGAACACAGGCCTTGTCCAGTACAAAGCAAATCCAGATCTTAAAGGTAAGCTGGGACCGGTTGCCAGAAGTCCTTTTTCAGCTAAATTCACACATGCTGCTTTCAGATTTCATCCGAGTCCAATCAGAACCAGCACATCAGTGAGGCATACACAGTACACATGAAACATAATAGGTCAAATTGTCTGGGGGATACAGATTTACCACTTCAGTGAAGATGCTAGTTTCAATCCCACCTCTCACATTTTCTTTGTGTCTCTGAATTTCTCTACCTTCTCTGCAGTTTCTCTTGTGTAAAAGAGATTACACAAGTAACACAGTAGATGGAATAGATCAAGATTGGGTTGTTATGAAAATGACCTCTTCCTGCTGGACAGGGGCAAATAGGAGACTAAATCTAGTATTGTTTGCAAAGTACTCATGATGGATTTTGACACCATTTACCAAGAAAAAATAAGAACAGTTTCTCCGTGGGAAAAAAAAAAAACAAAAAACCCTCTCTAAACCATACATTACCTTAAATGTTTCCAGCAGGATACTGGCTCCCAGTCTGCAAGCCTGCTGGGCTGGCATTTTTGAAAGGCCCAAATTGGTCTCAGCAGCTTTTCCTCCAAAGGGCTTTTTTGGTTCATACGATTCCATTAGGCTGAAGCCAAGATCCACCAGGCCCTGAGTAACATGGTCCCAGCCAAATGCACTGAGGAAAACATGAAACAACCCAGGAAAGAAACAATTTAGTCAAGGGAAACGTTTAGATTAGACCAGCCTATAGTAAAAATCTTCCACATCCATTCTAGATCTAAAGCAGCAGTGATAGATGCCTGTTCACACCAGGGAAAATGCCATCCCTCTCAAACTCATGACTGTCTTGAGGCTGAGGGGAAGGTGCTCAGCCCACGTTTTGCATTCCAGGTTCTCCAACCATCAGACTTCTGTTTCAGTCCAAAGGTTTCCTTCCCAGGGATAATGGTTTACACTCGGATCTCATCTGAACCTGACACTGAGCTGCAGTCTGGATGTACAGGTTCTATAGATTCCGAGTCTTCAAGTCAGAAGAGGAATGCCTTACATCTAACTGAAGGACAACTGATGATAGATCTCAGAGCTATCCCACAGCATGTTTAAAGGATTAACCACGTGGGGAAAGCAAACAGTGAACCCATCACGCATCCCTCGATCAGAACACAAACTGCAGCACGCAGCATGACTCATACCATCATCATCTTTCCTAGTAAGAAATAGACACAGTTCTCATCAGTTTAACTCTCTGTACCAGCACATGCTGAGATCTGGGGTGGAACAGATTTATATATCTACCTTTCTGGTTGTTTGTTTACGTTCACCAATATAAAACCGTGATAGAAACTTTGGATTTTGAAGCTGTTCCCTGCTGCCAGTAGGTCAGCAGTGATTCTGTGATCCCAGAAAACTCAAGCAAGGCTGAGACTCTCTGCCTCCCAAAACTCATGGAGCATTCTGCAGCGTGGCAACAACTCACCTATTTTTCACCACCTCCAGAATTACGGCTGTTACATCGTATTGTTGAGGACACAAATCCTGCAGAAACTTGGAGGCCTGTAGGAACTGCAGGTCCTTGCAGCTTCTTGTGATTGATGTTTTCAAGAAATCAAATATCTGGAACATAAAGTCATTGAGTGCAAGGAAATGGTCTTTGAAATGGGATCTGTATAGTCTTGGGTATGTTCCAATACGAGCACCAGCCAGAGCACAAGTCCCAGTACAGCCTGCCAAAAATCTTAACTCAGGTCTTTCTTGGGACAAACACACCAACCTCATTAAGTGCCTCAGGGAGGGTAACTTGCTGCCAGATGCACTTTGGGTGGCTACCACAGAGCCAAAACATTAGAAAAGGAAGACATTGCTTTTCTTCCCACCTCAGAGGAATCATTCTGGAAAATTCTGATATTGCCCCATGATCTTTTATAGAGTTCAGTAAACTGCAGTGTACCAATGATCTAACTGCCTCCCCATGAGCATCCTGAAGTCACTTTTAACCTGATTCTGATGACTATGACCTAATCATTCTTCCTTTCTTTTACAAGAAAGTGCAGTGCACATCCTCACTGAAATTCTCTGCACATTTATCACAAACATACCTGCTCTTGCAGTCTGTGTTTTACTGCAACCGACAGCAAAAGAGCCACACTGAAGGGACACAGAGCTTTACCAGGGTCCTTCTGTTGCTCAGTCTAGAAAACAGTAAGCAGCTTCAGAATCCCACAAGTGGAAGCAAGCTATCAGGCTCATATCACACTGCTGTTGTGGTACAGAAAGTAACGTGTCTTTACAACACGTAACATTTCATGAAATCATAAAATGAGTATATCCCTTCTAAAGGCAACCAACGTTGATTGTAAAAGCCCTGCTTCAACTCTTCAAGAACAGTGCCTGTTCCATCTTTGTCATACCTTTAGATGTTTGATTAGTTCCTCGCCAATGTCCTGATCCAGGCCGATAACAGAAACAATATGGAGAATAACGGTACCTTCCACGTGGCGGAGCTGGTCTAGGGGCACTGTGGCTACCTCAAGGTCCACTGATCTGTGAGGTTTATCCGAAAAAAAACAAAATTAAAAAAAACCACTGAGCCATCCAATGCCATAAATTATTTCTTAGGTGTCAAAAAGGATGCACTTGTACAAGGTTTGACAGTTCACATTCAAGGAATAATGAGCAGGACAAGGGTGACTGCAAATGGCCAAGCAGTAAAGAAAGGGAATGACAGAGAAAGAACTTACTGTGGAACCTTCTGTTCTTCCTTTTGTCTCTTGTCCAGCTGATTGAAAAAACTGATGATTCCTTCTAAAACAGTCTTCTTACTGCCCTGTGAGGTAGGACATTATATTAAATGACTGCATGGTCTGCAGGATCCCAGAGAACTGCACTCTATTCCCACACCAATTACAAATGTCCTGGTATTCTTTATTTCCCTTCAAAAATTGCTGAGGTACAGGAACGTTCCTGTATTGCTCACTTCCAGGTGAAATTACTTGGTTTAGTTTGTCTACTTTTTTTTGACTGCACTCATTGAAGAGTTGCAAGAAGCTGAATATCTCAGGTGTTTCTGTTTTCTTTTTTTTTATTATTATTATAAAAGATTCTTTCCAATTAATGAATTAGGAAGGCTTTCAAACTCCTAACCTTAATCCATCATTACGTTTTGGCTAGTGGATACAAGTGACTTCCTGTAACACACTGGTCATTTGTCTTTGTCTGGATCGTTTTGGCATGTACTCAGTCACAAACAAAGCAAAAGAGCCAGAACACTAGCAAGGGGCAGATATGTCACTGGCAGCCTCTGCTTGTAGGACAAACACAAGAGGTGAGACATTTCTAGTATAAGTCAGACTACAACTCAGAAGAGTTATACTGCATGAGCCATTATTATACTAGAAGTGAGAAGACCACAGTGAGCAAAGCCACACTTATGAATACTGAAAACAATCCACTCTGCCATCTCCTGGGTCTGAGGTCATCCCTTATTTCCCAAAGGTTTGTTACAGTTCCCCACAGATTACATCTTCCTCTGAGCTTCTTTGGGCTAGAGAAAGACAGAAAGAAAACAACAACAAACCTGATGATGTCCTGCTCTCCACAGGACAGTTTGACAGCAATCAGAATCCCCTATGAAATCCAGCCTGTGGCTCATAGCCTACGTGCACTTCTCATGATACATGCTCAGGGGGAGGCCAGTGCCCACAAGCTCTTACCTTAGCAGAAAGAAGCAGCAGCTGATAGACCAGGGGGGGAATTTCTTGCAGATCTAATTTGGAGAACATCCTAAGGACCTTTTCCACCACAAACTGCAGCTCCTCTCCCGAGAGTGGAATATCCCTGTTGAATCAAAGATGCAGCCTAATCATTTTCACTAATTTCTTTCAGAATCCCACAGCAGATTCAATCCGTAACTAGACATGTAAGATTGGTGCTCCCAAAGTGCTCCTCAGAAGCACTTGCCACAGATCCCTCAGCCACTGCCCCAGGATACTATTCAACCTTCAGTGCTTGGATCTCCTTCACATGCTTGTTCATTAACATATTGCTAATTTGTCAAGGCTCACACATGGAATGAGAACCCCAGTGCCACTCGAAGTCAACAAGGAGCAAAACCCACACAGCCATACACCCACACAGCCATTAGTTGGTCTGTAACCTGGATCAAGAGCACCAGCAACATTCCCTGTGAGCACCAGGCGTACAAAGGAAAATATGACATGTCTCTGCTCTTAAACTGCCAATAGGCACTAGATAAGTGGCCAGCAGAGGCTGGGAAGCACACTATCCTCAGAGCAGTCTTTGAAGCATGCCTGTCCAGATATGCTTTGTATCCATGTGGATGAGATGTGAATGTTCACCAAATTATTCATGGAGCTGTGCCTGGTGTGCTCAGACTATTGGTACTTTCCCCAAACTACATGTGAAATGGGACACAAGAAAGTGTTGATGCTTGCTGAAGGGAAACAAAATTACCTGAACATGTTGGCAAGGTGTATTACACTCTGAGGATCCCATCTAGTAAAAGAAAAAGGAAGCATAATTTTTTTTCACCCCTTTATTCACTTTCCCTGTTTTCCTGTTACTTTCTCATATCAAGATTAGCAGCCAAATTTGCAACCAGAAATTAGCACTGCCATCTTAATTACCCAGACTTAGAATGGTTCCAAACTGTCCTGGCCCCCACAAAAGCAAATAGCAAGAAAGAAAGAAAACCAAGCACTTCCTGAGACCAACCCATGTGACACTACTACAAAATCTGGAAACAGAGTGTTCCCTTGCCTTTCCAGGCAGAGAAGACACTGTCATGGGGGGGCACAGATGCCAAGATGATAGAACAGGACGCAGGTAGTGATATTCAACTCATCATGATGTCCTTCTCAAAGCATAACACAGTTTTGCCACATAATTAAGTGAATGATGGAGCTGTGGACACAACTGCAGATTTAACTCCTTCCATACCTGCAGGGTGTCACAGGCAATTCTGCAAAAAGCCCAAACAGGACTAGGTACTGACTGATTTTTAAACAAACTAAAGCGTGGTGGAGTTGGCAGAGATGTACATACTTGCTGGAGCAGAGGGTATTTATCAGCTGTTTCTTAAATTCTTCCCCATTCAGTTCACCTGAAAAAGCAAAAGTCTTTTAGGAGCCCACTCCAGAGGGCATGAGGAGTGGCTGGGAAGAAGGAGGTGAGAAGGGTTACCTTGCCCATAAGCCAGGCTCTCCTTAGAGCTGGACAACGCAGTAAGAACAGTGGAAAACAACTCCAAGGACTTCCCATTAGACAGGCTGCCGCCCTTAATGACATCCACAAACAAGGTGGCAAGTTCAGCCAACGCATGGCCTGGCAGCTGGCGGGCCTGGGAGGAGAGGGAATGACATGGGAGAGCCCGAGGCAGTGCACAGGAGAACTCCTTGTACATGTCCACACACTCACCGAATACCAGGAAAGGACATTTCCTACAGAGCAGCATTCCCAAAAGGGGAGCTCATCCACAAGACCTCTGTTTCACACTATTTTCTATAGAACAGAGCAGTTAATCAAGTAAATGCAATTATGATCGTGGAGTTTCCAGTCTAGGTCTAAATATCCAAAGATAATCACATTGACATGCACGGCCAGTTCCTAGACCAGGGCAGATCCATGGACAGGATATAACTCATTTTCCTCAGTGGGCTGGTGAAGTACCTCAACGTGCTCACTCAGGGACACCCAGCAGAGCCCAGGAGAGCCAGCCTGAACGAGCCCCTACCTCCAGCATCAGCAGCCCTATGATTTCAGACACTTTGCCCAAGTGCAGATCCCCTGACTCCACCAGCGGGACGCAGTGCTTGTAGACCTGCAGCCTCCGGAGAACACCGCTTCGCTGGGAACACGGGGAGCCTTAGTGTGAGAAAATGAAGGATGAGGAAAAAGTTGTACAAGCAAGAACATGTCACCAAACAGGAAATTTGCAGGGCTACACTGTCACCCAGCTGCAGCTCCCCTTTTTCTATATCAGACAAAATAGACAAAAAACAGAGTGCAGGAAATGAGAATCTCTCGGATAAAACAGCTGAAACACTCAGTGCTGTCATCACATCCCTTGGTTCTCTCAACCTGCTGCCTGTCATCAGGAAGTGCCAGTGTTTGGGAACAATCTGCTTGGCTGTTCAGTTTCAGCTGGGCAGCGCAGCGCTGCTGAAGGACACCTCCAGGCTCCCAGAAGTAAACCCCACACAGAATCACAGAATGGGTGGGCTGGAAGGGACCTTAAAGCCCACCCAGTTCCAATCTCTGCCATGGGCTGCGTGCCCCCAGCTCAGGCTGCCCAGGGCTCACCCGCGGCCTTGGGCACCTCCAGGGATGGGCACCCACAGCTCTGGGCCTTGTGCCAGGGCCTCACCACCCCTGAGTGAAGCACTCCCCCCTCCCCACAGCCCCCAGTGACAGGGCTGACGCCCGCTCCCCTCACC
>WBMW01002474.1:693625-742650 GCA_013396635.1 Penelope pileata | reverse complement strand
CAGCTCTCCCTGCTGCTCCCCAGGAGGATGCCCACCTTTGAAGATCCCCTTTAGCAAGGCTGCCGTCTCCCTGCCCCTCAGGGCCTGTCTCGTCACCATGTCCCGCAGCTGCAACGAGAAGGCCGTGAGTTGCCCCGCTTCGGCCCAAGCCCCGCGAGCGGGAGAAGTGGCCCCCGCCCGCCTGGCAGGGCCCGGCCGAGCACCCCCTCCTTCTCCCTCCAGGCACCTCGCCCTCCGCCAGGTCCTGCAGGGCCTCCTGCAGCCGCTCGGGGCTCTCCTGGGCCGCCAGCTCCAGGATGCGCTGCGCCATGGCGCGGCCGGGACGCGCCGCAGCTCCGCTGCCCCGAAATTCCCGCCCGGAAGCGCCGTTCGTCGCCCTGACAACAGCTCCCGCCCCCGAGCGCTCCGCTTCCGTTGTCCCCGAGAGCTGCGCGCCCCCCTCCCTGACCCTCCGGCACGGGGAATCCGCGGGTTCGAATCCCGCCCGCGGCTACCGCGTGGGGTGCGGGTGGGTGGGGGTGGGCACGTGGCGTGGGGGAAGCAGAGCCCTGAGCACAAAGTGTCCATTCAGGTCCCCACTCCCCAGGCTGTCCTGGCCCCTATGGAGGGCATCACGTGGGGCATGATCCCTTGGCACCAGGCCTGGACCCAGGGCGTGAGGGGCCCTGCAGAGGTTTAGGTGCAGGATTTGGTCACTGCTGGGAGCTTTGGGAGTCCCGTGCCGGCCGGAGCGGGGTCAGGGTGAGAGGCAGTTGCCTCAGGGTCACAAAGTCCCCACAGCACATCCCCATGGGATGGCTGCTTGGCCCCAGCCCTGAGGAGGCCATGGAGGGTGTGGGGCAAAGTGCCCCAAGTGTCTGCAAAATGGTGGTCCAGGGGACCTCAGGGCGGAGCTGAGCCCAGCTGGGGATGGAACGGGACCAGGATGGGCGCTGGAGGGGAGTGCTGGCACCCAGGGCCTTGGCAGGGCCAGGGGCCGCCCCACCCGCCCTTCCCTGGGGGTCTCGTGCCCCCCTCC
This sequence comes from Penelope pileata, assembly GCA_013396635.1. Classification (NCBI taxonomy): domain Eukaryota; kingdom Metazoa; phylum Chordata; class Aves; order Galliformes; family Cracidae; genus Penelope; species Penelope pileata. The sequence continues at coordinate 741,632 of WBMW01002474.1, read as the reverse complement.
TCCTCTTCTCCCCACCTCGCAGCGGAGCCCGCAAATCCAAATCTGTAAATCTGCAGCGTTACAAAACCTGCCTTGTGTAACCCCTTCCCCGCGCCCCAAATCCCCAGCACAAGGAGTGCAGCCAAGCCCTGGTCAATGGGCCCCTGTTCTCCATCCCCACAATGGGATCCGCAGGGCAGCAGCTGGAGGGGCACACAGCAACCCCACAGAAACACCCCACAAGGCCTCATTTTGCCGCCCTGTTGCGCTGTACCCCCATTCTGTACACATTTTGTGTACGTTGTGCCCACATCCCACGGGGGCTGAGGGCTCTCAAGCCCCCAAAGCACCAGGATCAGTGGGAGCTCCACCTGCAGTCCCATGTCCTCATGTGGGATGCCACCACCTGCGTGGGGACTGTCCCCTCACGACCCCACTGTTTTAGTGTAAAAGCCCCACATGGGTGATGAGGGTGGGTGCATGGACACCGTCCCCACGCCATGCTCTCGCCAGGCCCTCGGGGCTGGTGGCAGGCTGCCCACCATGGCCCGGCGCTAATGAGTGAGTTACACAATGAGAAGCTGTTGTACGTCGTTAATCGGGGTCGTTAATCGGGCCCAGCATCCCGCCCTCCGCTCACCCTCCGCCCAGCCTCGGCCCTCCTGCTCCCTCCTTCCCTCTCCTCATCTGCCTTTTGGAAGGTTTTAATGGGGTTTCCTGCCTGGTTTGCGCGGACTTAATTATAAAGCTGCAGCCGGTTGGTGCCTTGTGACGGCCTAATCCCAACCCGGTGACCGTACAAAGCTTTCACTGGGATTTCTCGCTGCTGCACTCCGGCCCCGCTGTCCGGCCCCGCTCCTGCAGCCCTGACCCTGCGCGGACATTGGGCTTTCCCCATCCCCGGTGAGTATGGGGGATGTTCCCACCTGAACTACTTGGCCCTGGGCTTGGGTTTGACAAAGGAGTGCTGGGGGGGGAGCCCAGGGACTCGTGGTGGGGACAGCTCTGGTTCCATGCTGCCTGACCCGGGATGGGCAGTGGGATGGGTGCTGGCGCGGTGATGGTGAGGGCGGCCTTCCTCCTCGTTGGCCCATGTAGGGTGTTCCACCTGGGCTGCGTCAGGGAGATGCCGAAGGGCTTAGGACGCTGTGTCACAGCTGGGGATGGGCTCTGGAGCTGCTTGTAAAAGGGAACGGTGTGCCAGGAATGCATGGCACTGCAAGCATAGCAGGCAGGGAAGGCAAAGGCAAGGAGGACGAAGCACTGCCTGAGGTCTTTCTCAAGCAAAGGTGCTGGCTGCAAGCTTTGGAGTGGTTCCTGAAGAGCCCAGGGGCAAAGGGGAGTGTTTGGGACCCCATCCGCTCAGCAGGGCCATGGCAGCACCAGGCCATCCTGCCAGGGCTCCCCGGCCGCTTGACACCCATGGGACAGCCCAGCTGGCACTGGGTGCATTGCACCTGGCAGGTCTTTGGGAGGCTGTCCTGCAGCCTCTGCTGCTCCCCACACTGCATGGATGCGGGTGGAGGTGACACTGTGCTGGGTGAGCTGATGGGGCCATGGGTCCCCAGGAACCGCAGAAACCCAGGGATGCCTCTGCCCGCAGCCTGCAGAAATGCAGAGCTGGGAAAAAAGGCTGAAGGCATCATATGATCAATACCCACGTATTTATGTTGCAAACAGCCCTGATGTTCCTCAGGCACTCTCAGCTCCACCAGGCAGAGGCGTGGGCAGTGGGTGATGGTGCCAAGGGGCAGTGGGTGCCCACAGGGAACCCACCTCTGCCCCAACACAGCCTCTGCAGGGTCATGGCAAGAGGGACAGGGGCACGAGGGGCTGCAAAGGCTTCAGATGCCCATGAGTAATTCCTCCTCCTCTTTTCCAGTGTCCTGCACCTGATCAAGGCTAAAGGACGACATGTCTGCTGTTGTGAGTACTGCCCCATGCTGCCCCTCCCTGGCACCCCTTGCCCTGCCCCGTCCCCATCCCATTGCACCCCTCAGGTGCAGCTCTGCTCTTCCCTTGAGGCACCCACATGGCGCTGGGGCTGTCCCCAGCCTTGTGGGGCTGGCAGGCAGGCAGGGAGACGGGGGGCTGCCAGTGGAGGATGCATGAGCCCTCCATCCTCTCCTTGCCCCCAGACGGGCACCTTCCGCATCGTCTCGGAGGAGGAGCAGGCGCTGCGCACCAAGCTGGAGCGCCTCACCACCAAGGACCACGGCCCCGTTTTTGGGAGGTGCCCACAGATCCCCCCGCACACGCTGCAGAAGGTGAGGCACAGCCCTGCTGCGAGTGGGGCAGGAGGGGGGGACCTGCTCCAGGATGCTGCAGCCAGCAGCACCGCGGCCCACTGCTTTTTGGTGCCAAAATGCACCCTGGGGTGCTGGGTCCAGTGGCTCTGGCGAGTGCCCAGAGTCCCCGAGGCGATGTGAGGCTGCTGAGGGCCCCATCCCTGCTCCCCCCAGGCGAAGGACGAGCTGAACGAGACGGAGGAGCAGAGGGAGGCGGCAGTCAGGGCGCTGCGGGAGCTGGTGCAGGAGCGGGCTGGCGGCGAGGATGTCTGCAAGGCGGTGGCTGAGAAGGTGCAGGGGAAGGACGATTCCTTCTTCCTTCGCTTCATCCGTGCCCGCAAGTTCGATGTCCACAGGGCCTACGACCTGCTGAAAGGTGGGGGTCCTCTGGCAGCTCCCTGCCCCTTCCCAGTGCCTCCCAACACTCTGGGCTGGGCTGGCTCTGCTCTGTTCTCATTTGTGTCTGCCAGGAGGATAATGAGTTGCAATTATCAGTGCTGGCTCCCAGACGAGCTGTTTTGTTCACCCACATTCTCCTGGGACGTTTCCATATTTCGTGCCTGCGCGGTGCCAAGGGAGGGGAGCTGGGGCAGGGAGCTCTCCCAGCACAGCTCCCTGAGGACAGGCACGCAGCCGCCGTCCTGCCCAGCTTCTGTCTCTCTCCAGGCTACGTGAACTTCCGCCAGCAGTACCCCGAGCTCTTTGACAACCTGACCCCCGAGGCTGTGCGCAGCACCATCGAGGCGGGCTACCCCGGCATCCTGGCCAGCAGGGACAAGTACGGCCGGGTGGTGATGCTCTTCAACATCGAGAACTGGGACTACGAGGAGATCACCTTCGATGAGGTCGGCCCTGCCATTGCCCCATGAGCTTCTGGAACGGTTCTGCTCCTGGGGTTGTCCAGCTCAGCGTGTCTGAGCAGAGCATCCCTTACACACACACATTTGTACGGGCACACAATCTCTGTCTGCCTAGATTTAAGATAAACTTTGAATTTATCCTTCCAGGGGAATGTGGTCTGTCCCAAAAGGCTCCCTTTCTTTCCTTCTGATGTGGCACAGGGTTCAGGGCACAGTCAGAGTGTGCATCTCCCACCCTAGGTGACGCAGGGTGAAGGGAGGCACCTCACCATTAAATCAGGGTGCTTTAGAAAGGAAGGACCTGCAGGGCAGAGGAGGAAACTGGCACACAGCATGGAAAGGACTTCTTAGCAAAGAGACCTCCAGGCACGCAATCCAAGTTCTTCCAGCTCTGTTTTCTGCTCAGCCCTGAATTTGGTGGCACTGTATCAGAACCACTGACCCCCAGCCTTGAGAGGATTGTTGAACACCCTCCACAATGCCCACCCTGCTCTGAAGTCCTGGGGCTGGCTGTGACAGCTAGAGTTGAGCAGACCCAGGCTAATGGTCCTGGGAACCTCCTGAGGTTTAATGGAGCTGAGACCTTGCTGTCACACTAATACCAGACCCTGCTGTCTCTCCTCTCAACCAGATCCTTCGTGCCTATTGTGTTATCTTGGAGAAACTGCTGGAAAATGAAGAGACCCAGATCAATGGGTTCTGCATTGTTGAGAACTTCAAGGGTTTCACCATGCAGCAGGCATCAGGGATCAAACCCTCTGAGCTCAAAAAGATGGTGGACATGCTACAGGTGAGGTGGAAGAGACTGTGCCCAGAGCTAGCAGGGGTTTCAGATGGCCACTACACTGCCACCATGAGAAAACATCATGGAGAGGTTGTTTCCCATCACACGCTCCTTCCATTGCCAGTTAATTGGCTTTGTGCTGCAAGACAGATCCTACTTTTTCAGCCCCAGCTCCCTGCCCCTCAAAAGCTCTACCAGGAGCAGCACCACCACTCCTGGCAGCGTCCTACGGCGTGGCCTGGAAGCTTCTCGTTGCCCTCTCAACCCAGCGCCAGTACAGGCACTCTGGGATTTCTGCCCTTAGATGAGAGGCCAAAGACATTCAGCTCTGGCTAGGGCAAGAGACGTGGTCCTTCTTGTGAGATGGGAGCAATGAGCAACATGGGAGGCTCTGCAGCTTCCCTGGTGCTCCCAGGACTGGGATGGCTGATCCTCTGGGATCCCATAGTTCATCAGAATGAAAAAGGAGTGATGGAAGGGAGAATGGGAGGCTGGGGAAAGGGTGCAGAGGCAGTGTCAGGGTTTCTTTTGCTGCCTGCCTCCTCTCCTGGCTTGTTGTGGCCAGCCCGGTCTGTAACAAGCTGTGTCTGGGTTTGGCAACATAGGACTCCTTCCCAGCACGGTTCAAGGCCGTCCACTTCATCCACCAGCCTTGGTACTTCACCACTACCTACAACGTGGTCAAACCGTTCCTCAAGAGCAAACTGCTGGAGAGGGTGAGTGTGGCAAAGGGAGCTGGGGACAAAGGCTGGGTAAAGAAGCGTGGCTGGGGGGAAATGTGCTGCCTTCTGCATCCCCAGCCTGCAGAGACATGGGGCCGAGCTTGGGCTGAGAGCAGCTGTTGGATGGGCTGGGTAGCTTCCCTGGGAAGGAGACATGAGACAGGAGGGCAGCTCATCAGAGCAGTGCTAGGGCCCCTCGGCCACCTCTTGTCACGGGCAGTGTCACCCAGCTCTGCTGAGGGTCGGTCTGCTCTCGCACCAGGTGTTTGTGCACGGGGAGGAGCTGGAGTCCTTCTACCAGGAGATCGACGCTGACATACTGCCAGGAGACTTCGGCGGCAACCTGCCCAAGTACGACGGCAAAGCAACTGCAGAGCAGCTCTTTGGGCCCCGCATCGAGGCTGAAGACACAGCGCTCTAAGCCAGGGTCTGCTCCCCCTCTCCTGTAAAATAGCATCAGAGTGGTCCCCTAACCCCAACCACCTCCTTACCGTAGCATTGGATGAGTGACTGCTCATGATGAGGTGCTCTGGGTGCATTGCTCCACACCTGTCCCTGTCCCCAAACGTGGCAGCAGGCTGCCTGCCAGGGGCTAGGGTGCAGCTAGGACATGCCTTGCTCTGCTTCAGCCTTAGCCTTTACTCCTGTGGGGCAATGCAGCCAGAGAGCATCTCACAGCTGGTCGCTGGGGAGCTCGTGGGGGGTTATTGGCAGGGGGAGGACAGGAAAACAGGTGGGACACATGGGCAACACAGCTGGGGGCTGTCATGGCAGGAGACCTCTGCCCCGGGTTGGCTCAAAAACACATGCAGAGAAATAAAGAAGTGTTTTAACAGCACTCCTGGGTTCCTTGTGGCACACAGCACGGATCAGGGGGGTGACTTTTTGGGCATGGGCACTGGCTGTGTGGCCATTTGTAAGGAGACCAGGAGAGGCAGTGCCTGGCAGGACAGCCCCATCCCTGTCTGCCTTGCTGTGAACAGGCCCTTAGGCACAGGGGCCAAGGAACCGGCCTTCTCCATCCTCCCAGGTCCCCTTCCCCCCGGACCAGGACCCTCACTGCTCAGTCCTCTGCTCTAATCAGAGAGCAGCCTAAAAGACGCAAAAAAGAATCCAAGCAGGCCCCAGGCATAGCTGAGCTGATTCTCTGTCAGGCAGCCAGGGAGGAAGCGCAGTGGCCCCTGAGGGTAGGAGATGAATGTTAACCACAGGACAGTGAAAGATGAGCAGAACATATCTTCCTAAATCCTCTAAAGGGCTCAACACAGCTGCCTCTCCTCACACCACACCTGAGGGGGAGCTCAGATCTAAGCAGCTCAGGTCAGAAAAGCCCCATGAAAAGCAACCAAGGAGGGCAGAGGAGGGCACAAGAGCCACCTGTGATCAGTGAGGAGTGGCAGCACCGTTATCCTGGGGTCAGCAGGAGGCAGATGATGGTGCGAGGAGAAGGAGGTGAAGTAGCTCCCTGCCAGGGAAAGCAATGTGTTCTGGGTTATGAACCAGAAGTTCTGAGGCAGTGAAGCAAGGAGCAGCTCATCCAGGAGCTGATCAGACACCAGGCATCTCACCTGGCCACCGGCTGTGAGAGCAGCAGGGCCTGGAGAGGAGCACAGGGCAGTTCTCTGCCCAGGACTTGGTGCTCACCGTCTCTGTCCCCTGGTAGTACAGCATGCCCCTCCTTCCCTCCCCCAGCCCTGCAGCCACACACCAGTGCCTTTCATTCACAGAGCAGGGACAGAGCCCCATCTGAAGGCAGCAGAGGTGCATGGTGCTGACAAGAGCTGCATTCACTGGGGCACTGGCTCAGGCTCAAACCAAACAGGATGTCTGCTCTGAAGCTGCCAGGAGGACGGGGCCTGTCTGGGCAGACCATGGGGGTTAAACCCATTTTCTCCAGCCTCAGCAGCCCTGCTGCTTCACCGAGCACCACGACACACAGCAATGCCCAGCCTGGGGCTGCACCAAGCTTGTGCTGCAAGGGCCTGGAGGGGTCACCTCTGGGCTCTCCGCAAGGCCAGCAGCCATCCGGAGCAGCCCCAAGGAAACAAGATGTGACAAGCATAGAGCCATCAGGCCAGTGCAAACAGAACAGCTTGCTTGGGAGGGAAAGCAATCACACCTTTTTACGAAGAAAAAACAACAACCAAAGCTAAGACAGAGCCATCGCAGAGCTGTTCTTCATGCTGCAGTCCTTGTTCTGCTTTCCAGAACACAGAGAAAGCAGAGGAAGGCTCCAGCTGGAGCTGACAGTGGTACTGGGGGGCTGGCACACCATCCAGATGTTACACATTGCCCCTGGGTACCATTCCTGCTTTCCGACTGCACATTCACTTCATCTTTCCATGAGTGGCAGAGCTTCCCCCTAAAGGTAAGGAAGAGGAGGACAGGTTTGAGGTTCCTCCCTCCAAGGAGCCCACCCTTCACATCTCCCAGGACAGTCAGCCCTTGCACTCACCACTAGCAGAGCCACCTAGCGGGTCAAAACCCACGCAGCAAGACCAGAGTGCGTGACATGGAATTACTGACAAGGGCTGTCCTGTCTGGGAGACATGAGAGGGAGCAGCAAGGCAGCTCCTGCTTCAGTGTACAACCCAGGGATGTAAGGACAAGGGATACAAGGGATGTACGGACAGCCTTACCCCGAGGGCACTCATGTTTCAGACCACTAATGAACAGAAACGTTAACATCCAACACTAAATTCACATTTAAGGGCAGGGGCTAGAGGATTCCTCTTGCTCCTCCTTCAGCTAATCCAAACCTTGTGACTGAGGGAAGATGCTCAGCTAGCCAGCTGCATTTGGATGAAGCTTACACCTTGTTGGCCCAAAATATTCCCATGTCAGAGAATTCTTTCCACACCACAGAGGAAGTAATGAAGTGTGGCTACTTTATCTGTCACGAATGATGTTTGAGACCTTCCCACCACCAAAAACATTGCACACAGCCGCTCCAGATAGCACTGGCTTCAACAAGCCCTTTATTTTTAAATAAAGAAATCCCACTGAATCAAAGATAACAAAATTACATTTTGTTTCGCAATGATCTCCATTTTACACCACACAGAAGAACAAAAAGAAAAATCAAAGACACTGTTTTACATATATATTTATATATATAATTTTAAAGGTAAACATCAGCAGATATAGAAAAATTGCATTGCTAGTTGCAAATCATCTCCCCTGCAGCTGTCAGCTTCAGAGAATCTGACTCAGAACATGGCAGCAGGGAGGGTATCTTGGTATACAAGCTTTTTCAGGGCAGCATTTAGAGATTGTTCCAGAGTATAATTTTGCCAATTAGAAAACATTTTCATAGTAAACCATGCTGCTCACCAAGAACGTCAGAAGTCACTCAGTCTGTTCTAACACAGCTGCATGGGCAATGGGAGAAGAGCACAGCTCCGCCCTTCCGAGGCCTCCGCACACCTCTCCAGTTTGGCATTTTCAGAGAAAGGGCTCCTCTTGCAAAGAGGTTAGTGCCTTCTCGAGAAGAATTTCTAGTTATCTGTCATTGGGAATAGGGACAAGTTGTCAAATAGCACAGTGAGAAAACGTGCTCCTCTGGAAGGCTGCTGACTTGGGCTAAGAGTAAGATTCAGTTCTATCAAACAGAGTTTTCAATGCCTTTTTTTTTTTTTTTTTTTTTTCCAAAAGACTTGCCAGTTGGCAGGAGCCATCAGAAGGGTCAGCATCCCAGCAGAGTTGTAACAGAGATCCTAGAAGGAAATTCTGCATCTAATCAAAGCTCTTGCATGACTGGAGGCAGACAATGCAGGCTTGTCATTCAGATCAAAGCAGAGAGGCTTTGTGCACAGCCACCTCGGGGGACCTGGCTTTAAAGTCACCTGGGTTAGGCAAGGCCATGGGGTGAGAAGGGAAGATGTGGTCTTTATCCACAGGGGATGCAGGGCTGGAGCTTTTTGAGAGTGTTATCACACAGACGTGGGAAAGGTTGTTTGATATCAACAGATCCAACCTGATAAATGCTGCCCTGGATTGCAGTGTTTTCATCCACTGATTAACCAGCAAAACCAAGAATACAGGTGTTTGAAATGCAATAGTTGAGGATAGACCCAGAAACCCTTCCATCACAGTGTGGAAAGCTGGCAACTGCTTTGACTCATTGATGGCACTTACGCCTGAGCTTCCCTAAAGGCTGAGAAAAGCCCAGGCCACTGTAAGAGACAGTCCCAGCAATGAAAGGGACCCCCTTCCTTGGGTCTGCGTTGCTCTGAGGCATTCTAAGCTTGGAGGAAGCTCACGAAGTCCTCGCACCAAGACGAGCTGTTTGCTTTTTGCCTAGGACTAGAAACCCTGTAGGAAACACTGCTGGAGTCACCGTGGCTCTGGGAGCCACCCCACCCCCAGGCCTGCCAGAAGGAGAAGGACACGGAGCATGACTTGACAGGACACTCTTCACAACAAATGACTTTTACACATGCAGCACAAGACTAGGGCCTTTTCTGATCTCACTGGAAAAGGCTGTGAAGAATTTCCATAAGCTCTAGATAGATATATTTCTAAAAAAAACAACTTGGAAGCAATCCAGGTGACTGAACTGTTTGGCAATTAATTCCTGAAGTTACTGCTCTGCTCTTTCTTCTGAGATGTAGCCACTTGGGCAATCTGCATCCAGCTGTGCTGCTGAAGAGCTGATAGACACAAGAACTTTGGGACTGTAAGGTAGCAAGTCACATATTAAACCCTCCCTCTATGACTTAATCCCTTCTTCTAGAGGCAAATTTGAGGAGCAGAGCTGAAAGATGATCCATTGCTTATATACACTGTTATTTTAAGCCCTAAAATAGACTGTAGCTAGTTGTAGGCTGCCCACAAAGGTCCTTTAAGTCAGCACACACTGCACAGCGTGCGTTGCCAGAGGTGTCTCACTGCTTGGTGTCTGAGAAATCCTTTACTGAAAAGCAAAGCCCCAGAGCCGTCACTGAAGTCTCTAGATATGCTGATGTCAAGGGAGGAGGAGGAGAAGGGCAAGGCACCACGTGACAAAGGGCTGTGGTCAAGGAACTCAGGACAGACCCAGGACAGGTGACACACAAATAGATTGGCTAAATTCAGTACTGGAGATAATAGTTCTTAACGCCTTTGCTTAATGCCCTGTCTTTGTAACCTGTATCTTCATTAATGGGAACTGCAGAAAACCGATCAGGAAAAGACTGCAGGGAGATTCAAGTGTGTCTTTACAGTGCAACCACGACACTGTGAACCCATCTGAAAACACCTTCAATTTAGAATCTAACAAAGAGATCATTAAAAATGCTGGCAGATCTGTAAGATCTGTATTCAGTAAGAGCAAGTCCCAGCTGCTCACCTAGAAGCTTCAGATCTCTCCAAACACTGATAAAGATGATGGCTGGACCAGCCTAACCACCAACAAAATGACAGCTCTGCAACTTGACATCTGATTGAGAGAGTCCTTGGGGTTTGTGTTCAAGTGCTACCTACATACAGTGACGGGGAGGAGGGGTGTATAGAATAAATGAAAAGCTCTGCTAATGCATTTTCTAATCCCAGTTTGGAACTGGACAGAGTTCAGTACAGATTCATCATGCCATAGTCTTGAACTGCGCTACAGGGCTATACAGCAATGATCTGGAAGTACACACTGTGACAGCCTCATTTGTTTTCACAAGAGATGAAAGACAACTTTCACCTCGAGGATGAAAAAATTCATACTGCATTTAAGGATGAGTTCACTGGGCAAGTGAAGACCATCTGCTGACATCACAAAACTGGTACTGCCTTATTTTGGGAGAGAAAAGCATGTCTGGTTAGGATTGGACAAAGTCTCGTCCTGCTTGTGGTACTGGCACTAGGTATCAGTTGCCATTCACTGTCCGTAGCAAAATTTAATACAGGATTCCCTTTTTTGAAGGTCCTTAGATAACATGCACTGCAGCTTAACTTTCTCCTCTCCTACTTCCTTGAGATCTCTAAATTACTGCTGCAAGTCTGGCAACAGGAGTCTTGCTTTGAAAGCAGCATCAAATTGGGTGGGATGGGGAGAACAGATTTTTACTACTTCTGTCTACAACAAGGTTCGTGAGGTTCCTCAGGCTCCAGAACCCTTGCACAAGCAAGCAATGAGAAGGCTTTTCCTCTCCAAACAGGGTAGAATTAGTTGGTCAAGCCACAAGTGGTTTAAACAGCTGTAGATAAAACTGCAAAGTGCAAGAAAACAGGTCAAAGGAGCAGGACAGACACGTATTACTTCTTTAGTTGAGAGTTTCAGAAAGTCCACAGCATTAGGACTTCTGAAATATGAAGGTAAGGGTATTAGGGCAGGATAAAGAGTGTTCCTTGAGAAAAACCTCCAAATTTAAAACAAAATCTGAACTTGATTAGACAAAGCTACAGCTCCAGCTGCATTAAGAGTTGCCCAGATGTTCACCTCATTTTAGAAAAGAGGTTTATGATTGACTGGCCATCTGCCATAGTAACCAGTTTGAAATAAAGGTCCATTTGATAAAGTAAATTCTTCATATCTCAGAAACAGGAAAACCTGTTTCAAAACCTGGTTTGTCAAGAATCTCCTTTACAAAAAGGAAGGTGGAAAAGCTCTTCAAGAAGAGCCTTCCCATAGCAAAGCTCCACTTTCAGAGGAACTGACACGACTTGGCCAGAAAGCAGTGCATTCCCGAACCCAACTCAGAAACAACCAAACAGTTCTCTCTCACAACTTTCATGTTCTGGACCAGTCCACAGCTGAACTGTTTCTGCAAGACTGGGGTCCTGAGAAGGAAGGCAGAACTTCAAACACCTGAGGACCTGGGCAGAGAGCCCCTGCTTTTGGTAAGGTTCTCAAACTTGAGGAAGGCAGATATTTTGCTCGCAAAGGTTTGACACATACTGTCCCTTCCTTTCATAGTTACCTGCATGTTGGGTCACATGATGGGCTCTTCAGCTCACCAGTGGTATCATTACCAAGGGAAACTTCTGTTCCTCTAAAGCTGTCTGGAGTTGGCAGTCATCTCTCAGCACAGAAAACCCGGACTGAGGCAGGACACAAAGCATTTCAAAGAGGGCACCTCTTGCCATGGGAAGAGCAGCCTTGCTTCCTCAGGGCAGACAGCTGCTATGTGTAAGCTACAGCTGTAGCATGCTATGAAAGTTGAAACATTTCTGAAGTTGTAACCCATTGAAGATTAAAAAAACCCATAGCCTATACACCTACATTTATACTGAATGTATTTGATGTGTACAAATGTTGTTTACACTCCACTTCTGTTGAAGTGAGAATATATTTACGTCACATCCAGTGAAAATTGCATGAACTTGAGCAAAAATCTGAATTTCTTGTATGACAGATTTTACTGATATACAGATGCAGTATGAGTAAGAGGATAACACCACAAAGACAAGACATCCATCAGCTAAGAATACCCTTGCTAACTCATGCCCTAAAATAGTTCTTAAGGAACAGCCACAAACATGACCAAGTATTGCAGTAGCTTTACTTGGTCACATCTTTCAGGAAAAAAGGAAACCTGGATTTACTAACAAGGAGAACGTGCAGATAACCACAGCTCATTGTAACAGGCCAAGGTGTCTGGCCTAAGGCAAAATGAAAGAAATTTCCTGATATGATAATGCACCTTTGCTACAATAGTTAATTATTGCTTTACTAAAACAAAAACCTACCTCTGCAACCTACTGAATGAAGTTCAGGGACAGGGCAGTCCAGAAGGCTTGTTCCCCTACATCATCACACTGAAGTCCTGCAGCTTGTTTCACTCAAACTATAAACTAAAGCGCCTGAAACACAAACCAAGGCTAAAGCAATAAGGTGCTAATTGATGCAGGAAAAGAACTTCACTGACACTGTGATAAAAAAGTCCCAAGGATGGATTAATGAGAGAACAATATTGACAGAACAAACAAAAAAAGATTTTGATCACAAATTTTCAGTCTCCGGATTGTCACGGGACAACTTTCCTACCAGGGGATAAACTAGGGTCCTTAGTAACAGTCTTGGCACAGACCATAGCAGCCACTGGAGGGAACATCACAAGAGAGTAGGCATCTTTCCTGCAAACAGCTATCACACTTCACTTCGCACATGAAAACTAGAAGAGGATGTCTGGGCATGTGAAAGGAATCCAAGTGAGAAGCCAGTAAAATCCTGCAACACTTACATAGATAGGGAAGTAGTTACTCATACAGAGATATCTTTTTAGTTGCACAGGGCTAGACCCACCAGGTTCCCATCAACTGTAAGGCAAGTCATGTGTCTGAAAACCATTCAATGCTTTGAAAGTTAAGGGCAGGAATTTTGGTACAATCTGCCCTGACATAAGGAGAGTAAATTTTAAATAGATACATTTTCCCCCCAACAATTTAATCCCTAACAGAGTACATAATTATGAAATATTCTTAAAATATATTGAGCTCACAAAAAGATCCTGCAGATTCTTTATCACTGGTTTCCATTAGGAAGCCAGAGCCAGCTTTAAAAAGCCCTGGGTCAAACAAGAAATCCATTACTAAAAATATGACAACATTTAAAAAGAAGCAAGTATGACAAGGTGACAGGTCTGGTCTTGGTGTGAGTACATGTTTACACAGAAACATTAACTGGCATTACCAGCCCACAGCTTTTCTCTACCTGGAATCCCAGTATAAAGATACCCAACCTGCAGATATCTGAAGCATGGAGCAGTTAAGCATTTTTAAACTGACTGACTTGTGTAACTGCACTCCTAGGAAGTGAAACACTCCCTTGAGATGGTGCAAGGCTGGAACTCCACTTGCTGTCAAGCATCTGTTTTTCCACACCACAATTTAGTGGCTTACACTGACTGGCTTGTGGCTTGGTACAGGGTTTTTCCAGCGCTGAAACAGAAAATAATCATAGGTACCCTGCCATCTACACCTAAATAAATGCTGCAGATCAAGTTTTTGACCAGCAGGCAAAGTGATTTTGACATCTGAAACTTCTGCTGTATCCAAGCAAGTTGTCTTAAGCTCAACCACCCTGTAACAAGTCACAGTCAGCAATTTAATTCTTCAAGCAGAGCAGTGAATTACAAACTCAAGTGACTATATAAGCAAAGATCCTCTGACCAGGTATTAACCTTTGTCTCAACTCCAATTCACAAGGAAACATTGTGATCAAACCTCAACCATAGGATATCAAGGGGAATGGAAACCTGAAGCAGCAGGTGAGGGAACAAAGAGTTCCCAAAAGGGGAGATATACTGAAGTGATCCAGTCTTTGGGTTGATTACTCCTGCCCAGATACCGCCTGCTCTGTGTCTGAGCAGTGAGACTTTGTCTTCTCCCACTGGCAGATGGCGTTGGCATACTGCACCACAAGCTTATCCATCCAGGTAAGAGGTTCTGGGAATAGTACAGACCCCTCAAAAAAGCCCAGGTGGCCTCCATGAAGGGGCAGCACATGCATCACATTCTCCCGTTTCTCTGCAAAACAAAAGGAAGCATATAGTTCCAAAAGGTTCGCATCTTGGAGCTGAGAACTAAATCATCTTAAATTGTGGTAATCAATTCAATTCTTGGTAGAGGATCTGAACCAAAAGGAGCAATCTCGTGAAGGAAGCAGAAAGATTGACAAAGGCCATGGCTAATCTGAAGTCAAAAGCATGTAACCTTACTCTTTCACAAAGCAAGACAGTCCACAGAAACCAATTCCAGCTGCCCAAGAAATGATGCTGGCTGGGCCCTTGTGGCAAGACAGGTCACATCCCTCCATCTTTAACTCACACACTGGAACTAGGAACTGAACATTCTGCCTTTGTTAGAAAAGGGGACTGTTCATCTACAGTTGTTCAGGACTATCCCTGTTGTAACACCTTTGTATTAAATCCCAGTGAACAATGAAGACATGAGGAAGCATTTTTGGTTTTCTGTTCAAGAATGTAACCTGAACATAAACTGCTGACTACCAACATAAGCCGAAACAGCAGAAGATGCCTGAAAGGACTCAAGTTCTTTCTGCTCATGGTTGGCCTTGTTCTAGCAACTGGTATTTTAAAGAGGCTTAGTACATCTTCCACAGGATTACAGATGTAAGAAGGCAAGACAAGTTGCTTTGTAATCATGGATTAATCATGGATCAGGATGAGATAAGGAAGAGGCAGGTACACAAACACACACTGCTGGAACAAATTGCTTCAACATACCTGAAAGAGCTCTTGGAATTGACAGAAGGCTCTCATGCACAAGAGGGTCATCAGCAGCATTAACCAGCAGAAGAGGAACATAGATCTATATCCAGAAACACAGCAGAAGAGAAAAAAACAGTAAGGGGGTGGTATTGGAGTTTTTATTATTTGTTAAAGCATCTTAGCTTGGCTCAGTTCAGACATCTGATTTCAGAGTTATCCTGTACCTAGAGAAAATCATCAGGAAAACAGAGTCAAAAGCTAAGACTGGTAGATTTTTACCAGTGGAGTACTCTGCAGCACTTTGTTTCAATTCAATCCTATGAAAAAGGAGATAGGGGTGTAACAGAGCAGATACAGATTGAGTCACAGATCTTCCCCATTCTCAGAACTCAAACAGCCACACCCTTTTTGCTCTGCACCAGTTTGCACATCGGGCAGCTAGTGCCAGCTCTGTTACGGACACCTTGGTTAAAGTCCAGGAAACTCCCTTGGAGTGTTTCCATTCTCTGGTTCAGCAGATCAAGAAGGAATGAATATTCCAGTTTTTCTTTCACAGCACTTTAGTTTGCTAAGCATCTGCCTTCCAGACAGTGTCCTGAGCCTCTTTCAGAGTATTTTAGTACTTTCTTCCCTGAGGCTGCAGGCTGTATGCCACTACCTGCTTCCCACTTTGTGCACCTACGCTCTGAGGGGGTCAGCTGAACGTGTGGCTTTATCTAGATCACTTGGATGCTACTACCCAGAGCTACAAGCTCTTAAGAACCTACAGAATTTAGCATCAGCATTAGGGGCAGTAAAAACTGAAATCCTACTCCAGGATGCTGTGCCTGATTACTTCTAAAAAATCAGAGCTAAGACAGCTGTGTCTAGGTATCAATAACAGAAACCACCGAGCATTTTATCTCCAGGAGAAAAAAGAAGGTACAAGAGCACTCTCAATTGCAAGAGCTTACCCTGTGCAAGTAATGCAGGCAGCTTTCCTCTTCATAGTATTCCTTCAGGGAACTGTAGCCATGGAATTTCCTGAAATGGACAGTGTCATTGCCATCATCTGTTTCTAGTACCCATGTGACTCCCATTTGCAAGTAAGGACATAAATACAGAGACAGGAATGATGCCTGGATTTTTATGGACAATGCTTTTTTCTACCCAGTGCCTCAGCAAAATTCACCTTTGACATCACATTTCTTTATTCTTTTTTTGTATTTCTTTTGTACATAGCAAGTTAAACACACAAGTTGAAATACAGCAGCCTTCAAGGCTTTTTTTTTTTTTAAAAAAAAAAACTTAACTTGCTTTCTGCCATATGTATGAATTACTTGTGATCTTATTCATCTTCACCTGAAAACCCTTTCAAATATAAAACCATCACAGCTTACAAATTGCAAACTTACTGGACAAAAGGGCCTGCCTACAAGACCCCCAGAATTCACTGTAGTGACAGTTTTATGCCATATCCTTCGCCCTTCATCCCAAACCAATGATTCAGTGAGTCACTACTCAAGTGCCCTTTTTCTTCTTGGGGGGTAGGAGACAATGATGCAGCTGTAGGCACAAACTAGACAGGTCTCAGGGATGAAGGACAGGTAGGAAGATTTCCCCTAGGAATCACTTTTTCGAAGACAACAGACAACAATGCTCCTAGTCCTCCACAACCCTTCTAGCTGAGAGCTGAGTTTTCAGCTTCAGCATTTTGTAAAGGTGTCAGTGCCTGACAGAGAACATGCCATGGCGTGAATGCAGCCACCGAGCAAAGTGCTATGATGTTTTCAAGGATACTAGCAGTAACAGGTTACAGCTTAATCAAGCAGAGAGCTTTATTTAGGTGTTAGTATGACAAGTTAGAAAGTTCAGCTAGAGATGGTAGCAGTATTTTGGGGGATTAAGGTTTTTTTCAAAATTCAAGCAAGACTAAGAACTCTCAAGAGCAGTTCCAAGTTGCTTTCTACATTCTGCACTGTTTTTTCCTAGACCTCTTAGCAGGGCTGGCTTCTTCCTAGCGTGTTGTAGACTGCAGGTTCAGATGTTACTGATAAATAAACATCTCCTGGATGACTTTACAGAAGCTGTGACTGTCAATAATAAAGGTTGTACGGTTTTTTGTGGTATGTTTTATTCAGCGTAATGGCAAGGATGATTTCTGAGGTTGTCACCCACTGCATTTCAGCAGATTCCTGCAGGCACACCGAGAGGCACGCAAGAGCAACACTTGAAACAGAAGGTACTTTCAGAGATCTACAAAGCAGCACAGTCCCCTTTCATACCTCATAACATTGTCGTCAATCTGCATAAGAGATGTTGCTGTATAGAGTTTGCTAAGATCAGCATCTGACAGGCTTTGTGGCTTCTTCACATTATCTCCAAAAAGAACTTGTCTGAAAGAAGAATAGCAAGAACATCATCCAAACATCACAACAATGGCAGCAAAGCCATGACCTGCTCAAGGACAACATTTTTTTTTTTTTTTTAACTCATCTGACAAGATAAGAATAGAAGTGAGCTACATACATATGAGACTTTCTTGGGAATGAGCACAGCTTATCTGTCCACCACCCATCACAATAAGGCATAACAAACAGCCACTTCAGTATGAGAGGAAAGCATTTTTCTCTGAAAAACTGCATAAGAAGTCTCTGAAAAGAATCTTCCCAGAACAGACAGCGTTAAGGGTATTTAGAACAGAGGCTTCATATGTTGTTAGAGGGAGGGTCCTTTGGCTTCAGACCAAACCTGTGGGTGGCTTGGGCGAGAGCATTAGTGGTCCTGGGCATAGCATCTCCTTCACCATCTGGCCCTGAAGTCTCCCCCAGCACAGACACTAGGTTAGCTCATCCAGCAGAAATTACTTGGGGGCATTACCTTAGCAGAAAGCTATTTACTATGGACACTTGTCATAATTAGTTATTACTCTCGGGGGAGGATGCGTTTCTTCACCAGAACAAGCCGCTCCCTTAACAAATAGAACAAAGACCACAAGCTGGAAAGGTTTTTTTTTTTTCCCCTTTTAGAAGCAGCTGCAGGGCAGAGCAGGAGGGAGACTAGGTTTGTCTTGGGGGAGCTGCCTCAGAGCACAAATGGTTGTGGAAAAAAAGATTACTTAACTGACTCTCCTTCAAGCCAGCATTGCCCTTATCTGGCTTATGAATCTAAGCACATTTAACAGGGGCTTATGTACCCTGACATGTTAAACTTAGTCAAGTTGTCTAAATATTTGCCAATCTGGAGTTAACTATGTGGATCATCCTACATGTTGGGACAACTTCTGCAAGTATTTCATACTGCATGGGAGTGTTAGCAATGAACCAAAAGTTTTCAAGTGACACATATTCCTAATTGGAATGGGTCTTGTCAGCTACTCCCTTCCTCACCTCAGGCATCTTCAGACACACGCAGATGAGGCACTTAAATCTTCACTGCCCTAGAAGCACTCAGATAATTCTTTGTAGAGGAAACAACACTGAGCATGTCACCCATTTAACAAACACAATCCTTCTGTATGTGAGAGCCACAGATCACAGCGGCAGCACAGGGATACTACAACTACATTTGCACTCCAGGGAAAGTAACGCTAAGTGTTCTGCTGGCTACACGCTCTTTGTAGAAGAACAGCTAGAAGCCAGATCTACAGACTGACTGCTTGCTTATTTGATAAGCAGTAGCCCCATGCAGCAGATCTTGAAGATTAATCCTACCTCTGGCAGGTGGCAGAAAGAACAAGAGGCTCCTTGAATAGGGGATTCTTTGGCTAGAAGTGAAACAGATGTAGAATACTCTACTTTGAAGTTTAATTACAATGTTTTCGTGTGCTCATCTTGTTTATTCATTAAGCAAGTCTTTTCAGAAGGCAAAAAAACCCCAAACCCCACAATAAAGCTTGCTTTCTTCTAACAGGATCACCAGAACTTATTTCTACATTTTACAGTATATGAGATTGACATGGACTCTCCTTTTTCTTGCTTCAGACCACTAAGCAACAAATTTGTACATAATCTTTCAGGAGACTGATTTTAAAGAGCTGAAAAGACAAATCCAATATAGCAACTGACCCAATCAGCACCATCAGTGCAAGTGATGTACTACGGTACCTGTGAGAAAGGATGATCTTCTTCATGTTATCTGCCATGAGGAAGTTATAAAATCTTCTGCATTGATCCCACTGCATGAAGGTTTCCTGTGCCCTAGAGAAAACATAACAATCAAAGCTGTTAATTGAGACCTTTAAAGATCAGAGTGATACACCCTAACATCTCATGGCAGCCTACAGGCTATGAAAACAAATCTCTAGGCTTTCCCTGCCACAGCTTAACCTTTTCCAGGAAATGACTTCCACTTTGATGAAGTTTGGTAGTATCAGAAAACAGATCTGCAGTCTCATTTTGCACAATGCAATTAGCTGTTCTGATCAGAGCATTTAAGAGCCATCAGTCAAGATCTGCAACACTGACAAGAGGATTTGGGTATCCCTTTTTTCATAAGCTGAATGCAATTTACCTAATGGAACTACCGATGAAAGAACTAAAACCTGCTGCTGAAAAAAAAAGTTGCTAATTTTGTATGACAGCTTTGCAAAGGAAATCATTTGTGCACACGTTTCCAGTATCTACATACACTATCATTGTTTTAGCTTCATTGGCAGGAACTGCAGCAATAAATACTAGCTGCAGTTGCAAGAAGAGTTGAGGTCTTCACCTATTCTCAGAGCAGAATAACACTTCACAGCTTATCTGTTGTTAAAACAGAATTAAAGTTGTCCAGACTTCTGTGAGCTCTGCCAGATACAGGGCACTCCTTTGCTATGCAGGGTCATGGGCAGGTTATAGCTTTACTCTTACCAGGGTTTGCTGTTACTGGGGAAACATACTGTCATTGACAGAGCAATCCAAGAATGCTGGGAGCAAGTAGTCCCAGCTACTGAAACACTCCCATTTAAACATCAACGCACCATGAGAAGTGCAGTGGATTTATCATGACCTCCCAAGCCACTAGCTGCAAGTTCCCTAGCAGGCTGTAAGCAAGCTCTGTCTGCTTGCAGTGAGCCATGCTGCAGTATGGACTTTTTGTCTATCCAGACTATACTTACCACGTCTGTGCCCAGGCTTGGGAATAAGGACAGGAAAAGATTTTCCAAACAAACCTTTAAAGTCATTTCAAGATGACTAGAGTTAAAACTGCCACATTTCCCCACAATTACTGTGGCAGACAGCAGGGCTCCTAATACGAAGGGCTGCAAGTGCTGACAACAGCACAGCTTCCAGTACTCTGAGGACTGCAGAGGTTTCAAAGGTGGGGAACTCTCCCCACAGCCTGTAGCTACGGAGAAGATGCATTCCACAAGATCAAGCAGAATCAAGTCTGTGCACGCAGAGATTAAGGAATAAGGAGACATGTCCCTGCTTAGCCTCAGGGAACAAATTCCCCAAACTTTGTTTTAATTCATTAAACTGGCAGAGCCTTGTGTTGCAGCCACTCTACCAGGCCCAACTATGGGACACTTGCTTAATGCCCTGGAAATACTTTCATATTTCAAATATCTGCTTCATCTTGCTCATCACCACTTTTTTCTATTTTTTTTTCTTTTGCTTCCTAAGGATATTTGGGGACAAAGGTTGTACAAGCCAAGAAAAAAAAAATCCCTGTACTGGTCATCTTCCAGGTTAATCCACTTTCATGTAGCCCGGAGGGAAGAGACCACTTATTTTCACCTATCAGAGTAAGCCCAGGAATGCTAAGACTTATCCATTCCATCTGGAGATGCTTTGTACCTCTTCCTCCCTCCCCCTTCCATAGCCAGGGGTACAAGGCCCATCTCTTCCCAGTGGATATCTACTGACCCTGCCTTCCCCTTGCTCCCTGTCTAACGAGCATTTAAAAGCAGCACTAGGTATTAGGTAGGCAAACACAAGATCTGGAAAGCCTTCCTGCTGAGTGCACAGTAACACACAGCAGATGTTTTGTGACTGGAGGTTTGCTAGTAGATGTTTACCCAGCAGGTGGAGTCAAGAGCTCAATAATCCACAAGAACCCACAGAAGACTTGCATTAAACTCAAGCAAGCAGCTGTTATTTTTTCCATATGGATATCCAAGTGCAGCATTGTTAAACAGGTTGTCCTTACCCTGCCATTCCACAAGCACATCATGACATAGTACTAAGAAATCGGCTTAGAGAACAGCATTACTCACAACATTTTGGAGAAAAAAAATACAATGTTGCATAACTGCAGAAGATAAATCAAACAGGCCAAGGCCAGATGGGATCCTTGCAAACCCTGTTTGATGGCTGCAAAAACAGTTTCAGGAGTTGGCTTCAAAAGAAAGCTCTGTGCCAGAATCTGAAGACAATTAAGAACATTCTACTTGAAACAAAAACAGAAAGAATGTTCCTGAAAGCCTCTGTTCATAATTTTAAGGGTGTGAACTCCCAGGGGCCTAGCAGCAGATTAAACACAGTTTTAGCAGTAGTCACACCTGATCTGGTCTCAAAAAGGATGAAGTATGCTGGAACATTACTGAGTTGTGTATCAAACTTTTAACCATGTCTAATCCTTCCAGAAAGGCTGCTTGCTTTCATCTGTAAGAGCTTAACTCACTCAGACTGCTGAACATCAAACTAGTCACAGTACAGGCAGAGCATCAGCAGCATCAAGAGAGTTCTTCCTACTTTCACAAGGCTGGGAGGCCAAATTCCATGGCAAGTCCCCCGTGGTGCTGTCACAGTTTCACCTTTATCAGTCCAAAGGACCTTGACACAAATACTGTGGGGTATCAGTAGCCTCCTTTGCCTTTCAAATATTCCTGTGGCTTGGTGATGCAGCTAAATTACTGCACAGTCAGCTACACCTCAGTGGCTGTCCATATGTACAGACCGTAAAAACTGGAAGCATTAGCTTAGCCAGCTGCACTGTTTTAATCTTCATTAGGTGTGCATACATGGAAAGTTATTGCACATCAGTTGAGCCACCAGTTTCCAAGCAGCAGCGCTGTACGCAGGTCCTCTCCCTGTGAACGAGTGTTAACACTAGGTGGAGCCCTTACAGCTCTTGTGAAGCTACAGCCTTCGCTTCCAAGTGGGGAAAGGACAGGTTAACACTGCAGGCAGGTCTTAGGTCTGTAAGCCTTCTAGCCTCTCCACCTTCCAAATTTCAGGCCAATAGCATGATGGCATGTGCCTCTCCATCCCCTCATCATCCCACAGCACTGTCTGTTTCAGTGACACACAAAAAGAGAGGAGCATGGACTGACACTTTATGAGCTTTGTGACTCTCCAGCGTCCCCAGATAGGAGCTGTTGGATGAAACTCCATAGCGAAGCCAGAAAAGCTATTATGAACCAAGTGATTCTTCCCAGAGTGATGAGAAAGCGTAAACTATTGCTTTAAACTTGGCATCAGCTCAGAAGCTTGTCATGCTGCCCAGCCTGCCTGGTTAATTATACCAGGACTGCAAGGGGAATGCCTCCTCTTACAACACTGCAGCATTTTTGCCATGACAAAGTTAGGTAACTCACACATGCAGAATGGAAGCTGCCAGTATTTGCCTGGTGAGGAACAGAAAGCTTGTTTGTACTGTTGACAAAGTCTGTTTGTGCTGTCAAATCAATAAAGTTTTGGCTGCTGCTTTGGGAGGGTGGCACCCTGCACCCTGCATTCATAAAGAATGAATAGGTGCAAGAAAAACAGTGCCCTTTTCCCCACACCCAGCAGAAGCAGTAGCCAGGACAGAATTCCAGACTCACCTGAGAGCACTGTACCCCTGGCACACGCTGACGCAGCACAGGACTCTCTCCTGGTTGGCCTGGTTCTCTCCCAGGTACTTGCACACGATGTTTCCACCCAGGCTGAAGCCTACCACCACCAGCTGGGTCTGAGGGTAGGTCTTCTTGATGTAATTCACCATGGCACCAAATTCCCAGGTGCAACCTGAAAATAAGGACAGTGTCAAGAGGCATCTTCCAACAGCCCCAGACTTTCACTTCAAGCTCCAGTTGTATGCTTTATGTCCAAGTTCTTACTCTTTCTGACTTCTCAATAACCTCAAGATTTTAAAGGCTCTGATTCACGTGTCCACGCATCTGTTTTATGAGTCCTGTGGACCTTAGCTCATGCCTAATTCTGGACTGACTGCCAAATTAAGATCAAGTTTTTAAAAAAAGTCATAGGAACAGCTAATCTGACAACCCAAACTCTTCCTTTCTTAAGTGACTTAAAAATAAAAGTCAAGCAACAGTTGCTTGGCATTGCTACGTGAGAACTCAGCGTATCATTGTCTTCTTGAGGGAACTTGCTACTCCTGAACATAAGCAGGGTACCTGGAAAGCAGCCTGCTCATTGCTTTCAGCAAGACAGCCACAGATCCCTAACCCACATTGAAAACACAGAGCTGGCTTGTCAGGACAGAGCACTCAATGGACTGCAGAGCCTAAGCAAGAGCTCTCTGGAAGTAGAGGCAGAGGCAGCTAGACCTTTTTCACCCGCTCAAGAGGTAAAAATACTGCAGTCTTCTCGAAGAGGTATGGGCCTCCCTGCATCAAATCCAGAGGCAAGTACCTCTACACAGATGTGTGCTGCTCTCAGCTAATATTCACTTGCATCCCATAGGCTGCAGGCACTGACGGATGCAGCTTCTGACAGCACCACGGTCCTCAGATTGTTTGATGAATTTGAAGGTCTCTGCACATGCAACACTTGAGAACCTACAGCTGTTTCTCCTGCCTTTGAGTTTGGCGAGATGAAACATGAAAAGCAGCAGCTCCAAAACTGATGGTGTTAGGACAACGGTATCAACAGGCTGTGCACTTTGTTAACCTTCCAACTGGAATCAAGACTGCAAACTGCATAGGAGGCACCAACAGGAACAAAAGAAACCAAATTCCAGCTTTTTATTCTTGTATAGAGTCAATCTCGGCTCTGCTCTGTGGAGTTGCTCCAGGAAGGTAAATTTTAAGAGTTTGGATTCTACAGTGTGCCAACCAAACACTGCTTCAGTCTGTCCACACCCCAAATGCAACATCCTTGCTAGACAGAGTCGAGTTCTGGCTAGCTCTGGAGTAGATGCTGAGCAGAGCTTGTGTTTACTTCAATGAAAGGGAAGGCTTCTGGCTGAGCATCTCATCAGGGTTTGGGCACTTCCTTGTGAATATTCTTAATGAGCAGTTTTCCTCGAGATGACAAATGTTGCATCACTCTGGATTCCCCTGGAAGAAGCCAGCAGTCAAAACACTTCAGTATTTGACTGTCATGATTTGTGAACAGCTGACAACCATTTCAGAAACCTGAAGCTAGAAGAGCAACAGGTCAACCTTGGTGTAAAGGCCTGAAGATTCAGCAAATCAAGTTTACACTACTTGCTCCCCAAAAATACGTTAGGAACCTAGCAAAATCTGGAAGGACATGGGGATATTTGGATTGGAGGCAGAGTAAAGTCTGCTCAGGGTCTTGCTGGCACTACACTTGGCAGAGTCACTTGTTAGTGATTTACAGTCTTACTCAAAGGAAGTGCTAGGCATTCCTTGCCCTTCCCAAGGCTCTAAAAGATTTAAAAAGGCATGTCTCCAAAGCAACATTGCAGAATAGCTCCCTAAGGTCTAAAGGAAAGCTGCACAAAGTGAAGAGAGTCTGCCACAAGCTCCAGCAAACTCTCAGAAATTTAGACTAGGATTCAGATATCCAGACCAGCATTTGGCACTAGATAAAGTTAGAGCACCATCTTATTCAAAACAGCACGAGGCACATCTATACTCTATCTAATGATGGTGTTATTCCCTCTCCTCCCCTAACCCCTATTAATCAGTTCAGCTAATTATTCCAAGATTTAGGCTAGGGCATTATATTTACATGTCAAGCTAATAGGTGATAGTGCCAAAGGTTTCAGAGAACAGCCAGTAAATTTTGGAAATGTACTCTGTCCTAGGAAGGTACTATTTTTAGAAGGACTTTTAGAACTTTTATCAAAAAAGCAAATGCTTTAATGAGGTCAGTCTTGGTTCTCAAGACACGGTAGAGTCAAAGCAACTACCAGCCTAAGGCCTCATTACAAATCAAGGCTATAGGTATTCCTGAAATGTTTTCCACTCAGGAGTGGATTTAATAGCTGTAAAACAAGCAACAAGAGGCATTACTGCCTATTTGCCTGCTAGTCTCAGAGTTTCAAAGCACAAGATCTTTAAAAACAATAATAAAGAAACCTAACACCAGTCTGTTAATTCCACAATTGACTCTTGACATGATGTACCTGTAGATGTTTGCAGTATGGAGGGATGTGAGAGCTCAGCAGAACTCAGGAACAAGCAGATCAGGGCTCAGGCAAGAAGACCACGTTCTACCAAGATTACATTACACACTAGCAGGGCAGTTAAGAACAGCTGGAGTCACTCTTAAGCCACCTCAAAATACTTCACTCCTTTTGATTTCTAGGTTATGAAAGATTTCCTTACATTCAAGGTGAAAGCCCAAAATCATGTCAGTTAAGCACGACCACCTCTGTAGCTTCCTATCACACCGCAGAACTGTTGCCATTCCTCGATATTTGTGTTACATTCAGGGACTCATCTGATCGTGTCCTCCCTAGGATGGAAATGTACTTTCTGGATAGGCTGGCACACAGTTCTCTCACGTTAACTTTCCGAAGTCTCAGAAGTAACTTCTATCCTCCAGAGCCAGTATTAGTCTCCCTTGTTCATAAGCTAGGTTTAGTTTCTAAGAAACACTACAAGCCTAATTCAGCTATGGCAGTTGTGTTATGCTGAAGGAGACTGATCAAGTCCTAGAAATTCCATAAGCCTGAAAGTCACCAGCTGTCATAAGGTACTTACCATACGTGAACATTCGTGGAGAAGTGAGCTCAATATTTGGTAAGGCCCCCAAGTGATTCAGGACAGCACATCTGTACCCATTTTTTTGCGCATAGTCAACGAAAGTGCGGATGTACTGCTTCTCACTGTGGTTAGCAATCCCAGGGCAGATTACCATCGTGACATCCTCTGTGCATAGAAGGAGAGAAGTTAAGTAAATGTCACTTCATGCTAATTAAGAGATTCAAAAGCTTTCCATTTGAGATCCATGGGAAACCATGTACCAGAAGAAAGCTAAAAATCCTACCATTCTGCCAAAAAGCCCGGTATGGGACAGGAGACCAGCAGCACTAATGCTGAAGGTGTGGAAAGAGTAATTCATGTTAAAAGAGACGAACAGTTTTCTAACTCTGGGGAAGGCTGCCCAAACAGTTTTTCAGAAATTGCCTGGAGACAGAGAAAATCCTTCCCTTTGAAGAAAGATGCTTTTGACATCACACACGTCCTGCCTCCTGACAGCCCGGTGTGACTGCTTAGTGCATGGAAGCAGTAGAGCCCACTGCTTGTTCGTGCACTGGGCAGACTGCCTGCGCTATTTTTCTCCTCATTTCCCTTCCAGAGTTCAGTACAACTCAGATCTTCAAAACGAAGCTTTGCCAAGCACAGACATTTTGACCAATTGACATTAGCCGTCATCAGCTTCATGGCTAAACCTAATGATATTTGATCTGCTGACACAGTTCATCAGTTTAACAAGATATCATTTTATCGGCTAAGAAAGTCATTACTGTAATTCCAGTAAGCACAGTAAATTACGTTCAGGATTAGCATATGCACTTCCAATTATCTATCACACTCTGCACTTTTGTACAAAGCTCTAACTCTTAGTAGCTCTACTCACTGTGAATTTTTGCCTCATTAGGAAAGCACTGTTCAGATTCTCTTCAGTGATAAGGATAACAGAAACTGCTACAGCCCAGCATTACACCACAAAGATCTCAGCTCCAACAACGTTTAGAACCTGATCTTTTTCTGAAGGCCAAATGGGAATCATGGGCTTACAGTGAAATCAGTACTGCAGAAGTTAGTTTGTACTACTGAAGTCACTGTAACTCAGTTTTGAGTATTGCTCTCACCACCAGTAACAGTGAGTTTGAAATCCAACATTCACTCTGAATATACGTGCATAACGCACTGGGAAGTCACCAGGACTCTCTCTCTCCACAGAATTCTCTTGAAGTCTAGACTCTTTCATACCCTATGTGCATGGAGTTTGTTTTCATATAGATTCTGAAACAATTATCAGTAAAAACTACCCAGAATCTGTTTGTAAGGGGGAGATAAAGTCTAATTTCTTTTCCAGACACACCAGGTTATGAAGAATGCCACGCTGCTATTCTCTGTTCTGTGATCCTACAGCCTTAGCAGGTAAAAGGCACTCCAAACAAAGCTTACCACCAGCTTTGCTTTGCCAGCATCACACTCGAGAGAGAGGGGTTATGGAACATTTTTTTTGCTCCTTAATCCTACCACTTGTCACACAATGTTAATTAAGTCGAGTGGGTCCTCCCCTGCTGTGTGAGATATGGGTACACAGCAAGACAGTCTCACAGCCTCCACACACTGGCTACTGCTGTGTAGGAGCCCCTTTCCCATCACCAGAATTAACATCTATCCTTTCCAAGAATCAAGCAGCGGTGCTCTGATCCAGCTTCCTCCACCCCCAGAGCACAGAACCGAGGTCAGCAGCTAAGTGCCACCAGCAGCTGTTGGACTGACCTCCAATGCAGTGCTCAGACTGCGGCTCAAAGAGATCAAAGGTTGCTGTTGCTCCATCTGGCATCGTGAGGTACTTGCGATGTCCGTACGGATGTGGTGATCTCACTCGCCCCATTTTTCCATAAAGGGCAGTCTGGATATGTCCACTCTTTCCCCAGATCAAGGGTGGAATGTACCTGGAAGAAGCAGTAATTTAATTGCATATCCTGCTGTGCTAATGAGCCTTTCAGAACACATAAGCAATCCCGTAACAAATCTCCCCCTCACTACCAAATATAGTAACAAACAAAATTGTTTTTGCTATAGCTGAACTGGCAGCACTGATCTTTGCAGCCTTGAGTAGAGAAACTGATGGGCTCTTACCGCTGAGAAATCAGCACTGATAGAAGAGGTCAAAAATCCAGACATTCCTACACATGGAAACATTACATGCACAAATGCTTCTCTCAGGCTGCACAGTGGCCTTGTGCCTTTGTGAGACAGGAACAGCACGTTGCCAGCCAACCAAACTGACCTTCAAAACTTGTTAAACGTTGTAAATCTGCTTTAATTGAAACACTGAAGCCTGCTGGCTTGAGCCACACAGACTTGTGCAAGCACTTGACTACATAAAGGCAGTGGCAGAAACAGCAGGACTCTTAGCAAGGTCTGGAAGACTATAACCACAAGACTCACTGGTTGCTGCAATTTTGCACAGCAATGCTTTTCTCAGTTAGGTAAGGAGCAAGGTACAGGGAAATTCTGCCTCAAGTGGGGTTTGGTAATAGTGCAAGAACAGTTTCAAAAGGACCTGTAAGAATTGGCTAACCCAACTCCACTGAATAATAAATCTCTTTCAACATGAGACGGGCACTCTACCAACCATGTTTATCAAGGACATATTAAAGCTCAGTGACAAAGCAGAATGCCCTTTTCTTTCTGGCTTAGTGGTCTCCAAAAAGAAATGGGGCTAAGCAGCTGTTACTCAGAAGGAGTTAAAGGGGTAAAATCTGTTTTGCTACAAGCAGAGCTGCCAGTGGTTTAACCACACTGCTGCCCAAGTGGTGGTGGTGGGGTAGACACCTGGCCACTCTGCAAAGGAGACACTGAGCAAAGGCCTTGAAAGAGGGAGTTACATCAGCCCTTGACAGGAAAGCATGAATGATTCATTGTTTGGGAGAACAGCAGCCCCAGGAGCATGCTTCCAATTAAGGAGCTGCGGTCTCTGCTGCACAGAGCTGGGTATCCAGAACAAGCTTGAGAGTTGCCTACACCGCCGTGGATACTGAGGGATCAGCAACTCCTTTCCCCTTTTGTTTTTTTTGGGCTTCCTGCACTTATTCCCTTCTACTGCTTGAAATCATATGAAGCAGAGATCTTGTTCTTTCCTGTTTTTCCCATAGAAAACTAGGCAACTTTAGGCTCATCCGATTTACTGCTTAAGCCCAGAACCCATTAGAGTGTGACTGGACAGAAGCCTTGCTTTGTGCCTGGCACTGCTCACAGCTGGACCTGCTTCCCCATAGCAGCTCTTCTGGGTCACATCTGCAATTCCCCGTCCCTCTTACATACCCCTTCAGCTAAAACACTTTGTATAAGAACTCTCAAGGCTTGTTTAGCAAGTCAGGAGCAGCAGTTCTAGCAGAAGGATAGCCATTCTCTCCCCTCATCCATAAGGGACAAAACCAATATGTTTCTGTCAGAGCAGAGTACAGCTCATTGTGCAGTTTCAGTTTTTGCAAGTGCAATTCCCAAAGAGACCCAAAACGGATTTCCACTGAAGTAGATACTACTTCAAAAAGAAAAAACAAAAGCTACAAGAGCTGCCAACAGATACCTATAACCTTGTAAACTGCTCCCCCCCAGCGCATCTTGGATTCTATCGCTCACCTACAAAGCTCTGTAAACCATCTACATGAGAGCAGCAGCATTATCTCCCTTTTCCCAGCCCAGCATCTCCGTCCTGGGAGCTCTGCACTGCAGCTGGGTGCCTGCCAGGAGCAGCACTCCTGCCGTGCAGATCCCCAGGAATGGAGGGGGCTGTGCAAGCTCATTGTCTGTAATTGCTGGGAGTGATGGAGAGAAGTCAGTGGACTGTCTCATGATTCAAAGGAGGCATGCATAGGGATGGTACTGCCACTGTAAACAAGGCTGCACAGGAAGGACTCTGCTCAAGTCACACTGCCCACTGCAGTGTTCTGAGCAGCTCCTGCAGCCCTCCCAGCACAGCTAGCCTCAGTCATTAACTTCACTTCAGTAGCTGCATCCCACACTAGCTGGTGCTTTTCACAGAAGTCCTTTGCAGATGGATTTTGCTGGCAGGCTTTTTTTTT
The DNA here is from genome assembly GCA_013396635.1 of Penelope pileata. Lineage (NCBI taxonomy): Eukaryota > Metazoa > Chordata > Aves > Galliformes > Cracidae > Penelope > Penelope pileata. The sequence continues at coordinate 711,980 of WBMW01002474.1, read as the reverse complement.
TTTTTTTGGAGGAAGAGACAGGAGAGCTGTCAAATTACAGCCTATGTTAAGATTTTGCAACTCTTTCAGAAGAGACTCAGACATCAACGTTGTTGCATGGTTTCTAATCTTAGGATAAGCAATGTGCATTGGAAAGCTTTGACTTTCTACACAGCACTTTTTTATTTTTATTTTTATTTTTTAAGATTATCCCAGGTAGAATCCAAGCCTTACCCAACAGGGCCAGCAGCAAAGCCATTTCTCCAGCTACAGCAGCAAAGTTACAAAGCTGTGAGTGATCAATGCTACCTCTTGGATGAAAAGCCAAAAGACCTCTGTAAGCACCAGATTTTTCCTCATTTACCTACAGCTCAGTTTCCAGCTGTAAGTTACAGCCACCCAGTGCAACTGATGCAGCAGCACATTGTTAGAAAGGAAATTAGAAGTCTTCAAGGCCTCACCACAACTGCTGGAGTTTAAAGGCAGACAAATGGCTTCAGGAGTACTGTTTATTAACAGTGCACTATCCACCATAGCCTGCTTCCTCTGGTCACAGCTGGTTTCTTCGGGGGAAAAAAAATAAGGCTGCCTTCAAATAACCTGACTAGAAGTTGTCTGGAGTATTGATCTTCAGTAAGTCAATCCTTGATGCCAGTTCTACACAGGCAAACAGCACACACAGTTTCACTGATGTCCTTCCTTAAAGCAAGGACTGAACACAAGGCAGGAATCCCTGTGGCTCCATCCATGACAACGGACAGGGGCTGCCTATGGGTTCCACATCTCCATCTGCATGCTAAAACAGTGTGAAGCCCTATGGAAAGGGTGCAGCCACTGCTTGGTCCCTTCAGAGTGCACAAATCAGTGTTTCTGAGCATCGTATGGACAAGGGAGAAAAACGCTTATCTTTTAAGTTAACTCCAGTGTCACACTGCCTGCAGCAAAGATGTGCTAGTATTAGTCACTCCACGTGTAACTACACTCCTCTAGATGAATATTCAAAGGCAAAATCCAGCATGAGTAATGTGCATAGGGCAGTACTCTGATGCAGAGATTTATTACTCCCACTTAGCCTTACGTAAGTATGTTTAGTAGGTTTCTGCTGTTTGCATTTAAGAAAAAAGCAGTTAAAACTCTGAAATACACGCAAGTGTTACGGCAACAGCTTGTGATTTCAGCTGCCTTTTCTTTCACCATTGCTCACTGACCTTTAAGCTAAAGGCTTACAGCAAGACAGATAACCCCCAACTCCCTTTAGGGGAGGAGCTCCAGGAGACTGAACATCACAAGACTTCAATGGGGAGGGGGGAAGTATTTGCCCAGATTGCATACATTCTGCACAGCTAGTGAAAAGCTAAACCAGATTAAAACTCACCTTCAGAGATTGCTGCAAAAGCTGCCGGCTAGTACGATGACTAAAAATATTACAGTTATTACCAGCCCAAGCAAGCTGCTAATCTAAGCCCCTACAAAGCCTGTAAAGCCTTGACAGTGGCAGAGGGATGTCTCTGTCAGTGTGTTCCAGTAAAAGCCGTCCCCAGCTGATGGACAAGTTGGACTTGGCAAAGTATCCTTAAAACCCATAGCAGCATCAGGCATACGATCCCTCAAACTATTTTTGTTGACCTTCTGTGTTGGCAATAGATAAATCTGTTCTTGCAAGTCTTTCTGTGAGTGACTTTCTGTCTGCCATCTTTCAATGAAAGGAAGTCTACAAGAACCTCTAAAACGAAGAACTGAGCACTACAGTGCAGGACTGCACAGGGCTGAAGGATAAGATGTGTCTTTTTATCTCGGGCTTACTTGCTTTTACTAAAACCATACAAGGAAGAGTATAGAAAAAACTTAAATCATGGGAGCACAATTCCACACTAGTGAGAAAAAAAAAACACCAGTCAGGAATTATTCAAGCATCTTTACCCTTTGAAAGTGCAGGTTAGATAAGCTAAAGCTCATTTCAGCCATATTATATGAAAACCAGTTCCGGAAACATTTTCATACTCAATCCAGCTGAAAACACTTAACTACCTAGTGCTGATGGCCACAGCTTGCACAGATTGTTTCGCAATGAGGCCAACATTCCTCATGGTAAACAGCTGAAAAGAGATGCTCCTCTGGAACAATCACCCTGTAAGGCAGAAGACCATGTGCTCAGGCAATTTTTCTTATGGCTTACCTTATGCAAACGAGCCCAACAGGACGTGACACGTGGAAACACGAGCTAGATATCACGCAGACTGAACTCTTAAAGAGAAGTGACTAAGGGTTCAGCTCAAGCAGCATCCAAGCCTCGTCCTTTAGATTTTAACGCAAAGACTATCATAACTGCTAACTTTAACCGTGTGTTTCAAACAAAGGCCCCTCACTCAAAAGCAGGTGGTTTCCCTCAGACGTTGATACTTAGTAGGAAAAGTGTTCAAGGACATGACAAACTTCCTTGGCTTCTCTCTAATGCCTGCTCTAAACTGAAGTCGCTTTGGCAAAACACTGGACTGCAGGGATTATCCCAGGAAAGCAAGTTTGACTGCACGGAGATGATTCACTCTGCATTCCCCAGTGTGCTCCGTTCCAGCTAAGCTGCTCACAGACAAATGAGAACACAAGCACTGTGTCCACAGGCACCATTTCCACTGCTCTGCAACAGCAGTTGTACAGATTATTGGAGCTAGATGGAGTGAGGCCTGAGTGGTGAATAGTGAGGAAGACCTCTTGCCTACCCAAGGATGAGGATGATGTACCCACAACAGAGCACACAACCAAATAACGGTATGTGGGAGATCCAAAGACAAAGTTATGTTATATTGAAAACAAAAATCTGTTTCTGTGAAATAAAAACGGCTTCTCAGTTTGCTCCAGGATCCAAAAGCTTCCAGCTAACTCATCTGAGTAATCTCCCCATTCTGATTTGGTGAGCTGCAACAGATTCCAGGTACTCTGAGAAAAGACAAGCATTTGATGCAGTTTATTAAGGTTTCCAACAGCTATAACTTTTAGTAACTGGGTTCAGTATTTCAGTAATCGGATTCTGCAGCAGAATGCACACAGGAGACCAGGTCTGGGGTTGCCAGTTACTTACTATGGAAACTGATTTTAGTGAACTCTGTACTCCTCGTGTCACATGCCTTAACCAGCCAAATGAATTCACACTCAGTTACATAAATCTGTTCACAAATCCAAGTGTTTTAGCTCCAAGTGCTTCATTTTAGCTGTAAAACCCATCCTCATATCTTGAGGAGTGGTTGTCCACAACAGTCCCTGTGAGCAAGAGAAGTCCCAGGTGTTTCAAAAACATCCTCCTAGCATTAAGATTAAAAACAATTCCAAAATGTGCTTGTAGATTACATTTTAGTGGCTGTCAGAGAGCAGATTATGATTTTAGAGCACGTACATTTCCCAGTATACAGGAATTCAGGAAGGCAGCAGCTGCATAAGCAGCTCTAACAAAGCACAAAAACTGTGCTATTTTTATTAGCAAGCATCAGCATTCAGATCCTCAAAGATCTGAAGTTCAGCAACAGGCTTATTTCTGGAGCATTACTTCATTTCAGTTGAAAGGATTAACACTTTAAACATTAACTCTTGCATCAGCTTTGATGTGCTTACATTGGATACCAACGGCAATAAAGTCTACAATTTGTCCACATCAGGGGACAGCCTGAGAACTGCTGCCTGCATTACAACAGGGTTGGCTCTTTTTTTTTCTTTCTGCTTTTGCAGATCAGACTAGAAGTATTTAAAGGATGCTTTATAGCCAAGCCTTGCTTGAATCTTGTCTCTGATGCTAGGGAATTAAATTAAATTACAATCAAGAAATCTCATTGAGAAGTCTGCAGGGCTCAGCCCTCTCCCCTCAATATGTGGGAAGCAGCTTTTTCTGCATCAGTTCAGCTAAACTGTTCACTGTGATGGAATATACAACAAAAACCTACGAGCCAAATTTTAAAGTAGTTTAGGAAGCTCCCATGTTCTCGTACCCTCTAAAAAAGAAATTGAGATAAGTGAACTGTTTGCTGTCCAAAGAAAATGTATGAAGGCAGAACTATCTAAACACATCATCCTTGCTGATAGGAGCTGCAGAATGCCAGCCTGAACAGCTAGCAAGGACTCGGACCCCACAGGGCTGCTTTTCTCCCTGAGGTCAACGCTTCAACCTACCTATAGGGAGCTGCTGCTCTTCTCTGCCTCTCAGCATGCTCACCTGCCAAAGCTTCAGGAGAAACACTGGCCTTAGTTAATTATTCTCCTGCAAGTGTTTCACCCAGGGTAAGACACTAAGGAGTTGACAGGAATCAAACACAGTTGGCTGTGAGATGGAGGAGAAGAACAAAGTCTGAAGCCAGCTTTTCTGCTTCTCTCCTTACATCTACAGGAGAGCAAGGACAGTCCAAAAGAATACTCTGGTACGAGGTTGCCTGCTTATCTAGCACAGGTTACTGTGCAAACAATAGATAAGAAGAGCCCACACTGGATCTTTAACAGTGGTTACTAGCAGGCTTGGCAGCCATCTGCTCCAGTCTCTGAGGAGCTTGCCTTTATTAAGGATGTGTGTGCAGGAAGCAGTTATTTTCCATAAGGATGATACTTATGCCATGACTTCACAGAAATTGAGATACACAAGCACACTTGACAAAACTGGGAGCAGCCAAGAAAATCTCTATCCCAGCATAGAAAACACAGGCCAAATTTGTCTTCATGGGCCAAAGGAGCCAATGCTGCATTTCTACAGCACAAAGAAATGGCACTTCGTGCAGCAATGTGGAAGACAGGTAAAGGAGACAGCCAGAGGACAGGCCTGAGTGCTTGAGGGTACCAACAGCTGAACTGATAGGCAAGATGTTTCAAGCATGAAGAAGTTCTTAGAATGAAAAAGGATCTGATTATTCTACTCCATTTTGTCAGCCAAAGTACAGAGCTGGACAGGGGCTGAGGAAGGAAAATGAAGAGATGAAGCTGCCTTCTGATTTAGAAAGTCTTTTGTTTACCAGTGTTTGATAGATATGTGGAAAGCTTCTAGCAGTTTAGAGAATTGTGAAAAACAGTGTTAGCATCTGCAAGTACAAGGTACCTGGCACACAGCCATCTCAGGCAGTTTTATTATCCAAAGCTGTTAAATTATTCATCCACCACCACTCTGCTTACTGAATGATGCTATGTTTACAATTGTATAGGCAAGGATGGTGCCGTGAAGGGGAAATAAAATCCAAGAGAAAAGTGTTTTTCAATTATTTTTCAATAGCTGCACAGATAGAAAAGTTTTGCTTATTTTTGCTTCCTCCCTGCCAGCTGGTTTTTAACACCCTCAGCCCTTCCTCCCTTGAGCACAAGGGCACTGAACAGACCAGGTCTAAAAGCCAGTTTCCAGCTGTACAGGAGAATCAGTGGAAGATCTTACAACAAACCAAGCACTGATATAACAGAAGGGATTGCTGGGCTACTTATTTTGCTTTCATGGTAGAATTTGAAAAGAGCTGCTTAATCAGCTTTCCTAACACTGTGAATAATTAGCAAGTAATCAAAGTCTTACAAGATTTTTCAGTAGAGTACAGCACAAGCTGTTTCCACATAGTTTTCCTAATTAGTCCTACAAACTATTTCATGCATAATTGCAGGAATTTAAATACATTTGTTCCCCATTAGTCTCCAAGTGACTTCCATGCATAAAGACAGGGCTTCTTTGATATTTTTAATCTTTGCATTTAAAAAAGTCTGTGATAACCTCAACAGAATAGCAAAATGACAAACACCATCTTACAGCCGAGCTGTCTTTCCAGTAAGCCCTTTCACTTGCCAACAGCATTACATTCCCCTCTTCCTGAGCATACCTACACAGATAAGACTGAACAACTACTTTATTGATGCATTTTGTTCTAATTCGTTTCAGCTGACTTTGTTTCCCCTGGTGGTAAGAGTCTTTCTGGCAACATTCTGCCCAAGAACCAGGTGCTGGAAATCATGGCTGCAGTTTTCAGGGAAGCTGGCAAGTTGTGAGCTCCGGGCTGATCACTTGAAAACAAGCAGCCCAAGATTGCACACTATTAACACAACACCAGCATTCTGCAAGAAGCTTTTCACGCCTGTAACCAATACAGAACAGATGTACTACAATTTTTAGACAAGTTCTGCTTCTCACTCCTTTGGGAGTGCTTTGTTCTCCAACTGTGTGGAAGTCCAAAACATGTTTCTAATATGGCACTGCTTAGGAGCTTGTGCAATGAGAACAGCACTGAAATTGAAGTGATAAAAACTGAATTACTTTAAAACAGGCACATTCATCTAAATTTCTAAGGATTGCCCTGATATTAATATACCTTCAAGACTGGTAATCAGCACAGCTTCATGTTTGTTCTTTCAGTGACGAAGGACATGCCAGTCTGGAGTGTCAACACTTAGATGACAAGTGTCTAAAATATACTTAAAGTGGTTCTAGTAACTTGACATTTTTCAGGGAAGCAACTGTTTTGCAGTTACAGCACTAGAAATAATCAATATTCAATTTCAATACTCAGCTTCCACAGACATGTTACTACCAAATTCAGAGTGCATTAGGGAACCTCTTTGGGTTCCAATTTAAAAGAGATAATGCTTTGTTCCCTCTAAGAGTTTACAAACCCTATGGCCTAAGACCTTACACCTTATGTAATCAAGGCACCTAACAGCACTGCTAAAAGCCTCTCATCTCCCCTACAATGACAGTCATTAAGTCAGCCTGACTTTGGAGATCTAGAAGGTCCATCTAGCAGCACTCAGCACTTACTATATAATTGATGTATTTAGGGCTCTTAAATGGGACTCAAGTTTTCAGGGTGATTGTAGAAGAGATACCATAACCAAAGTCTTTGACCCTCCAAAGCCTCATGAAGTTGTAGTAAATGCTTCATATTTTTGGTGAAGTAAGGATTAGCCTGCTGAAATACACAGCCGATACGAGCTCAAATTGACAGTGATTTTCTTAGAGCTGTCCACGATGTCATTACTTTATTAAACTAGTTATGATGATGTGCTTTACTCAGTACTAGATTTCAATAGTCTTCAATCAACTGAAGGCACTTCAAATAAAAGTAGGCACTTAAAAACCAAGAGCCATCCCTCTGTTCATTGTAAGTGCATGGACACACTATGAAAATGTTTCTTTCCTGTGAGCTCTGACAGATTTCTTCCCTACTAGAAAGGAGAGCAAATGAACAGAATCAAGTGCAGATTGCAACCATCCCTCACCTGTTTTCACAGACAGGGCTGCACAGTGCAGTACCAGCATACAGATCCTATACAGAGGGGCACAGATATTATTCCACACATCCATGGAAAGCCCTGCATAGCCTAGTTTGGTCTTAACCCAGCTACCTGGCACACATGTTTCTTCAAGAGAATACCCATTCATTAGCACCCACATTTATGAAATACACTATGCAGAAGTGCAGCTCTTCTCCCCACAACACAGGTCAATGTGGAAAAAAGATCCTACTTACTCTTTGGTCAAAAGTGGGCAGGATTTGAGTAGAAAGCGGGACAAAGCAGAGTCCTGGAAGATGAGCTCAGGAGGGGCAGTTGGGCTTTTTAAATTCAAGCAGCGAACAATAACATAGAGAACAGCAGCAACTGCAGCAAGCTTCACCCCATCAAACACTGCCGGCAGCTCAGGGGTTTCCAATGTCACACTCATGTTGAACCTGGAGACAAAAAGAAATATTAAAGCCTTCTACAATATGTTGTTGGATATGAGCATCAATTGCCAGGTTGAATGCAAAACTGTGCTAGCCACCCTCACTTGTCAGTTAACAGTACTACAGAAATCCCAGTGCGTCAGCTTAAACTAGCAACTTTTAAGATGAAAGGAAGATTGTTTTGTACTGCTCAAAACACCCTGACCACCACAAGGAAGGGGAACTGGGTAACCAGCTGGGAAGGAGATCTGCTCCTAATCAGTGCTGCACTAGAATTGCAACAGTGTCTCAGGTGTCAAACCCTGCAGTCCGCAGCCAGACCATGCTTTTGGGATCTTGGCCAAGACTACCAGGCTCAAACAGAAGCTGAGTGAAAAGCCAGGCCGTAAAGGCAGTTTGAGTGGATGTTTCTTCCCAGACGTACAAGCCTTAGAAAGGAGAACTTGAGAGGTAGATCCTCAGCCTGAACTCTGCAGCTCCACGAGAATACACCTCCCAGTTGCAACTCCTGTGCGTGTTGAGGGTAGCCACTTTACGTGCTGCTGAGTTCTGCATTTCTTTTAATTCACGGTTGTTCTGCAGCTGAAGGAGGACCAGATTAAAATCTAGGCCTTCAAGGGCTTCAGAGTAAAGGAAGTGGGGGAAGGGTAGGAGTGAAAATTAAAGAAATGCAATATAACAATATCCTTCCAGTTTGAAATCAAGTTCCTGAACTGACTCAGCTGCTTTTGAACATATGGTTGAAGAAACTGGAAGTTATTACAGGGACATTTCATCCATATTGAAGGGACACGTTTTTCCCCTGGTCCCTCCTCAGGTTCTTCCAAGATTGCAGCTCCCAAGTGAAGCCTTACCAATGTCACTTTTTCTTCAAACAAGGAGTAACAAGCCAGTCCTCAGCAGAATTTTGTAGAAAGTATAATCACGAGCTGAGCAACCCTACAAAGGGAGGAAAAGCAAGTTGATCGTTACTGATAAGGCTGCGTCTCTCAGTTGCAAAGGAAAACCACACATTTTTGAAGCTGTTCCATCACAGACATTTCAAGTGATTTGTGCATTCAGTCTTAGCCACTTCAACTCTGACCCACTTGCATTGCAGACCTCTTACCTGTGGAGCTTCCAGACTAGATCAGCTGCCGAGAGCATAATCATTCATCTGCAGCACGAAAATACCTCCATGAGAAGGGACAGACAAACCAGTAACGAAAACCAACGCAGCTTCAGAAGAATGCTGGACTATGAACTTTCAGATAGAGGTGACATTCTTCCCAGTTACAACAGCTACCCAAACCCCTTCACAGTTAGAAGGCTGGAAGGAACAAGGTACTGCTACCGAAGCACAAAGCCAGCCTGAAAAGTTTCCTGCTGCTTTTACACAGGCTTTGCAAGGCAGCCTCTTACTGACTGAGGTTTGTAAACAGCTTCTGCCTGTTCCCACACTTGCATTTGAGAAGTTAGGACGTATCACACATACCACACTTCAGCAAGATGGTGAGAGCCACCGGAGGCTGAGACACAGCCACCTAATTAACACTGCACTCACACCACAGCTCCTCACGGGAATTTGATAGCACCAATAAAAGAGAGAGAGCTTTCAGCCCGCAGCTGCAAAGCACAAGTGATATTTACAAGTAGAGTTGGATTTCTTACAGGCACAATAAACTGATATGGAAACGGAGCTTCCAGGAAACAGCTCCAGCACTGTCTGCTCCTTCTGACTCAGAAGATAGGCCAACAAGACAGGCTGTATTGGGGCCTCACTCTTCTTCCTCTCAGGAGGACAAAACCTCAGAAGTACTTTCTGTACTCGATGCAGCCACACCAAAATCCCTTGGAAGAAAACAAGCCTGACATCAGCTATTGATCACCAGCAGGCTGGAGAGCCACAAGTTTCTGCCACCAAAGCCATCTGTGCTGCAAGAGGACAGAGGGTGAGGAAAGTGGAGACATTTAATATTGGACAATTCTGAAGCTTTGGTTTTCTAGTCCCAAGCCTTGTAGGAGACAGGAGGAAAGAGCAGGCTGTTACAAACCACATTTCTGCTAATCAGAAGATTGCCTTGGCATCACTTGTTATAATGAAGAGTTTGAGTATGATGTTCAGCTGCAGCGTGTTACCTCACCTACACACTCAGGACTTCACCAGCACTACAGCCAACCGAGGAAACAACAACAAACTGCAGGGATGATGGCTTCTGCAGGGCAGGTCCCATCAGCAGAAGAGAACTGTGTTCCTGGACAGTCCCTGCCTCGAGGACAACCATGTGACGAGCACATCTTCCTCACCTAAAACTGACAGAAGTTCTGCTGGCATCTTCCCTTCACTGTTTCATTTAGAAAAGTAATAGAGACACCAGGATGAGTATTACCTAAGACCTCCCCGGTTCTAAGACCTTCCTGCCACCCAGACACTGGGCCAATTTTCCATTTATAGCTTTCACATCACTAGTGAATTTGTTAAAAATAAAACTGGGCATGATTAGTCACCAGCATTTTGCACCAGTGACTCAATATAACTCACCCAACTAGCCTGCATCGCCCTGAGAGTCCTCTCTCTCCCACAGTCTTCAGATTACAAACATCTTTTGCGGTATTGCTATATCCAGTTTTTGCCTGCTGTTGCCTTAAAGTGTAATGGCTTCGAAATGCTCGGAGGAAAATCAGCAAGTTGGCAAGCAGGATTACCCTTTTGATGCGTACAAAGCAGTATTTTTCCCTTTAAGACTCTAAAAACAAGTTCACTGATTATTTCTTACACAGATGTAGAAACCTCAAATATGTGCTAAAGGTTCACGTGCTCAGGATCTTCACCTGCAGGCTCAGACCTGAGCATTTGTACAAACAACAGAGAGGGCACTGCTGTTGCAGCTGCACAGCTGTCTGCAGCGATCAACTTATGCAACAAACCCACTCTGAGAAGGTAACATTGGGAAGCTCAGTGCCCAGAGCCCACCGCCAGCACCTCCTCGGGGCTCTGCTATCTGCAGCCCTGTCTCAGCCAGGGCAGATGTGCAGGGGCTGAGCCAGAGTACTCAGCTCTAAAACTGTAAAGGTTGAGCTTACCGAAATGGATTTGAGAGCTCTCTGCCTCTAGTCACGCACATCCAATGTCTCTATTTGTGAGCAGGGACGAGGTCACCTTGCTTCTGTTTTGTTAAACCCTTTTTGCAACGACCCAATGAACTTATCAGCTTATGAAAAAGTATGGATAACTACAGCGCTGAGCCAGTCCAGTTTTAATCTTGAATCTCCTCAAAATGGGTCAGCATTAATATGAGCAAACAGGCATTTGGCCTTTTCTGTATAGAGAACACAGGATTCACTTTCAGCAAGCCAGCCAAAATTAGCAAAGCACAGTAAGTGCATCACTGGAAGCAATCAAGCCTGCCTCTTCACCCATCACAGGGCTTGAGATCAACACTGAAGCACAAGGAAGCTGAAGCTCTTGGGGCCAAGGATGTTATTTTTGAAGAACCTTTTTTTATAAATCACTCACAGGCGTGACAGCCCTAATGAGCTACAGTTTTTCCAATCAATATTCTGAAGTCCTGTTTGTGACTGAAGCCTAACTTTAAAAATCAATCACTGGAAAGCAAGTGTCAGGTTCGTGAAGTCGTTTTAATTTGCCCTTTCATCATAGAATAAAAAGTTGAAAATCAATCAGGAAATAATTATTTCAGCACCACTGTTAGCAGAGTGTATCTCTCTTGTATAATAAGGAAGAAAAGAACCAGGTCTTTCTTTCCAGGAAGGAATGGAAGTACCCCAAAAGCTACAGCAAATTCCTCACGTATCAAAGACGCTAGGGATTGGGAAAGCCATCACCAGGATATTTATTTGTACAGTAAGCAATGACTGACAACAAACCAGACTTGCACACCTTTGTGTTCCTGGGGAGAGGAGACTTCGAGGCACAGAGGCCGCTTCCCTCCCATGACCCAAGGGGACAGGAGCAGGACCTGGGAGTGACCAAGCATTGCAGCTCCTCCACCCATGCCAAAGCTGCACTTGGCTCCACAATTCAGAAAGCCACCAAGGCCATTAAAGGCAGCCACTCCTACAGGGACCTTCCTTCAGGCCTTCCTATGAGTAACTGAAAGCCTGGCACACTCATTTCACCAGAGATTAGTAACACTTTGGGCTGAAGTGAAGACACAGCTGTATGGAAGCACCTAGAGACCAAAGGGCAATCTCCACAAAAGGACTATCCCAGCAAGTCATTTTATGCTCAGTTACGTTTGCTGAGGAATCTTGACAGAATTCAGCTTCCAGGAAGCAAGTTTCGTACAAAGTCCTCCCAGATACCCTCTAACCATCTGTGTTCCAGCTTGGTAGGGCTTTCAGAGCTCAGCTGACAGCAAAGCACTGAAGAATGCCTGGCAACGATTAAAAACATTTAAAAACTCCTTTAGAATTGCAAAGCCGTCTCTTTCCCACTGTGATTCAGAAGTCAAGGAGGCTGCCTCCAGACTGATTTAGACTTTGTTAACTAACTTATCAGACTTGGATTAGTTTGCTTTGGTTTTAGTGTCTCCACAAGGAAGAAGATTCTGAAAGCAAGTTTACGAGAAAAGAGAAACAAAGCACTCTCCTTTAAAAAGTTGTACGTGGGTCAGGTCAGAACTAAGGCATTTTTTTCCTTTTTTGAAGAGAGGAGAGGGAAGGCTGTATTGTTCAAGTGAGTTCTTTAGGGAACGTTTCCAAGAAATTCTTTAATAGCAGTCAAAGCTATTGCCTCTCCCAAAAGATACACCATAAAACCAGAAGTTATGGGCCTGCTGCTACCTCCCAGGATATTTAGAGCTGTATTATGGGGAAAGGAATATTATTAAGGAAAGGGTGGGAACTTGAGGCACTGCAGAAGTTTAGTAACAAAGCTAAGCTTTACGTCAGCGTTTTATTTGAAACTCCCTCCGGGAAGCGTACAGCAGCGTGTCACAGCGGGCTGTGCTTTCAGCCAAGGGTTTAAATGCAGAGAAAGATGCTTAGAAACCATCCCAGTGAAAATGTATGTAGGAACATACACTCCTTTGTATCTGAGAAAGACCCTGAAGCAGTGTTTCTTGACAGGAAAGGCCAGAGTAAGGTTCTGTAAAGCACTGGTGGACAGCCAGGGGTCACAGCAGCCAGAGTACAGGAATCTGTAGGAAGAACAGTGAAAAAGCTTCAAGCTTTAATGCACAGCCCACTACCCTGTCTTCTACCAAGCACTTCTTTACATAAGATACATTTTTGAATGAAAAGTGTTAAGCCTAGACTGCTACTTTCAGGCCTCCAAAGAAATACATGAATACAGGTATTTTAGGGCCACACCAGAACGACCCCCATCATTTTCGGGACACACCACAGAACCCCCTATTATCTTCAGCAGTAGCTTAAAAGAGAACATCAGAAACACACTGAGATCATCTCGATGTGCTGCTCCATACTTCTGGCCACTTAAAACAGACGATGGAGTTTCAGACCTCCAAGCACAGAGGGAATCATTAAGTGTTAGCCGAGCACGTTTACGTTTTCAGGAGATGTGACCAAGAGGGATAAAAGTGCAGCCCCACCAGAGACATCACGAGTCTGTCCAAGCCCAATGCAGTTCTGCCATCAGACATGTGACAGAATTTTATCTCCGAACAGACGGGGCATGCTGACATGCACAAGGATGCTTACTAGGACATTATTTAGACAGCACACAAGTCCTCGGCGCTGATCCCTCTGCCTTGTGCCGAAGCCAGCGCCCAGGCCAGGACTTGGCTGGCTGCTGAGCACACAGAGCAGCAGGTACTGTTTACACCATGTTCCGACAAGGATTTGCTGGCTGCCTGCGCTGGAATTTGACCTTTTCACCAGATACAATACTTGGCTCATGTACTAAATCTGGAGGTCCTGCGAGGCTACAGGGACAAAGTTCACAGCAAAGGGCAGCATCAGTGCAGCCAGGAAGACAGGTGTCTAGAACTGCAGCTTTTACTTTGAGAAGTCCAACACCATCAAGAGCAGAAGCCAAGCACCTAAGCAGGCTGGGCGTACGTGCCAAGGCAGCTTGCTTGAAAAAGTACCTGAAAATAATTCTATAGCCCACAGGGCCAAAGACTTCTCACATCTTTCACTTCCCCAAGAAGGTTAATTTCAGTCAAATGAGCCTCGACTTTCACTTCCTTCGGAACGCCAGAACTTCTTGTGTTTCTTCACAACGTCACCTCAACTCATTAGAATGGCTCTGCTGTACGACAGGCAGCTTTTGTATCGTACCTGAGAAAAAGATGCCGTACACTGGAGGCTACAAAGCAAACTGGTTGGGTCCTGTTTGTCACAGATGGACTGAAAAACACTGTATTGGCTTTTATTACAGATGCTTGGTATATAAGATTAAAGCTAACGTGAGACCATTAAAGCTCTGATGACTCCACAGAAATCAATTAATTGCATGTTATCTTATCAGAAAGGCTTATGTTATTTAAGCAAACATAATTCATCCATTATTGAAGAGACTTAGGACTTTGACACACCCTGACTACTACATCACGGAACTACAAGGCAGGGCTTCATCTCTTTGTAGAAGAGGTCAAGCTCACCCTTGGGAGGGGGAAAAAATACTGGCTAACACTTTCCTGCAGTCTCACAGCATCAGCAGGTGTCACTTACCTACCAGACAGCCCTGTGTCTGTGGGCAGCACTGAGCCTGAGGGAAGGAGCTGCAGAAAGTTGCAGAGAACCTGGCAGTCCCCACTCAGCAGACAGAATGCTACGAGCATCAAGGCACACGTAGTTAAGCGAGCTTATATGAACTGCATTACAGACTGTGGAAAGCCCCAGACAAATCGGCTCTGTGACTTCCCTGCATTTTGAAACACAGCATCATGATGTCAAAGCCTCGTTTGTCCTCAGACTCGATCCCTCCACCCCCACAGTCAGAGCTCAGAAGAGCAGCCTGAAGCCCAAGCAGAGCCCAGCTGCAGCACGCACAGCAGGGAAGCATCACCCATCCAGCCAGCAGGAACTGGACTGATCCTGAGTTAACTGGCCAGCAAACACCAATACCTGAACACTAACAGAAGCTGAGGTGTCACTTCACTCCCAGGCCTTCCAACAAACACCCTGCTCATTTTTTCCCCTGTTGAACGTCTCTGCTCCCAGCAGATTTGCAGAGTCATTCACTCGGAGCTTGTTCATGGCACATAGAAGGCTGATGCTAGAGAAGTTCGATTCACACCATTGCATTCAAAAATGAAACACCACCACTTCAAGCTAGAGCAGAATACAGGATTAGGCCAACACATACCTACCCCCACTGAACAACACTCAGGTTTTAGCAGGATGCTGACTAAAGCAGAGGATTGGAAGTGTTATAGCAGTCTCCAGCAACTCGAAGCTGGGAGAGCTCAACTGCCCTCCGTCCTGCTGAGTGTGAATGGGACTTTAAGAACACAACCACAGGTCTTTGGAATTTCTCTTTACCTCTTAACAAGGATGTTCACTTTGTGCTTCTGCTTCCCTTGGTATAAGCTTTTCACATTCACATATGCCCAGCCAACACTTCACAGAACAAGATGTTCCAGTTAAGGGACAGCCAGATTTGAATGCTTAGTGCAATTGCTCTGGAAACTGCATTGTGATGCAAAGGCACATTTGGAAAACGTAAATAAGTTTAGAAGCTAGGGAAGAAGCAGGGTTAAGCTGTTGAACAGCAAGCCCCCCAGCAGCAGCCAGCCACCTGCCCTTGCTGACCCTTTTAGCAGTGAGCCCGTATTACGCTAGGTACTCAGTGTCCTGAACAGATCAATTTTATTACCAAATATCTGAGCAACAAGTGCAGCAGAAGTTTCAGAATGAAGAGCTCAGACTGCACTGACAGAGGAAGTTGCCATTGCTACTTATCCCAGTAAGACTGAACCTATGACAATGAGAAACTCGAGTATCTCTCAACAGCAAAGCAAGTCTCCAGCACTAGGCAACTGCACTTCCTCGCAAAACTGGAGATACAGATGAAAAAATCTGCTGTATGTTGCAAAGTACAACACTTCTACTGCTGCTACCTCTAACACAGCACAGGCACAACGATGCTTCAAGCACTTGGGTTGTACCAAACTGCTCTGTAAAGCATTTTAAATTACTGCTGTCCAGTGCTGGCTGAGCAAGGCTGCCACAGATCTTTCTTTTTTTAAATTATCAAGACAATTGATATAAAAGACAAGCCTCTGGGCAAACAAGCCTTCCCAGAGATGGAAGATCGTACGATCACTGCCTGACTAGGTTAACATCACTGCCACCCACATACGTTGGACAAATGGGGCTCTGCCTTCTCTGGAAGGACAGACTGCCCTTGCACATTGAAATGAACTGCTTGGTACTGCAGTCAATCAGCTGAGTTTGATCAGTCTGTTATTTAAACTGCTTATAAGCTTAATCTTCAAGAACCATTTAGGCCGACCAAGTGCAAATATTTGTACAGAAGTTCATTTTCCATATATAGAAAGGGCTGATCTACAGCACACATCACAGAGAGCTGCTCAGAGCTGCACCTGATGTTAGCACACATAACAAAATAAGCCCTTCCACAGAGGCTCAGCAAAGGTGGATGACTCCAACACAGCAGAACTCTGAAGATTTAAGCTTTCGCTGGGAAGTCCTCAACACCAGTTCCAGAGCACCGAGAGCCACCAGCCCTTTCCAACAACAAGGAAAAAAGCAAGCTGGACATGCTTGCCAAAGCCTGAACAAATAAGGTCTGCAGGCTGTAGGGAGGAGGGTCAGCTGAGGCTGGTGTCCATGCAGCTGGAACTACAAGCACTAAAGACCTCAGCATGCAGATCCCTACTACAGACTTCACCAAATCCTGCTGTTAGTTAACTTAATCCAAGTTCTGGCAGTGCCAGAGCTGGCAGCACGAAGGATGAAGAGGTAGGAGGCACAGAGTGAGGAGGATGAGTAACAGCACAACGGCAGCACCCAGAACGCTGCCAGTATCGGGTGAGGTTCCACTACAGAGGGGTTGAATCATTGCTCCAAAGCCACCATTTTCTATGGCACGTAAAATTACATCCGTGAGCACAGCACAGCCATAATTCAGTAGATTTGGATAACCTTTCCATGTGCCTGTCAAGGACAAATGACATCATTTTGTCAGCTTTCCTTCTCTACACCACAGCCCAGAACAGTGACCATGTCAGGGCACTTTCACACGACACATTTAATAATGCAGCTTTATGAAACACTAAAGGCTTGACCTGCTATTTATTCACTGAAGAGAAAATCCAGCTTTCACAAGAGGAGTAGAACAAATTTTTAGCTTAACTACTTCAGAAAGAGTTTTGCAAGATGGAAAGTGTTCTCCTCAACCACCATGACTCTGAGGGTCAGAGAGGGAAGTGATTCCACCCCTAGAAAAGGCAGAATCTGGCACAATCCTAGATCAGCCTCATCCCCTGTACTGATACTTCACCCAGGAGCACTGAAGATCTGCCAATGCAAAAGCTGAAAAATGACTGTTCTTAAGAACAAGACAGGAGAACAGAACCCAAACGTTACCTCTTGGTTCAATGTCCTTCCTGTTCTTGCTGATGACTTTGGGATTAATACAAACGATGGATGGATGAAGAAAGGCTGTGCCCACTGACCCAAGAAGAGAGAAGATCACTTACTCAAGCTGCTCTTGTGATGTGAAAGCCCAACAAGCACCTGGGAAAGCAGCTGAAGGAGAGGAACCCAGAAGAAAGACCAATGAACAAGCAAAGACTGGATGTCAAGAACAAAACTCCCACTCAGGCACAGGAAATAAACAGTATGGTAGAAAATGATCAGACATTAAGAACACAAATAGCCAAACTATGTGTGCTATGACCACCATATCAGTGACAACCAGGACATGCCAACCCCAGCAATACTTTGAGCATGGCTCAGCGTGATAACCATTGATAAACAAGGCATGTAGACCAAACCCAATCAGCGAGATGATTAATAAGGCACAAATGTTGATTACAGGAGGCACCAACGTGGAAGTGACACGAGGAACTGTGTGAGGCAGGCAGGAATCTCTGGAACTTACCACATGAACAGCAACTAGACATGGCCAACTAGAGGAAGGTGGTCAGTGCCCTCTGACGAGGGGTGCCTCAGAGTGCACCTACGGAGCGTGATGCCTCCAGCTGCAGGGACGAAGCATTGCTACCACACCTCTGCAGCGAGGTACAGGGGGAAGTGCAGGGCTTCACCTGCTGTAATACAACTCGCATACCTGCCTGACCGTCCTGCAGCGGGACGAACCACGAGTTGTACACAAAACTGTGGCATGAAGCAGACAGAGCCCTGTGACACGGAACAAGGAGCCGCCGAGCAGCGGGCATCGGCAGGAGGAAGCGGTGGGACCGCCCCGGCAGAGAGGCACGGAGAAGCCATAGGAGAGCGGTGGGACCCGGCCCCCGCCCCACGTTCAGCTCTCAGCCCCGCGGCCCCTCCCGACCCACGGGCAGCGGGAGCCCCGGGCGGGGCAGCCGCAGCCCCCGTGCGGCCCCGGCCGTGCCCGCAGCCCCAACACGCGAAGCGCCGCGGGGCGAATAAAGCGGCGCCGGGCGGGGACTGGGGAAACAGCCGGCCCCAAGGAACAGCCGGCCCCGAGGAACGCCGCCATCGAACCCATGGCCCCAGCGGAACCGCCCCGCCGAGAGGCCTGCGGGGAGCCAGCCCAGCTGCCAACCGCCGTCCGCCGCCATCACCTCACCTGC
>WBMW01002474.1:666312-686509 GCA_013396635.1 Penelope pileata | reverse complement strand
TGAGAATGTTGCGGGGGGGGGGGAGAAGTATAGATGCACCCGAGTCATACAGCAGCTGAATCTGGGCTGATCCTGAAGCCCTGCAAAGAGCAAAGCGGGTGGGAGGCAAGGGGGGCACGCAGACAGGGCTGTGTTTGTGCAGCAGCTGGCAGGCAGCTGCAAGACTGGGCAGAGCTCGGTATGCTCCCGAACATGCTGCGCTCCGCGCCGCTGGCTGCTCCTGCAAAGCCTGCCAGCTGACCGCAGGCAGCCCCAGCCAACGTGCCTCCTGCGTGGGGCTGCACGTGCTGTGCAAAACACAGCCCTGCCACCTCCCTGCTGCCGCTGTGGGGCTGCTGTCCTTCGTGGCTGGCACGGCTGTCTGTCTGTCTGTCTGTCTGTCTGTCTGCAGCAGGGGAGGCAATGTGCGGACAGGGCCAGAAGAGGAGGAAGAGGTTTCCTGCATTGCGAGGTCTCGCTGAAGATAACCTCCCAAAAAAGAGGACACAGATATGGCAAATACGGAGGAAGACTGCAAAGAACCCCATTTGACAGCAACCCTAAAGGGATCGCACCTACATTGGGGCCATGGTTTTCCTGCTGGGGCTGTTGGAGCACAGCCCATTGCCAGCTGGGGACAGCGGGGGGCTCAGCGCTGGAGCCCAGCCCATGTAACTTCTCCAGCAGCCCCTGGGAGCATGGGGATAGGGACTGCAGTCAGGAACCAGTGGGTCATGGGGCAGGGTGGCAGGCAGTGGGAGGGAACTGTAAACAAATATGCCAAGAGGGGATTTGATGGCAGAATCCAGATTGGTTCAGCCTTGGCCAGAATCTTGCTGAAATGTTTCTCTCTGGATGTTGTAACACCTCTTGTCACCCTGGCAGGGAGAGAAGGAGATTTCAGTGGGAACAGTTTCTTTTTTCAATTGCTTCCCACCTCCTCTGTCCTCCAGTTCAGCCCAGCTCTGGGCAGCTCCGATGCCTGCAGAGGTGGTGGCACGGGCACAGCCCTGCCCGGTGGCACAGCTGCTGCTGTGGGTGACACTGCTGCCAGAGCCCTGGGCAAGGTCACCGATGCCGTGGGAGTTCCCATGGAGAGGGAAGATTGGGGTGTGACTAAGAGAGTGAGTGGCTTAAAAACACATCAGTGCAAACCTCCGGGTGGGGAGGGAGGAACGCCTTCCTGCTTGGGAGACTTTACGAGGATCTGATGCAAAACTGAGCTCTGGAAGTGTTCTTTGGAGGAATTTTGTGAAGCAGCCAGGGGTCGAGTGGGCAGCCCTGCCTCCCAGCACGCTGCTGTTCCTGCCGGGCAGTCGGTCGCTGCTCAGAGCCACGTGTTGGCTGCTAGAAGCTGGATGGAGGTGCCCCAGGTGTGCTGTGCCTCGGGTGGGTGCGTCCTCTGCAGTGGGGTCTGGGCACTCGGGCACTTGGGTTCCACTGAGGACACATGCCTGGCCTGGAGTTTGTTTTCATTTCCTTCAGAGGAGAGGAGGAGCCATGCAGAGGAGGAGCGGGGTGGCTGAGCCGGCTCTCCGGGCACGGAGCTCGGTGCCAAGCACGCTCCTGCTGCGGTTTCCGCTGTGGCTCCGCAGGCTGCAGCCCACGAGGCCGAAGGCAGCCGGGAAGGAGCTTCAGCCATACCAGGATCCCTTTGGGAAAGGAGAGCAGCTCCCAATTTCATGAAGGGCTCTTGGGGCTGGGGGGAGATCCTCTGGCTCTTGGTGGCCTCCAAGAGCTGCTGTGGGCTGCAGGGGCAGGACACAGACCCCTCTAGCCATAGAGGTGGCTCCCGGAATGACTTGAAAGGCCCCAAATGTGCCTCTCGTCAGGAAGGAACACATCCCAGGGCTGAGGCAAATCACCTTGCCTGGCTCTGGGGGGATCAGAGCGAGGGGGAGGGGGGCGAGGCGGGGCTGCAGCCTTCTAATTACCCTCCGAGATACAGAGATCAAAGGCAGCTTGGCAAAGGAAGGGAAGGAGGCCCAGGCCTGGGCAGAGCCTCTCCCGCATGGATGGGTGGGTGGGATGGAGGAGGGAGCGTGCCCTAATGAGCAAACCGCCCTCCTCAACCAGCCGGTAGGACAGGTTCTGGGCTCCCTGCAGCCCTCGGCCCAACACCCGCAGCTCCTTATTGCCGTACATATTCATACGGCATTAGCGCAGCGAGGCCCGGGGTGGCTGAGCAGATCCCAGGCCCTGCAGGAGGGCTGAGAGCCCTCAGGGGAGCATGTGCTGGGAGCACGTGCACTGTGCCGATGGCTTGGGCAAGAAAGGGACCTGATAGTACACAGCAGTCCCTTTCCACACAACCTCAGTTATCAGAGGAACCTGGGAGATAAAGTTATCAAGCACACAATTTAGCGTGTTGTGTCAAGGCAGGAGCTTGCCAAGAGCTTCTGAAAAGAGAACAAAAGAGCCACGGCTTATCTGCCCGCAGCATCTGCTCGGCGGTGGGACACTGGGGTCACGCATACTGCTGATCCATGGGCAGCTCCAGCGGTGCGATGCGGCACTGTGCTGGTTCTGGCTGCGGGATGGTGGCTGGCTGTGGGCTCTGCTCTGTCCTTCCCGGCCCTGGGAAGCCGCTGTGGTGAGCTGCCCCCAGCAGCAGGTAGGGGTGAGCTTTGGGAACACGTCTGTGAGAGGGCAAGTCCACATCCCTGCTCATTAGATGGACCAAGACAAGGGAGCCCTATCCTCCCCCCAAGCCCTTGGTTTCCCATCTGTCACAGGAAGACGAAGCAACACCTTTTCTGTTGGAGACACAGCGTGTGTGAAGCCTTAAAGACTGCAAAGCACTGAGATTCAGAGAAGGGGTTATATAAAGGTGCTTACATTAAGCACCTTACACAGACACACCGGCTCTAAGCTGGATCTGATCTTCTTTATCGGGGTTAGAGCAAAGGCCCTGGAGTTAAACTGGCTGGGATCGCCTCTGAGCCTGACACCGCCAGCACTGGGAGCTGGGCAGGAGAGGGAGCGTTGCCTGTTTCCTCTTCCTTCACAGGGCTTTCTGCACCCTGAAGGGAACTCACAAAGAGCTTTCTGTGCCCTGAGGACATTTGGTGTCTAGGTTTCTTCAGACAGCCCTGAAATCCCTGGTACCTAAGTGCGAGCATCCCCGTAAGTTTAAAGAAACCATTGCCTTTTCCATGGAAAGGGCAGAGGATTTGGCAAGCTTTTTTTTCTTTCCCTCTAGAAAATAAACAGAGGATCCGAGCCAGATGCGGGGATTGGCCTGGCTGCAGATGTCTCCTGCAGCCGTCGGAAACCATGAGCTGGTGGCAGGCGGTGACGTGGGGCCGACGGGGCTGCGGGAGGCTCAGGATGCTGGCACGGGGTTATCCCCTTAGGGGGATTAGGGGCTTAATCGTCTGAGGTGGTGTCGTGGATGGCTTCTCCCTCCTGCTCGGAGGGATGGACATGTGGCAGGGCAGAGGCTTCGTCCTGCAGGGCAGGAGACCTTCCCGGGAGCTGTGCTGCAGCCTGAGGCTTTGCATGGAGCTGCTGTAGGGAGGGGAAGGGCTCAGTGCTGGGGTGACGGAGGAAAACGCAGTGCAGGGAGGGCATCCTCCTGAGTGTAACTGCCCTGCTTGCCAAATAAACCTAAGCTATTGAACTTCTTTTATGGAAGGATGGCTGAAACAATGGCTGAAACCACAGCAATAACGGCTGCAAACACACGGGCTGCAATGAAACCCGCCGGGCTTTATGGCCGGGAGCGCTTGAGCAAGGGGAAGGCTGGGAGTGGTTTGACTCTGTATGAGCTGGGAAATCAAGAGGGTTGTGGCACAGAAACGCACAGCCTGGTCGCTGTGTTCCTCCTTATCACCCACCTGGGGCCCGGGCTGCTGGCTGTCTGCGCGGCTCACAAAGAGTTACAGCACCGCTGGGCTTGGAAGATCTCCCCACAAGAGAAACCAAACCCAGTGGTAAATCCTGCAATAACAGGGCCTAAATAGTCCCTGCAGAAGGGAGTGGAATTATGCCTGACCTTTGACCTGCCAAACTCTTTCAAGTAGAGCCATCCCTTGCAAAAACTTGGCTGCAGGAGACTGGGGTGTGGTGCAGGGCTGTCCTTGTGCACTGCCACTTCCCTATGTCCCCTCATGTCCCCTCCTCTTTCCCAGTCGGGGTCCCTCAGTGTGGGGTCCCCCCAGCCCCAGCTCCTGCTCTGCTGCTTGGGGTCCCGTCCCTCCGTAGGTCCCCATTTGGAGCCTGGTGTGGCCAGGACAGGGATCCTCCAGAGAGCAGGGCTCTGCCTGCCCTCCCCATCTCCATTTTTAATATCCTTTCCCATGCATGTTAGCAGGGACATCGGCATTTATGCCCCAGGGGACAGAAGGCAAACAGTCTGCTTGCTGTTTTTAGAGAGGCTGCTGATTTTTCCGCAGCTCCCTCCGGGTCCCGCATCCTCTCTGGGACGCACACACAGACAGTGGCCCCTCGAACAGCAGAACAAACACCACCCAACACCCTTGTCCCAGTTGCCTGCACACAGCCCTGGGAATCTTGCCCTGTGCTCTCCTCCTCCTGACCTTGTTTTCCGCTCAGCACAACAGCAGCAATTACCCTGAGGTTGAGGGGTTGTTCGAAAGCAAACTGCGTCCTGTGCACTCTCTCCTCCCCAGCTGCTTCTCCCAGTGCTGGAACTAACTGCTTGCTGGACTTTCCATCGCTGATCAATGGAAATTCCACCGCTGCTCTGCGTGGGCAATGCGTGTGTGCTCCCCGTGCTCCTCACGCCCTGCTGCTCCGGGATGCGCTCAGGGCTCGGCTGGCTGCACCTGGCTGGGATCACGGGCAGCGCAGGAACCATGCCTGGCTGTGCATGGGAGCAGGGATGGAAAATGGGATGGGAGGAGGGATCAAAGTGCCGGGCACGTGGCCGGGCTCTGAGCTCGCTGCTGGCTGTGCTTTGCTGTGTTGCCAGAGCCACAAGTGGAGCAATGCTGGGGCAGAGTCAATATTTAGGGCTGAGCAGTGCTCTGCAGCCCATCAGTTAATGCTAAAACAGAGCGTTTTGCAAGAAGAGATAAAATCAGCTTTGTGTTCAGGAGGAGGGAGAGGAGGAAATTTCCAGTGTGGAGGCAAATCATCCTGCATTCATTTACCATGTGGTTTCCTGTACCCTCTTCAGAAGCTTTTGCTTCTGAATATGAATTCAGCCTGCGCGTGCTTAGCCCGGCACCGGCTCTGGAGAGCACAGTGGGGCTTTTCCAGCACAGCCTCCCTTGGGGTCTGTGCTGGAGACTGCACAAGGAGCAGCTTGTTTGTGGCTGAGCACTGTGGCAGCCCTCCCTGCAGCGTGCCATGCGCACTCCACCTGCCTGCAAGCTGCTGCTGCAAGCAGGGGCAGATCGAGCTGCTGGGGCAACCCCGTGCTGGGGTGCGGGTTGATGCTCCTGCATCCTGTGCATGTGCATCCCATCCTAAACGTGCACGTCGAGCTCACAAGTGCACGGTGGCCGGCCTGGCTTCGAGGCTGCTCATTCAGCACCTCTCCCTCATGCCCTTCTCGCAGGGCTCCGGGGGGCCGGGCCGGTCCCGCCCCGGGGGCGGGCGGCGGAGCACGTGGGGCCGGGCCGGGCCGGGCCGAGCTGAGTCAGTGCCCGCCCCGAGCCTCGCGGCGAAGTGGAGCGGAGCGGCTCGGCACGGCTCGGCTCGGGGCTCGCAATGAGGACGGCGAGGCTGTGGCGAGCGCTGCTCTTCCTAGGGCTGGGGCTCACGCTGCTCGTGGTGGTGGCCGGTGAGCTGGGGGGCTCCCGGGACGGGGCGGGGTGCGGGGGGGCACGGGGAGAAGGGTGCAGGGTGAGGGTGAGGGTGCAGGGCGTGCGCAGCCCCCGGGAGCGGAGGGGCCGTGCAGGACGGGGAAAAGGAGCTCAGCTCTGCAGCCCCATCCGCGCTGCCGAGCCGGGCATAGCCGAGCCGGGCTGCCCCGTGCTTTGGGGCGGGGACGAGCGTGCGAGCGGTGTAAACAGCTCCCGGCAGCGGCTGACACAGCGCGGGAGCGGGGCGGGGGCCGCGGGGAGAAGCAACCCCGTGGGTTCCATGGGATGCGCGACCCCAAAGGGACGGGGCGGGGGTGCAGAGCCCACGTGCAGGCAGTGGGCAGGGGGGCTGCTGAGGAAGGTGCCGTGTGGGTCTCTCTGCGGTGCCGCTTCCACCCTCCCCGTGCAGCCCTGACCCCGCTCCCCTGGCCCTGTTGCGCTAAGCCGTGCCGCTTCTCGGAGGATGTTATTTTTGCCTCCCAGCCAGCCCGTGGGGTCACATAAGCAAACATTTCCAAAAGCAGCGGCTGAGCTGTTGCCTCGGTTGCTGGCTGGCTGGCTGGCATGTGACAGCTCTGTCCTTGAGCAGAGAGATGCGTGTGGGGAGGATGGAGATGCTGAACCGCTCTGAAATGGTCAAGAAATAGGAACATCCTGACCTACAGCGGAAAATGTGACCTGTGTGCCGTGCTGCCAGGCAGACCCACAGCGCATGTGGTGATTGCTGGGAGGGGACAGGAGTCTGCTCGCTTGCAATAAGCAAAGCATAAACGTATCACTGGGACCCCTCCCATCCCAACCCTGGGAAGAAATGTGGGGAATTTTACACCGCTTGCTCCTTCACCCGCCGTGTCCCACCCCAGGAGGTGCCGTGGTGCTGAGGAGTGCACAGCCCAGGGCAGCCCCAGCCCCAGCACAGGACATGGGCAGCTCTGCCCATGGGGACCCTCAGCCCGGGGATGCTCCTGCATGGGGTGAAGGCATCCCCACGTATCAGCTCGAGCTCTCTCCTCCCGCGCAGAGCTCATGGCAGCGCATTGATGGAGCATGAGGTCATGCAGAACGGGCTGGGCAGCACAGGCAGCAACTTGAACCGGTGCCCGAGGTTTTTCTGCCTCCCGAGGCTGGGCTGAGGGAGCCACAGCACCTTTTCGGAAACCTTTGAGTAATACTGGGCCCTGCCGGCACCCTACAGTAGTGGAGCATCAGGAAGAGTGGGATTACCTCCGAGGAGCCCTGCTATTAAAAGCCTAATGAGCAGGAGCTCGCTGAGTGGTAGCTTAGGCTAATGAGAGCCGTGCTGTTTGGTGTGGGTGCAGCCCATGGCTCATTGCCTTCCCCTGCATGCAGGGCACGTGGGTACAGGGGGTTATTGCTGGGTCTGCACCTGAGCTCAGGCCTGGCTCCGGCTCCTGCAGCATGGCACAGAGCTGGCACCAAATGGCTGTCCCAGAGCCTGGCACGCAGTTTTGAAGACTTCCAGCCAGTTCAATGGAAATCTGGCCTGTGTTTATGGAGAGCTTGCCATCCTGCAGCTGTTTGGGCAGAATTAATCGGAGGTGGGAGGAGATTCCCTGAGGCCGTGGGGCATCCTGCGGGGGTAGGAGCTGTGCTTCCTCCCCTGTCTCTGAGCTGAGGCATGTGGGTTCCCCCTACAATCATTGTTTTGTCTTGCAAATACTAACTTTTGTTAGGAAAACCCAGCAATGTGACCGGCCTCATTCCCTGCAGTACTCCTGTCCTGCTTGCACCCAGCCTGGCCAGTCCCTGCTCTGGGCACAACAGCCCCCCGGCATCTCCCGCCCTCTGGTTTGGTGTTCAGGCTCTGTCAAACACATTTTTCAGTGCCCAAGGAGGGAATCCTGTTCCATCCTATGTGGGGTGCCTCTGTCAGTCACTGCCCTCCCTGAGACACCCAGCATGTGGGTGCTGCTGGGCTGGGCTTCTCCTGCCAGTGCAGGATGGTGCCAGTCCTGCGGCTGTGGCAGATGCCCAGCATGGGGACAGCTCTCAGTGACACATGGCTTTGCTGGCAGGTGACTTCTGCAGTGTAAACCACTGTCAGAATGGGGGCACCTGCCTGACCGGCATCAACGAGACCCCCTTCTTCTGCATCTGCCCCGAAGGCTACGTGGGAATTGACTGCAATGAGACAGAGAAAGGTGAGGCTCAAGGAGGGACCTTGTCCCCAGCACAGGTGATGGGCACACAGCGGGGATGCGCTGACTGCATCGCCAGGGCTGAGCTGTGCTGCATCCTCCAAACACCCTGGATGCCCTTATATGCCACCTGTGCCCGTATGACAGCCTGTTTTCCTCCTTCCCCAGGCCCCTGCCACCCTAATCCTTGCCACAACAATGGCGAGTGCCAGTTGGTCCCGAACCGAGGGGACGTGTTCACCGACTACATCTGCAAGTGCCCTGCGGGGTACGACGGGGTGCACTGCCAGAACAGTGAGTACAGAGGGACAGGGTGACACAAGGTGATGAGCTGGGGACTGCAGGGACCGTGCCATGGCTCCTTGCTCTGGGGGCACCCTGGCTCTGGGATCGCCTCCTGATCCCCCCATCTGTCTCCTAGACAAGAACGAGTGCTCCTCCCAGCCTTGCAAAAATGGAGGCACCTGCCTGGACATGGAAGGCGACTACTCCTGCAAGTGTCCTTCTCCCTTCTTCGGGAGGACCTGCCACCTCCGTAAGTCCCCGTCTGTGATGGCGCAGAGATCCCTTTCCCTCCCTGTCCCACGGAAGAGACCCCACCAGCTGCACGGTGCCCGTGTGCCACTTGCACATGGCACCAAGGAGGGAGCATCCCTGGGCAGGCGCCAGCTCCCAGCACTTCCCTCTGCCTCCTGCCCTGTCCTCTGACAAGTGGCCGACGAGTCCCTGCTTCTCCCCCCTCCCCAGGCTGTGCCGTTCCCCTGGGCATGGAAGGAGGGGCCATCTCTGACGCGCAGCTCTCGGCCTCCTCCGTCTACTATGGCTTCCTCGGCCTCCAGCGCTGGGGGCCGGAACTCGCCCGCCTCAACAACCACGGCATCGTCAATGCTTGGACCTCCAGCTACTATGACAAGAGCCCGTGGATCCAGGTGCTGATGGGAGGAGTGGTTGGTAGGCTTTTCTACCTCTGGTGGGCACGGACCGTGCTCACCCTCTCGCCCTCCCCAGGCCAACCTGCTGAGGAAGATGAGGCTGAGCGGCATCGTCACACAAGGCGCTCGCCGTGTGGGCAAGGCGGAGTACGTGCGTGCCTACAAGGTGGCCCACAGCCTGGACGGGCGCGAGTTCACCTTCTGCAAGGACGAGAAGCGCAACACGGACAAGGTGGGATGTGGGGCTGGGGGTCGTTTGGATAATGCCTTCGTAGCTGACGTGTGGGCATGGTCTGGAAGTGCTCACAGACAGCTTGTGTGGCTCTGGGCTGAGCACGAGCCCACTGTGCATCTCGGTCTCAAGTCACTGAGCACAGCACTCTCCATTTTCTTACGGCAAAAGCCTCCTGGCTGCTTTTGGAGCATCCAGGGAAGGGCTGGGAACATCTGCCGTGCTTTACCCGTCAAAAAGTTTCACTGATCTCCACAATGCTGGAAAAAAGGCATGAAAACATCATCTTGCAGACAAGCAACACCCTCTCTGCATTTCAAGCGGGAGTCACGATTTGGGGACTGTGTTCCTCAGGGGTGCAATCGGGGGGCCGGGTCCCCCCACTTGGGCACCTCATTCTTCCTCCCTGCTGGGCCAGGGGTGCAGGAAGGTGGGTGCTCAGCCCCGCTGGTGTGTCAGGTTTTCCAGGGGAACATGGACTATGGCACCATGCAGACCAACCTGTTCGACTCTCCCATCACGGCGCAGTTCATCCGCATCTACCCCGTGGTGTGCCGCCGCGCCTGCACGCTGCGCTTCGAGCTCATCGGCTGCGAGATGAACGGTGAGTGCCTGCCTCCTGCTCCCTGTTTGTGCGCTGGGCGTTTGTTTTTCTCACCTGGAAGTACCCCCAGGGGCTTTTGGGGTGCACAGGCTGCTAATCCCCCAGCTCTGCTGGGTTGAGCTGTGCTCTCACGCTGCTTCCCCCTCCCCGTGCTGCCCCGCTCCGGGCTGCAGTTTCCATTGTTCCCTCTTGGAACCCTGACCCAGTGGCTGCTTGCCTGCCGGAGAGCTTAAAAAGCAGCAGGAGATCAAAGTCCTGTGGGAAACGTGACTGATGATTAGCCGGGGCCCTCGGCGCTCCCCTCGCCTCCCCGCATTCCTGCCCCTGTGTGCGTCCCAGGCAGTGCCTGGCGCTGGGCTCTGGGCCGCATCCTGCTGCTGCGGGGCAGTGAGCTCAGCCCCGAGGTGCGTCCCGGTGCTGGCAGTGCAGCGGGGCTGCAGCAGGAGGCACTGTGCGGCAGCAAATCGCTCTGCGCCCAACGTACCGTCCTGGCTGTGTCCGGGAGAGCCATTGAGCTCCGGCCCCGTGCTGCTGTGGTGCCTCCTGGTGCCCCCCCGGGTTCTGCCGTGGCTGTGGGCGTTGCGTGGGGCTCTGCTGGCTGCGCTCGGGCGATGGTGCTTTGGACTCTTTCACTGTCCCTATAAACCGTTGTGTTACAGTGTATTTCAACACGGCAGGTTGCTCGGAGCCTCTGGGCATGAAATCCCGCCTGATCTCTGACCAGCAGATCTCAGCCTCCAGTGTCTTCAAGACGTGGGGCATCGACGCCTTTACGTGGTACCCCCATTACGCCCGCCTGGACAAGATGGGCAAGACCAACGCCTGGACAGCGCTGCACAACGACCAGTCCGAGTGGCTGCAGGTGGGCCTGGGGCTGGGCACGCTCCTGGCAGCCCGCCCAGCCCCTCAGCCCAGCCCCTCCTCTCTGTTTTGCAGCAAAGATCAGATCTGTGCTTCTATTCCTGGTCTGGAATGGGAACAAATAGTTCTGAAATTTCCTTCTCGGTTTCCTTTCCTCCGCTGTTTTTCTACTTTTCACATGATTTCATGACATAATGGGACAGAGCAGTTTAGATATTTGTCCCGCTTTTAATTTTATTTGGGAAATGATTAAAAGCAGCTGCTCCTCGGCCCCAAATAAACCAGCTGATCGGGTCGTGATGACACACAGCGTTGGGCACCAACCCCGAGGGCTGTGTGCTTGTGTGTGAGTAGGTGCACTCACATGTATACGTATACACATCTGTGTATAGCTGGTGTGGCCCTCAGTGAGCATAAATTGGCACAGAGTTGAGGAGACCTCCAGCTCTCGCCCTGCGACGTGCCAGCAGCCGGAGCGCGGTGTGGCAGACAGCAAACAGAGCAGGAGCCATCTCGCTTCTAGCCCAAATGTCAGCTGCATATTTTCTCAGCCGGAATTGCTTTTCATTGGAAATGCATTTCCTCTGGGAGTCCTCTTTTTTTAAATTATCATTTCTGAATTGAGATTTTTGCTGTCTTTTCCACATTGACCTTTTCAGCACGAGATGCTGGAGTGGCAGCGGCGATGTGTGGGGAGCTGAGCCCTGCGCTGGGGGGTCTGTGAGTTGTACAGGGCCCAATATTTCCCAATAGCATTTTGATTGAATATTTCCTAGTAGCATTTTATTAGTCACTCTGTTGCTGGGACAAGGGTTGAGCAACGTTTTCTCTGCCCTGGACCCCTGAACTTTGGTGCATCCTTGGTACCCTGACACGCAGCCTCGTCTCTGCTCCAGATCGACCTCCGGGACCAGAAGAAGGTGACGGGCATCGTCACGCAAGGAGCCCGCGACTTCGGCCACATCCAGTACGTGGCAGCCTACAAAGTGGCGTACAGTGACAACGGCACCTCCTGGACCGTGTACCGGGACAGCCAGACAAACAGCACCAAGGTGAGGGGACAGCGAGCCTGGGGACACCCCAGGGGTGGGTGGCACTGGGGATGGATGGGCTGGTGATGGGAGGTCCCCGTGGTGCTGATTCCCACCTTCTCCCCCCAGATCTTCCACGGCAACAGCGACAACTTCTCGCACAAGAAGAATGTCTTTGACGTGCCCTTCTACGCCCGCTTCGTGCGCATCCTGCCCGTGGCCTGGCACAACCGCATCACGCTGCGCGTGGAGCTGCTGGGCTGCGACGAGTAGGGCGGGGAAGGAAGGGGAGGAAGGACAGCCCCGTCCCCGCTGCCCGGCCCGCACCCTGCCTGCTCCACACATCTCCCACTCCCACCTCACGCCTTCCTCTCCCCCTCCCTGAATTTCAGGGGGAGGCTCCGGGTCCCTCTGACCCTGCCTGGCCTTGGGGGGGTCCCTTGCCCTGTGCTGGGGCTGCAGCACTGCACTTTATGGGGCCATTCCAGGTGGGATGCAGGGACGGCTCCTGCCCCTTTTGCCCTACAAGCTGTGAGTGAGACCCCTCCTGCAAATGGAGCTTGGCTGTGGGGTCCTATCCTGCAAACGGAGCTTGGCTGCAGCCTCCCCTAAGCCTGGAGCCAACTTTTCTCCCTCTTTTTTCGCTTCTGTTTCCATCAGCAGTGCCCTGCTTGCACTGCGCCAGAGTTGAGGACTTGGCTGATCTGGGGCGCCAGACCCAGCCTCCACCTCCCTCTCCTGCTCCCTGCACGGCTGCGTGCAGGGGCTGCAGCCCCCAGCTGTGTCCCTGTCCCTTCTCCCTGAGTCTCCCTGTGTGCTGTGTCAGCGCTGCATAGTGTGAGGGGAATGGTGAGAGGGGGGAGAGGCTGCTCTTGTCGGGCAGTGCTGCTCCATTGCTGGCAGCTCTGCCCCTGGCTCTGGATTTTTGGCAGCCGAGAGCCCTCTCCAGCCCCCAAGGGAGCAAACCCATGGCTCTGTGGGGTCAAGAGGTGGGGGGCACACTCCAATCGCACCCCTGGCACCCTGCATCCCAAACCACGTAGGTCTTGAGAATGGTTTCTGTCCCTTTTGATCATGTTCCCAGGGTGCCAGCACCAGTGTCAGGGAAAAACTGGAGAAGATGGTGGCTGAACATCCCATACATAGATCTCTGACCCTTTTTGTAACCTGACTTTTCCCTTTTTGGGGTGGTGGGGAGCCTCTTGCCATGGTGGAGTGGTTGGGATTTGCATTGGGAGAGCGGTGAGAGCCGGCACCGGTGGGCAGGACTGGGGCCGGGGGTGTGGGGCAGCAGTGGGACAAATGCCGGTGCTGCTGCTGTCCCCGTGCACTGGGATGGGATGTGGCCGCAGGGCCTTTGGGAAGCACTGAGGGGACCCGGGTGGCATGGCCGGGCTGGCGGTGGCCTCATTCCGGGATGTCATTGACAGTATTAAAACTGAAACTTTGGGCTGTTGGCTCGCTGCTCTGTGCTCACCATCCCCCAAATGGAGCTGGGGGCTGCTGTGCTGGCCCCTCACCTCTCCTGCCCTCGCAGACCCTCCTGGCTCCGTCCTTTCCTCAAAAAATTGGTGCCAGGGCTGTGTGCATCCTCCTCCTGCCTCTACCCGTCGCAGCTGCTGGAGCCCATGCTCACAGCTGGCCGAGCGTGATGGAATGGGACGTGGGGCTGGGAAACTGCTATCAGCACCCCACACCCTGCGCATCCTCCTTTGGCTTTGATCCTGGAGTAAATCCCCTGGCTTGGAGCAAAACTGCACTCGGAGCTGCGGCTTTGGCCAGGGCTGTGTGCGGGGATGCAACAGCTGAGCCTCTGGGACACGGTGTGGGGTGTAGGAGTGGGACCCCTGGATGAGTAGGGAAGGGACAGGGGGGTGATGGTAGAGGAGGATGGCACAAACGACCCAGGGCCATCCACATCCCACTGTGACCTCCTGAATTCACGGCAGCCATGGCATGGGGGCACACTGTGCCCTGCTCCCATCCCAACGTGCATCCCTTATCACCAGGACGCTGCCGTGCAGATAAGGGCAGCCTGCACTGAGACAGCCCCGAGCTGGGGGAGGCTCAGCGGGGAGGGAGCTGAAACCACGTCCCAGCAGGGGACATGTCCTCCACTCTGCCACCCCTGTCCCCTGCCTGCTGCCACCCCCATCCCTGTGAGGGATGCTAAGCCCCTTCCCAGCCCAGTGGTGTTTCCTTCCTGCACAGCACCGGGGCTCATCTGGTGGGGGTGGTGGTGGCCATGACACCCCGTGCAGAACCTCGTCCCTGTCCCTCGGATGCTGTTCCCGGTGGCAGGAAGGCCGGCACGCGGCACCCTGCTGCCTGCCGGCAGGAAGCAGCCGCGGGGAGAGCATCCTCCTGCCGGCACCCGGAAAGCCCAGCACTGCTCACAGCCCCTGTTCTGCCGCAGCCGTGGGTTTCCCTCCCTGCTTTCAGCCTCAAGTTCCTGCTGGAGCCGCTGGCAGAGGCTGAGCCAGGTCCCATGCAAGCAGTGTTTTGCCAAAAAATCCCCACTGAGGTCACGTTGGAGCTGCCAGCCCCCGGCTTTGAGGCTGGGAGCTGGAGATGACATCTTTATGGCTCAGCCAGCCCCAAGCATGCACCCATGACACACTGTTGGGTTGGATGTGCTGTGACCTCGCTGCCCACAGCCCCACCCAGGGCCTCCCTTGGGGAGCTCTACCCAAAGCTGGGCTCAACTCTGGGAGCACCCTCTGAGCACAGAGCATGGGGTGTCCTAAAGCATCCCTCTCCCCTTCCCCTGGGGTCGGCTCTTTGGGGGGTGCTCTGGGCACGCTGCAGCTTTTTCCTCCTCTCCGAAACAATGGGGCGGCCGCGCCAAGGAGCAGCGTGCCCCAGTGGGGGGGTGGACTGTCCCAGCTGGGACACGGGGTGGGGGGGGGTGGCTGTGGAGATGCAATCAACCATTGTGGGCTGTGGGGCAGCGCGCTCCGGTGTCACGCTGGGCATCACGCACCGGTGCTGTCTGTCCCCCCCCCCACCCCGGGGACCGGGTGACAGTGCCATGCAGTGACAGGGGCTCAGCGTCCCCAAGGCTCGGGCTGCATGCCCAGCACTGCATTTAATCTCTCCACTCTTTGTCCCTCGATTAGGAAGGCAGAGCAGAGCCGTGAGACCCCGAGCGTTCCGACGATCCCAGCCACGGGGACGTGGGCCATCCCGATAAGGCCGTGCCCTATCAGTG
The DNA here is from genome assembly GCA_013396635.1 of Penelope pileata. Taxonomy (NCBI): domain Eukaryota; kingdom Metazoa; phylum Chordata; class Aves; order Galliformes; family Cracidae; genus Penelope; species Penelope pileata. The sequence continues at coordinate 671,726 of WBMW01002474.1, read as the reverse complement.
CCCCGCGCTCCGTGCCGGCAGGATGGGGTCGGCGGGTGCTTTATTTTCACACGCGGTGTTTTCTTTCCGGTTTGACGCCGTCCTGTGCTGCAGCAGGGTGCACGAGCAGGGCCCCCGTGCCTCATTTCCTTGCTGTAAAACAACAAAGCGGCGCTGGGTCGGGATGCACACTGCCGCACCGCGCTGCCGTGTGCCCGGAGCTGGCACCGGGGCTGTGCCTGTGCCCCCAGAGCTGCCATGGATGGGGGTGTCCCAGCCCAGCAGTGCAGTTGGGCAGCCCAAAAGTTTCGCCCCATTATCTGTCCCCCATTGCTGTGCCACCCTCTTGCAGCGTTGCCCACGTGGCCTCAAGCTGAGCCCTGGCGGCTGAGCCCCGTGGTTTGGCTGTGTTTCCCCAACCCTGGAGCTGCCCCCGTGTCCTCCCCAAGCCCCCCATCCCCGATCTGCTCGTGCCCACGGTGCTCCCGCGCAGTGCTCGCTTGGCGCTGCCGTCACCCCCAGCCCCGTGATCCCCATGGTGGATATCTGCCACCATGCGGGGGGCTTGGAGCGAGGTGTCACGGGGCTCACCCCCTGATTTCAGCACCCCCGGCGGGACACCCCCTTCCCCTCGGCTCCCCCCCACAGCCGGGCGATGCTGGGGAGCACTGTGCTGTGTGGGCACACGGCGGGGGCACCGCCGGGCAGGGCGCGTGGCTCTGCTTGGGGCGAGGGGCAGGCAGGGGGCTTGGGGCACCCACCCCTGCTCTGTCCCGAGAGCAGGGGGTTGGGAAAGGCGTGTGTTTCCCTTTAAGAGGCAGGCCCTGGTGCTGCTTCCTCTCAACCCTGCAAGAGCCCTAAACACACTGCATCTGCCTGCAGCCTGCCCGCTGCCTGCTGCTGCCGCCCGGTGAGTGGGGCCGGGGCCGGGGCCGGGAGGGCTGGCACTGGGGAGCGGCACCGCACGGGGAGCTGGGGGCCGGGAGGGCTGGCATCACCCCGCGGTGCTGGGCATCGCCGTGCTGCCCACCACGAGCACGATGGTGAGCACGATGGGTGCGATGATGAGCGTGATGCTCCCCAGCGTTGCTGTTGAGGATGCGGCTCTCTGGCACATCACTGTGCCACCAGCTGCCAGGAGATTGGGGACGCAGTGTGGTGAAGCCCGATGTCCCCAACCCGAGGTGTGAGGCCATCGGTGCCTCGAGCCCGTCGCTGTGCCCGCAGCACGTGGCGATGTGCACACATGGCTGTGGCACCTCCAGCACCGTGCCTGGTGCTGCCCACTGGCTGTGCCCGCGCCCGCCGTGCAGTGCTCACCCATGGCAGTGCCCACCCCGTGCGGGGCAGTGCAGCTCGCGGGGCTCTCCCGGGTTGGCTGAGTGCCCACAGAGAGGGGAGCGGTGGCACCGGGTGATGGGGACCCCAGGAGTGGGCACCCCATGGTGGGAGCACCCGGCTGCGCTCCCCAGACCCATGGCATGGCTGGAGGCCACCTCCACCCCCCAGCACTGTCCCCACCCTGCAGACCCCATGCCCGCACCCGGGGCCCTGTCACAGCACTCACAGACCTCATCTCAGCGGGGTGGGGGCACAGATGTCAGAGCCCCCCGGCTCGCAGGGGCTGCTGGCTGCTCACTGGGCCCCGTGCCCCCTCTGCCGGCTCCGGCGAAGGCTGCAAGCCCTGCTGCTGCCCCGAGTGCCACGCTTGGTTGGGCGCTGGTGGGAGCTCTGGCTGTGGGGCTCGGGTCCCCGGCACCTCTTCTGCAGGAGGACATTGCCACCCCTCTCCTTGTGTCCCTGCATGCCGGGGAACACTGCCATTTTGGGTTAAGTGTGAAGAGTGGTCAGTAAGGGGCTGGGTGGGAGCATTGGGATCGTTAACGGGCTGCTGGGGAGCACTGCTGCCTTTCTAGGCACTTGGGGCTCAGGGTCCCGCTCCCGGCCATGCTGCTGCTCCCGCTGCTCCTCGAGGCCACCGTGCTGCGCCTGGCCAGCAGCTCCTACCACCCCTTCTACAACGGCTTCTACTACAACCACGTCATGAACGACAACGGCAATGGGCACGAGACAGGTACAGCAGGGGCTGGGGGTTCTGGCAGGGGGCTGAGCTACTCTGCCTCTAGGATGGGGTTGGGAGACACATACTGGGAATGTGAGGGGCTGGAGGAGAACACTGGGTGTTCAGGGGATGCCCAGGGGATGCCCGGGGGATGCTCTGGCAGCCAAGGAGGTGGCTGGAGGGAGGGAACAGAGCAGCTGCAGGGAGTGCTGAGGACCATCCCCTCACATCTTCCCTCCTTGTCTGCAGTGGTTGACTTCAACGGGGCCAGGCTGGTGGTGGAGACCTCCAAAGACCCCATCTACAGCTACAGCGGAGCCAATGTCACCCTGCCCTGCCACTACCACCACGAGCCCGACTCGGAGGCCAAGCGCAAGATCCGCATCAAGTGGTCCAAGCTGCGGGATGACTACACCAAGGAGCAGGACGTGCTGGTGGCCATCGGCAAGACCTACATGGCCTTCGGGGACTTCCGTGGCCGTGCTCACCTCCATCAGAGCAGCCGGCGTGAGGCCTCGCTGCTCATCAGCGACGTGCGCCTGCAGGATGATGGTAAATACCGCTGCGAGGTCATCGACGGGCTGGAGGATGAGAGCGACGTGGTGGACCTTCGGCTGCAAGGTGGGGACATGGTGGGGGCTGACGAGCATGGGACTTGGGTGGCAGCAAGGTGCCTGGGTTGGGAGAGCCCGTGGGTAGAAAGCGATTGGGACGTGGTTTAGTGGGTGATATTGATGGTGGGTGGATGGTTGGACTGGATGGTCTGAGGGATCTTTTCCAGCCTTAATGATTCTACGATTCTGTGCTCGGGGTGATGCCTTGGGGCTTAGCAGTGCGTGGACCACCATCATGCAGAGCTCTGGGCTCGTGGGTTCCCATGGTCCCACCACCCTCACGATGGCAGTCCAGCCACCCCTGTGCTGGTGTCCTCGTGTCCCTGTTCCTGCAGTCTGTGCATCCCCGTGATGATGCTCTGTCCCCCTGGAACATTGTGTCCCTACTGGTAGTTGGTGGTAGCTGGGCGGCTGGACTAGATAATCTTGGAGGTCTTTTCCAACATTAATGATTCTATAATTATAGGACCATGCTCCATATAGAATCAATCGTAGAATCATTTGGGTTGGAAGGGACCTTTAAAGGTCATCCGGTCCGACTCTTCTATGTCACTGTGGTGGTGCTCCCTGTATCCCTGTTACCATAGTAACAGTCGGAACATCTCCAAGCATACTGGTGCTGTTCCCACGAGGGGGATCTGCGTGTCCCCAGCACTGAGCCCCTGTGTCCCAGGGCCACCAGATGTCGCTGGCATCTCGCTGCTGGTGGCTGCGTGCCCAGAGCAGCTCTGTCCAAGCGCCCTGAGCTGTGCTGTGCTGCACCCCGCGGTGGTACAGCGTGAATGTGGGGTGGGTGGGGGACCCATGCGACTCCTGCCCTGCCCGTGGGTACTCTGGGATGAGCATGCTGCCCACAGAACCAGCTGAGTGCCCCGTGTGCCCCCAGGCATCGTGTTCCCCTACCAGCCTCCCCGCGGGCAGTACAGCCTCAACTTCCACGAAGCCGAGCGAGTGTGCCAGGAGCAGGGTGCCATCATCGCCACCTTCCACCAGCTCTTCCAGGCCTGGAGCGAGGGGCTGGACTGGTGCAACGCGGGCTGGCTGGCTGATGGCACTGTGCAGTACCCCATCCGCCTGCCCCGAAAACCCTGCGGAGGGCTGCATCTCGCCCCGGGCATCCGCAGCTACGGCCCACGCCACCGCCACCTGCACCGCTTTGACGTCTTCTGCTTCTCCTCCATGCTCAGAGGTGGGTGCTAAAGGGGCTGTGCTGTGTGGGTGGCATCTGATGTCCCTGCTGTCCCCCTCAGGATGTGGGGCTTGGAGCAGGGCGGTCGATGCTCGGTGCCCTCCTGATGCCCTCTGTCCCTCTAGGAGAGGTGTTCTACCTGGAGCACCCGGCTGGGATGGCGCTGGAGGAAGCCAAGCAGGCGTGCCAGGACGCGGGGGCTGAGATCGCCAGGGTGGGACACCTCTACTCTGCCTGGAAGTTCCTGGGGCTGGACCGCTGTGACGCTGGCTGGCTGGCGGACGGCAGCGTGCGCTACCCCATTGCCAAGCCTCGTGCCAACTGCGGCCCCGCCGAGCCTGGTGTGCGCAGCTTCGGCTTCCCCAGCAAGGGCAGGTTTGGGGTCTTCTGCTACAAGGAGAGATAAGGAGTGGGCAGGGTCCTTCCTGGCCAGAGGATGTTTGCAGCTCGGCGGTGTGTGGTGTCAGGTGGCTCCCGGGGCTGTTTTGGGAGTGACTGGGGGGGGGCAGAGCGGGGGGAGGCTTCTTTTGTTTGAGTTTTTCTTCCTTTACGTTTTACATTTTCTAAATGCAGCAGGACTCTGGGCTGGGACATCCCGCTCTATGTGCAATGTGGAGCTGGGATAGCATGGGGCTGGCCCTAATGGGGTGCATGTGGGGACAACGGCCCCTTGCCCCACCTGCCACCACCTGGCTGCTCCCCTGATCCCTGCCCCTGGCTGCATGGGACTGAGGCGTGGAGGGGGCATCTGCTGCATCCCAGTGGTCCCCGCCACAGCCCTGTCCCCGTCCTGCTGGAGGATGCTGCTGTGCCCGTCCCCGTGGGATGCCAGTGCCTTATATCCATGCACCCCACGCCTGAACTGTGTTGGAACTCTGGTGCCTTCTTTTTCAAGCGTTTTGTTATGAACAGATGTATTTTCCTGGACCTTTTCTAATAAATCGGTGAAGAAAGCCCTAGAGCCATGTGGCTGTGTCCCCACCTCTGTCTCAGCGCGAGCGGTGGGTCTGCCATGCAGAGAGGATCTGGGGTCCCCAGGACACTCAGGGATGCTCATGGAGCAGTGACGAAGGGGACTTGCACGCCTAATCCTGGGACAACACCCCTCCTAATGAGCACTAATTAATCCCTGGTCTGGAAGGCAGAGTGTGAAGCATCTGCAGGCGATGGGTTTTCCTGGTGATGGGTTGGGGCTGGGGTTAACCCTCCTGGGCACCTCCTGCCCCAGCCCTTTCCAAGAGGCGTTCCAGGAGCAGTTCCCTACCCGGAGGTGCTCCCATCTGCCCCTGCAGCCTGGAAACACCCCTTTGGGCTCCCTTCCTCCCCTGCTCCCCCACCGCACGCAGCCACCTCCCAGCGCCCCATTTCCCCCCCCTGAAAAACCACAACGACCCTTTCCGATTTCGCTGTCTTTATTATTTAATCACTCTTTCAAAATAGGATATGTTCAAAAATATAAATAGGTGCAGGGAACGCTGGTGCCCCGCACGGTCCCCTGGAAAGAGCACGTCGTCCCGGGATGGGCGCTGCGTGGGGCAGCAGCGGGGAGGCAGAGCGGCTCTCAGCTCCC
>WBMW01002474.1:628252-666184 GCA_013396635.1 Penelope pileata | reverse complement strand
CCCCCCCAAAAAAAAAAAAAATTAAAAAATAAAATTAACCCCGAAAGGTGCTGTTCACCCCGGGGATTAAATAACAGAAATAATTACATTGTTCGTGGATAAAATCAGGAAAAAATAATCATCTTTATTATTTAACTTAACCCCCTGCCCTCTGCAAACCCACCCCCCTCCCTGTCCCCGAAGGCACGAAGATAATTGGAACCGGACGGTTAGTAAAATGCTGACTTCTAATTGGCTTTGCTTTGGTGCTTGGGAAAACATTAATTATTATTTTTTTTTATATATATACACAAAGGTGGGTTTGTCTGCAATATAATTTTTTTTTTCCTTATATGACAAAAAAGCAACAACAACAAGAAGAAGAAATCGACTCTGTTAATATAACTGTTCCGTAAAAATCTCTCTTGCTCTCTCTGTTCGCCCCCGGGTCGCTCTCGCCCCGCTCTAATGGGGGGGTCTGTGCACGGCGCTGCCGCTGGGTCTCGATCGGCTCCGGGCGCTCCTCTTGTATAGCCTGAGCTGGGAGCTGGAGGCTGCGGGGAGAGGGAGCTGTCAGGACAGCCTGGAAAGCAGCTGGAAACACAGGAGGAGGAAAGAAGCAGGGAAAAAGCAGCGCTGTCCCTCCTCTCCCCCCCCAGTAACTGCAGGAGGGTTTGGGTGACGGTGCAGCAGAGCATCGACCATCCCTGCTGCCCTCTCCTCCCTGCAGGAGCTCTGTCCCTCTGCCCACTTTCCCTGGCTCTGGGATGGGGCTGGAGCAGAGCTGGCGAGGAAGCCGGCACTGGACAGATGTGATTTGGCTGAGGCCGATGACATTGTTGGGAAGCGCTGAGTGGGGATGGGAATTGGGTGTAGGCAGCTGGGGATGGGCTGGGACGCCTCTAGGAGGGGCCCGGAGGGGAGCCAGGAGCTCGGCCCTGTCCCCTCGGCAGCGTGCTGGGGTGGGGGACAGCGGGCACAGCTCCCTGCTCCTGTCTGCTGCTTGATGCAGGCCGGGCCAGCGCTCATTGCTGCAGGAGCTGCTCCTTTCCTTTCATTAAGCAGCCTTGGCTCTTATTAAGCTTTTTGCCCCATCCCACAGCCCCACCTCGGGAAAGCTTCCAGCAAGGCAAAGGATCACAGCGTCCCCATGGCTCAGTACTGCCCTACACTCAAAGCCACCCCATTCCCATCCCTCCCAGCTGCAGGGATGCAGCATCTCGAACTCTCCACATCCCCAAAGGGCGGCTGGGGGGGAAGATTTGTCCAGGAGCATCCCCCTCCTATGTCCCACGGGTCTGGGCTATGGGGACTGGGATGGCCGAGACATACGGTTTGTGCAGGATATCCGTGGTTCCTCCCACTGCCCATTGGGTTGGCACCGGATGGTGGGCACGTGGCGCTGGATGTAGCCGTGGTCGCACTGGTACCGCACCAGGGAGTTTATTTCGTAGCGGTCCTTCCTCCGGCCAAAGGTCCGGGCATTCTCCACCACAGGTGGGTCCCCACAGGCAACTGCAGAACATGGGTAAAGAGAAAGAGAGTAGGAGGGGTTTCATCAGCTGAGCAGGCAACTCCTGACCTACCAACCCCATAAGATTCTGCTGGGTGACAGCGCAAGCTGACACAGACCACCTCCACGGAGGCTGCAGAATCCCACTGCCCTCTGGGACATGACCCACAGGCACAGTCCATATGCACTGGGTGCTCCCAAAGAACCTGGTGGCAGGACAAGGCTCACTGCCCTTGTGCCTCAGCCCCACAGACCCCTCCCATCTTTGCCAGGGGCTCACCTGTTCCTTTCTTGCACGTGAACGGGAGGTGATAGTTGCAGGGGACGTCATTCCATTCTCCCTGCTCATGCCAGATCATCACAACGCAGTCCTCACCCGCAGAGAAGAAGTTATCGGGTTGGTTGGGCCGCCAGTTCTCAAATTGCTGTGGGGAGAGGAAAACCCTTCACCTGAGGCCAAGTCCTCCCCTCTCTCCTTCCCTCCCTTGTGTCCCATCCTGCCTCTTACCTGCAGAGATCATGGGCTACCTGCACTGTGATTATTTCTATGGCCATGGTGCCATGGAGCTCAGCCTCTGCTTCACCAGAGGCTTGGTTAAAACCAGGAGAAACCACGAGCCCTGAGGGCTGCCTCTGCTCCACACCTGACCCAAGCACCGCATCACTCGAGGGCTCTGTCCTCAACTGCATTCCTCCCACCAAAAGCCCCAATGAGTATCAGCCCCATCCCAGTTGCTCACCAGCGAGTGCCCATCAGACCAGCGGAAATCGTTCTCCACGGCTCTGTCACTGAGGCCGATCCATTGATAGTCCTGTGCGTGGCCTGGAAAAGCAGGACAAGGAGAGAAAAGTGGGCACTGGCTCCCCATGCCTTGCTGCAGGCATCCCCTTGCCAGCTCAGCTCTTCTGGGCTTGGAGGCCCATGGTCATCCAGCTCCTTCCCAGACACTCGTCACTGCCCCGCATTATGCTTGCCCATCTCCCTCCTTGCTAATTGTGCCATGGAATGGATCACTGTGCCTGTTGCAGCAAGTAAACCTCCTGTGAAGCAGTCACATTAGTTGTGCAGTAAGAGCAAAGATGGACCCTCAGCATGAAGGAGCCCATTCCTGATCACAACAATTCTTCCTCTTCCATGCAAGGGCAAGCCCCACAAGACAAAAAAATATCTGAGCACCAGTGGAGGAAATTGTGTTTGGACAAAACTGTCCATAGACTTGGTCCAATGGATGGACCCCTGCCTGTTCTATCACCCTCCAGGCAGCCCCCAGCACTCACTGTTCACAAATTCTTGCTCCTCTGGGGTGATGATACTGCTCAGGTGGGCTTGATGTTCTCGGCATCTGTTCTCTGCATCCATCCAAGTCTCCCTCTCCTCAAAGTGCCTGTAGCAGTGGCCCTGGAACTTGGTCCAGCCTTCCTCACAGTTTGCCAGGTCTGAAACACACAAAGGAGGGATGAAAAGGAGTTGGTGTAAGGGTCTGAAAGCTTTCCGACTCACCTCTTACAGCCAACACAGTTGTGGCGTAGGACAACACATGGTCACTTCCACTAAAAAGCAAACTCTGACAGTGTTGTCTGCATCCCAGGGAAAATGATCAGAAGGTGTCCAAGACAAACGCAGGAGAGGGAAGCCTATGCCGAAGACCCGGTGTTTGTCATAAAGTGACCTGTGCTACTGGAAAACTCAAGTGACACAGAGCAATTCCATCCCCATTTGTGTTCCTGAACTACTTTTGAGGACACAATCCAAGCAACAACCCTATTTGCTCTCCTGTGCTGGCCTACAGAGTTTTGTTGCCTTGGAAAGCATCTCTGAAACCTGAATCCCCACGTCCAGAATCAACATCCATGCATCAAAAAGGAGTGGGGAGGCAAGAGCCCATGTTTGGGTGGTCACATTGCTTGTTGTGGTTCTGGGTGCTGGAAGAAAAGCAAGCCTGCAAGATGGGAGAAAAGAGATGGAACTTACCATGGCAGAGACAGAAAATGAAATCTCAAGGGAAAAACTTGGAAGCTGTGAGAAAAAGACAAAATTTCTTGACTTTTTATCTTTTACCATCTGAGAAACAGTGAAGAGCGGAACCTATTGATTATAAAAATAAAACCATAGATTGGGGAGAGCAGAGGTGAATGGAGGAACCACCAAAAAGCAGCCTGCAGTAGCTCCCATCCAACGCAACACCACACATCTCCATGTGCCCAAAGGGAACAGAAACAGACAGAAAAATGACAGTTTGGTGGCACATGAAACTGGAGCTGTGTCCCGAGAAGGAGCAGCCACTGGTTGGAGCTCCTGTACCTCTAGGGCCTGAGGAGAACAAACTCTGTCACATCACTTCTTTCAGTACCTGGAAGTCATGGGAACTTCGTCCTTGGACAAAAAGCTGCAGGGCTGAGTTTCCCCTCTGCAGTCCATGAGGAGGGAGCAGAGAGAGTAGTACTAAAGTCCTGGTCAGAGAGAAGACCAGTACAGGTGAGAGCAGAAATCTAGGACACACCAAAAACACATTTGATTTCAGCCTTTCAGATGCATGATCACACCACCCTTTCTCAGCCTCTTGCTGCCCCTGGGTTCTTGGGATTTCATTAGTCCTTGTGCCTCTCACCCTTTCCAGTAAGGTTTTCTGTGCTGAGTTTCTTCTTCTGTTGTGCGTCTTGGTAAATCAAAGTCACTTTCAGTAACACAGATTCCTGATGGTCTTCTGGTCTTCTTCCAGCTGAAGACTGCAGATGCTTCATAGGTGCTGGAAGGGCTGGTGAGGCATTTGACACAGCTTCTTTCTTCTTTAACAGATCCAATGGAATATCTGGGAGCAGCTGAAGCTTGAAGGATTCTTGGTCTCTATAGGCAGATCACTTGCAGGAGGTTAGCAGACATCACTATGTCTTCTGAGATTTAAAACTCTTTTCCCAGCTTCTTGTCATCAAAGCCTGGGAGCGAGGCAGCACACGGCACAGAACCTCAACAGGACATTGCCTAGGAGAAAGGCCTACATGGGCTGTCACTTATGGGCAAATATGACAGCTACCATGCTGGAAAAGATCGACCAAAGCCTTGTTCCCTGGTAGGGACACTGCCATGGTGACAGGAAGGACTATGTGCACAGATCGCAGTGTCCCGATGTTCTTGGAGACCGACAGATTTTAGCTAAAGGAAGATCTGCCTCACAGGGATAATAAACATTTACATTCACCACTGAATTTGAGGCCTTTCCTTCCTCTTGTATCTCCCAGTCCATGGGCCCCAAGCACTGTGAACCCACAAATCATAGAAAAGAGGAAATTAAGTCTTGCTTGGACCAAACAAGGTCATAGGCAGCTGCAGGGTAAGGATCTTCTGACAGAATAAAAGGCAGCAAGGATGGGTGATTCAGGGGCTGATTAGGTTGCATTAACAATGAGGCATAAAGACAGCACCATTCCCACCCAAACAGTCCAAAAATCCTGAGCTGCTTTTCTTTTTTCCATGGTCTACTCCGTACGTTCATATTGAAAGCAGAAAGAGAGATGCAGGGAAAGGTGAGGAAAAATCCAGTGCGTATTAGCATTACTCACGTCAAGGTGAGTAAGAATTGCAAACTTGTTCCTGTTGTTTGAGCAAGGTAGGGGACCTTCCCCTCAGTTAAGCTGACAGAAGTTTGGCCTTTCATCAGCTTTAAGAAAAAAACAAAAGCTTTTCTCTCTTCTTGTAGACACAAAAAGAAGTATTAGTGCAGGTCAAAGTGCTCCTCATTTTGAAGTAAAAATAGGTCACTTCATGTTTTCTCAGATATCCATTCCCTGCTGATTTTGCCACAGGAAGCCACGTTGAAGAGCTGACAAAAATGTCATGCTGTGTCAAATCGGTGGAGATTCCTGGGGTGAACAAGGCTTCTCTCAGCTGCATCTTCACAGAGTGAAACACAATCATTTTACATGGCTCAGTTGAAGCATCCTTCCATGAAATTCCAGTCTAGCAGAGAAAGTTTGCCCGGGGTGAAGATGTACTCAGATGTTTCTCTACTGTTACAGATGAACAGAAAGACCCTTGACCCAGAGATGCAGTGACTTCTGTGATCGACACCTTTGCAGTGGGCATGGAGCTTCACCAGAGAATCTTAACAAAAACAAGAAAGCTGAAGACGACACCAGAGGTCCCTGCTTGGGAATCTCAGAGAACACGATGCTGTGACGAACAAACTAATCAGAATATGAAAGCAAAAGGCTTGAAGCTTTTCCCTACTGTACTCCAAGCTGCTGTTAGAGGTTAGCAAACTGAGATGAGGGCAGGGCCAATGGGAGCACCTGGGCTCTGCTTTCTGGGGGGAGGGTTGGAAGGAGGTAATGTAGCTGTTAGTAAGATTAGCTGAAGCCAAGTAGGCCGTACCGATCTCACACAGGTCCCCTCCGTAGCTGGGAAGGCATAAGCATTTGAAAGAGTCGATGCCATCGACGCAGGTAGCTCCATTCAGACAGGGGCTTGAGTGGCACTCATCAGTGTCTGCAAGAAATCAAGGGCTTCCATTAGGGCTCTGGGCAGAGAATTCTGCCCAGAGAACTTGTTTCCTTGCTTGTTTAGGAGGGAATATCAGCTGTTCTGGGGGGCCTTGTGAGTTGTTCAGGTCTTATTTGAAAACATACTGCCACTGCTGCTGCTGGAGGAATGAAGGCAAGAGACCCAACCCATCCTATGAGGAAGACATTGCTTTGCTGTCACCTAATGGTTGAATGCTGCTCTGGAGATATCAGAACAACCTCAGCAAGATGTATCCGATACACAGCACTCAGTGTCTTTGACAGCTGTGGAAATGTCCACCACCAACTTGACGGACAGAACATACAAACTTCTGGCTGTGTCTCAACCAACTACGTGTATACAAGGAACAACATTCTGAAATAGATTCTTTTCGCCCAACAGGCATTTCTGGAGCTAGGTTTTTCCTAATCATAATTCAGATGAAGTCCTGGGGCAAGAAACCTCATCTCAGTGAAGCTAAGTGCAGGAAAGAAAAGAAGTGGGTTCAAAGGCGGTTCAGAGACTGTCAGCCTTTTCCCTTTGAAGATCTTAGGAAAGACTGTGGTAGCCCCTTCCTTGGTGAAGAACACTGGAGTGTAGTGGACCTTCCCACACTACTCATTCTCTTGTTTGTGATGGGGCTGGAAGAGGCTGTACATCTTTCTCATCTGTGGATTCCCTCATGGTAGTGGAAACCATTCCTACTTTCTGATCTAGAGCAGCCCTTAAGATGCTTTCTGCTTTCCTAGAGGAGAAAAGAAAAACTGGTATGGGAAGAATTCAACCTCCAGCACTTCAGTGTTTCTCAACTTGCTAATTAGCACAAGCCTGGCTACTAAGTGCTGTTGTTTGATAGCACTTCCATCCTCTGTCATCTTGGGGAAGACTGAAGGAAGCATTCATACTCTGAAGCAGGCCACAGGTAGTCAGCTTGTATCTACCTATTAGAAAATCTAGTTTGTGCTGGAATTCAAGTTCTTCTTCTAGTATCACTCCACATTGAGCTTTAATCCTAGTAATTGCGCTTTGGAATCAGAAGGAAAATCATTCAGAATGGAAAGATCTCAGAGATGTTCAAGAAACAAGACTAAGGAAGAAAGTGGGAGTACACCCATGCAGGCTATGTTAAAGGATTGATTAGATCTTCATGCAAGATATTTCCCTACCCCACACTCAGAGGAAACAGAATGCTGTACAAGTGCTGACTAATGCTCCATGCTCTCGTTGTGGGTGAGAGGGGTTAGTGAGGAAACATTCAAAGATGACAAACATGCTGGCTATGGAGATTCCAGAGCAGAGTAGTGACTCCTCAAGGTCTGTGTTCTTCTGATTAGGATATTCACAGTCTGACATTGTCTCCCTACAAGAACAGAGGCCCGGTTGCTCAGTGTCCCCAGCCAAGTGAGAGCAGACATGATAGCTGATGTGAATGTCTATTTGCTCCATGGCCAATGTCTGATATATCAACTAAAAGTTGACATAACCTGCTTTGTTCCCAATTGGTGCAAAAAACTTTTCCTGACCTTGGATTGCACATTGGTTTGTGCTTTGAAGCATGAGGATTTTCTTCTTTATTCTAGATTGTACCACTGCGAGCAGTATATTTGTTCCTCGGATGGCAGGTGAACCATGTATACCAGTTTTGCAGTTAGCTCTTCACTGAGAGAAGGAATTTCTTCCTCTGGATTGCCTTTCTAAATACTCATGAAAGCTTTCTGGATTTCTATATTCACTGCAACGTGAAAAAAATAAGATCCCTTTTCCATGACACTAATAAATACTTTGAGACTTTTCGGAACGTAGGAGGGGTTGTGGGCCTGGTAGAAGGGAGGAGTTCTGGATCTTGCTTATTAGTGACACTTGAAGTTCTTAGAAGACAGAAAACACAGAGGAAAACGAAGTATCCTCAGGGATGATGACAGACTGAGGCTCCCCTTGGCTTCCCAACAGCAGTGGCAGCAAATATTTGTATTGATTCCAGTAGGCTCCAGCTGAACAAGTAAGGAAAGGCTCTCCTTTGTCCCTTAGGCTCCATCACATGGAAAGCACACTGCAGAGGTGAGAACAAAGCACGTACAAGAGGTAGAGCAGAACATCTAGAGAGGAAGAATGAGTCTTTGGTTATCTTTGGCAACGTGGACTAAAACTTGGTGCATCCAAAATTTCTTCTGAGACGCATGAGACCCGCTGGGAGTTGCCATCCCTGGTGCTGAAGGAAGGAGCAGACACAACATGCAAGTGGTAGGAAATAACACTGGAACAGAATTTCCTTTTACAGATAGTGTATATAATATGACTGTACATATTATATATGCTGTAAAAACAAATCTCTGCTTGCAATATATATGTTACATATATCCCCATACATACACATATATACTTGTATATATCACACAAAGGGAAAAGGTGTACACTCAAAGGTAGTGTTGGAAAACAGACAGCAAATACATGATAGTTGTTTTTTTTTTTTTTTTCCCCCCAGAAGCATGCTGCAAATGGTTGGAAAGAAGACATTTCGAACACATGATGATCATAAATACCAGACACCCCCTTCATCCCATTTGTTGTTGGGACGGTGACTGTATCTCCATCTGGATGTGCAATCAGCTGACCAGGCTGGTATCAGGAAACTCAAACACGTCAGCCAGCTTGGAGGAAGTGTTGCTAATTCTGGTCCTCCCTGAAAATCTGATCTTGTAGAAATGCAAGCTTTAAATGGTAAGATTGGCAGCCATGTTGCTTCTGGAAACCCTATCAAGCCAGCCTGTGGGTGTTTCTAGGATTTCACATCAAAGCCATAGGATTTACGGGAGGTGAGAACTCCCATAAAAAAAATCCCATCTATCACTCAATGCTTGTTTTTTAATTCTTAACCTTTTACATACCATAAACGTATCCACTTCCACAGAGTTTATGGCTAGGTGAAGTCAATAAATCACTGTGCCCTCCACCAGCAGATGAAAAGCCTGGAGCAGAGAGCCCAGCCTCCTCAGCACCACCGCCCTGTAGCTTGACACCCGAGGATCTTAGGCGTACGTGAGCTATTTGTTTGCTTGGGTGAGCAGTCATTCAAAAGTCAGCTCTGCTTTGAGGTGCAGCTCAAGGGCTTATCAGCCAACAAGAAGAGAATACTGCTATTATTACTCAGTGCTAACAAAGGACAACTGATGTGGCATGGGACACAGAACAGAGGCAGCCCTGGCTTTCAAGAGCTTCAGCTCTGAAACAGACAGGGAAGAGAATGCTTTGCGGTGCCAAGAATAGGAAGCCCATTTAGAACTTATTATTAACTCACTTCTTAAGGATAATGAAAAATCAACAGCTCTTTGCAAGATGGTTTGCACTGCAGTTAATGTCACCCAGAAGTTACAAAAGATCATTCAAACCTATTGTGGCAACAGTTTCTATTTTGTACTACTAACTGGACCTAGGGTCTAACTTTTGGATTCTTTTTTTTTTTTTTTAAACAAAAACAGAAATTAAAACAAAAAAAAAAAAACTAGTGTAAATAGGGTCTTGCATCTGGAAGATTTAAACTGTTGGCTGGCAAAGGCAAGGGGAGTTACAGAGTTACAGTGCAAACTTTGAATTTGCTTCACACCATTTTCTTCCTAAGCTTTCTCTTACATTTCTCTTACATTACTTACTGTATTTTGCACTATTTTCTTTTGATGCAACTAAACACAGCATAAATATTCACCCGGTGTCTTTGAAGACAATATGCTGCACTAGATCATGGAAGTTGGAAAGAGAAATCCTTTAGAAGTGGAAGAGAAATAGATCAGTCCTGGTTTTGCACAGAAGGCAAATGGCATGCAAAAGTGAACACATGGCGAGGAGGGAATACTTTCAAAATCCTTCAACCCGAGCTAAGAACGCAATACTAGAAACAGTGCTAATGTTTCTTAAAATGGTACAATCTGTGCATTTCTCTCAGGGGCAGCCTGTATCGATGACAGCAAGAATACCTGTGAAATAAGGTTAGTGTTGTGCTTAAAACGTTTACAGAGAAGTAGCTTGCAAACAGACAGGATGCTATCACCCATCCCCTGAACAGACTGTAGAGTTTCACTCAAGTTGTGAATAAATATTTTAGAAATATACTCTATAGTTTAAACTCCTGCTTTTGTTCTGCACAGATGAAAATGTAAGGCTGAAAGGTAAGGCGTTTTCAGGATGTCCAGCAGTCCCTGTTGTGCTCCTCACCCTTTCTTTACAGACCTTCCTGTGAGTGTGATTATGCAAATAGGGATTTAGAGACCAGCTACATCATTACCTTCTAGATACTGAAGTGAAAATATCCAGATACAAGTTAAATTTGCTTCTCAGAGACTCCAGGGAAGTTTGAACTGATAACTCAAATAGAGAAGAAAAGCGTTTGACCAACTGACTCATACAAGAAAAGCATAGGAGGAGATGAGGAGAGCAATTCCCTCAGATTTTAAATAAAGTACCAGCAGCAAAAATAATGTAACCAGCTAGTGACTTGTGATGAGCAATTAAGTTATTAAAATAATTAACTATAATAATTAAACTAAAGCTTCCTTGCAGCGAAAGAGTCCACATGGCCACAGGCTGTTTCCAGGAGAAGCTGCCAGTCTGCAGGAACTTGGATTTGCCCTCCATGGAAGGAAAGCTCAGGAAATTTGAGCATCTCTGCCTCCAAAACATTATGCATAGACATTAAGTGATGCGTATAAAAGATTGGTCCAGGGCTGTAGGTTGTCTCTTCAGAGAAAGGTTTTAATTAAGCAAATAAATGATGCAAAATGCACCGTGTCTCCAGGAGACATCAGATGATCGGGTCAGACACAAATGGTTTCTGCTTTAGCTCGTCTCTCAGCAAGGACCAGTATCTCCATCCGCTTCTTGATAACCTACGCTTCATTCCATGTTACCTAAAGTGCTATGAATCAGGGGAATGTTTTCTAGACTTTTTTCTTCTGGTATGGTCTTCTTTGAACCAACAAAGCACTATCCCTTGGATTCCCAGGGTGTGAAGAAGAAGGAAATCCCATCAACAGCTTTTCTCACTTGGATTCTAACCTTCAGCTGTTTTGGGGCCACCGATGGAAAGCTCCACGAGGTCGTTTCACCAGAAACAAGCAAAAGTTAACATACATTGCTGCCATTTCAGCACATTTCTATTTTTCCCTTAACTTGAGCGAAGTTTTAAGTCATTGGCTGGTCAGAGCACCCCAAACCACAGCCTTTCGCTGAAGCGCCAGCATGCTTTTCTCAGCTAATAATTATTTATCTTCAAACGTTACCCGAAGCAAAAAGACCCACTGAGCTGGCAAAATTCTGGATGGGAAGCCAAGTCTTAGGGCATTTCTTCAAGCTGTAGGCTTGTAGGATTCCTATCCTCATGGAAGAATCAAACTGCTGACTAAAGGCATGTGCAGGCATTCCAAGTGTTAATCTCCAGTCTTCTTGTGCTTCTGGCTTTGTCCTTTGGAGAGAAGTAGAGGCTACAGCAGAGCAGGAAAATATCATTCTTCTGAAGTCATCCCACCACAAAGGACTGCTGGATCTAACTGGAACACTTAAATGGCAGGACAGGAGCCCAGTGGCTGCATGCCCCTGCTCCTCACCCCGAGCTCCTTCTGTGAGCTGAACTAGCTTCACCCGTGCTTCAGTGGTAGACAAAGCTCACTGTATTTAATGAGCATCCATGACACCCTACAAACTCTGAGCACAGTACAAGGCACAGATGTTAGAACTGATCTTTCTGTGAGAGCTGACGTTGAAGACCCGGAAGGTTCAGGTAAAAAGGAACCCACAGCACAGGAAATGGCATTTTGGCTTCCAACCTATGGTTCTTCCTTGGAGACTTTTCATCTTCGCTATCTCCAAAGCACTCAGAAGAGGAAAAAGCACTCCAAAAGAGGATATCTGAGAATATTTTTCCTTTTTTTTCCTTCTTCGTTAGCACTTTGCTCTATGTTTCTAGAGGAATTTCACCTCGGTGCAGAGGTGTTGCACATTCACGGTCAATAGCACTTCCTTGCTGCCTGGATGAGCCTTGCTCAGACCGTGGCCTGGCCTGCATTTCACCCTGAAGGAATACTACAGCAAAGAAGCTTATCAACGTAAGAGTTCTTTTACCCTGGGTTATCTTTTAGAGGAGCAACAACCAAGCATGTGTTCTGAAGTCCATCTCCGGTGTCTAAGTGAAGCTTCGTGCAGTTACCACTTACCTCCGTCACCTGCTAAGAAACCCCAGCTGCTATATTGCCATTCCTCTGACTCATGGATACACAACATATTCCAATTTTGGAACGTTTCTCAAACTTCTTCACACATGAGCTGTTGAACACATGGTTTTCTTTCAAAATACTTCACAAGAATGTTGGCTAACAACTGCTCTGAAGAATCTGGCAAAATCCTTGTGGGTAATTTATAAAAAGAATAAGCAGTGAAATAAAACCATGCGCAGGGTCCAATTTTTTCTTCTTTTGCTGAGCCTTGTTGGCTGGTTCCCTTCCTTCCCCTTGCCTCTGCTGACTTGTTTTTGCCTCCAGGCTAGGACGTGGCAGCAAGCGTGGCACAAGGGCAGAGCCCATCAGGGGCAGTTTGTGCTATGCTTCTGCAGCACGGCCAATGTGAACAGAACTGTGACACATCTAGAAGCACCAGCAGGATGTTTATATGACTAACATGAATGGTTGTGCAACGGGGCTCGTGCTCCAGAGCCTGCCCCTGACTGTAGCAAAGTGCAATCAAGCCACAGCCAGGGATGCTGTGGGACATCCTGCATCACCGGGCTCCCTCCCAGCCAAGAAGTGGCTGCAAGCACAAGAACATCCCTGCTCGTCTTCTCGCTGTAGCATCCCAGTGCCTGCAAGGCACGTGAGCATTGCTCGGCGGAGCATTGTCAGAAAGCCAGTGAAGCACTTTCACCATACAAGGCTACTCAGATTTAAATATCGGATCTGTTTATACTTGGCAGCAGTGGGTCCTGCTAAGCACCAACCAGGGGCAGGGTGGAGGGAGCGTGTTTATCAGCCCAGCTGCCAGAAGCAGTGCTCCTTTGTTGTGAGCATGGTCTCACACATTTTGCCTGTTTGTGCTGCAGGGAGCAGCACTGGAGCAGTGTGCCCGATGCCAACATTACACTCAGCAGTGACAAGGCTGGGAGCACAGATTTTTGTCCCCAGCTGGCTTGTTTTGCCTTTCCCCTGAGAAACGCTAGGGGATCCAGGCAGCAAGTCAGCACATTGCAAAAAGAGAAACAAAACAGGGAAGAGACTTGCAGCCCGCCTGATCCAATTTCTCAGCCGCATCTCCCAGCCAGCGTGGAAGGCTCTAGTGGGTGGAGTCGTCTTTGCTTTGCTTTCCACAAGAGGAAAAAAAAAAACTGTTGTTTTCTTTAGATGATAGCAATACCTAAGAGCAATTTCAGATGGGGCGTGAATGCCCTGGTGCCTTCCACAGCTGCATCACACCCAGTGGCTCTCACCGATTCACAGAATACTCTTTTTCCAGCCCCTGCTCCAGCAGTATGGAGGGGAGAAGTCACCTACATCCCAGCTGTCCCTTGGACTGGTCCTCAGCTCTGCCATGGGCAGGCAGGAGGAAGTCCAGAAGGCTTCTGAGATGTGGTTGGATAATCATTACCTACCAAAGAGGCTATCAGTTAAGACAGAAGCTGCTGAACATGACTCATCTTGGTGCCTTGGCTGCTTGTGTTACTGCAGGTGTGACACAAGAGCATTCCCTGTGCAGAACTGCCCCAGAGGTCGGGGTGTTAAACACAGCTTTCCTCAGGGACACCATTTGTCACTGCACGAGGGACCAAGACCATGAGGTTTCAGCTGTTACCGCGTGGTGGAAAACCCCATATCTTTATGGCTTCCCATCATAATAATGTTCTTAAGTCTGCTGTGTTGAAGTTCTTTGCTGTAGAAGAAGCAAAAAAACAACATATGCCCCCTCCCTCCCTTCCCTTCCTTAGTGTGTTAGGATTAGGAGAAAACACAGTACCTTCTGCAGTGGGTCCTAGTGCATCTATGGCTTCTTGTGAGGCTTGAGGCAGAGCAGCAGTGGTGGTGGCAGGCAGATGGGGACTGTCTAGGACAGCAGCTGTTTCTGTCTCTTGTCCTGACACCGCGGGAGTGGAGGGCTCTATTTCGAGCTGAGCCTCTTCAGGGTCTCTGGGTCCCTGTGTTAGTTCAGCATCCGGAGTGCTGGTACTAATTACAGTGTCTGGGACAGAGGTTTCCCCTGAAACGCCTGTGATCAAGTGTGTCATAGCTCCCGATGTTGCATCAGGAATTTCCTTCTCAGGAGCACCAGAGGGCTCACCGCTGGCCAGAGACGTGGCAGCAGTTTCAATGTGAACAGCAGGCAGTGCAGAAGCGTCCCCGCTCGTTTCGTGGACTGTGGAAGTTTCTATGGCAATCTCAGGAAACGCAGATGTTTCACCACGGGCTTCTTGACTTGTGGATGTTTCTATTCTGATTTCAGGGAAGGCAGAACTTTCCCCACTTACTTCTTGAATTGTGGATGTTTCTATGCTAATCTCAGGATAGGCAGATGTTTCACCCCTGGCTTCTTGTCTTGTTGATGTTTCTATGCTAGTCTCAGGATAGGCAGATGTTTCCCCACTGGTTTCATGGACAGTGGATGTTTCTATGCTAATCTCAGGAAGTGCAGACGTTTCACCCCGAGCTTCTTGACTAGTCGATGTCTCTATGCTAATTTCAGGAAATGCAGATGTTTCACCACTGATTTCGTGGACGGTTGAAGTTTCTATGCTGATTTCAGGAAATACAGATGTCTCCCCACTGATTTCTTGAACTGTGGATGCTTCTATGGTAATCTCAGGAAACGCAGATGTTTCACCACGGGCTTCTTGACTTGTGGATGTTTCTATTCTGATTTCAGGAAATGCAGAACTTTCCCCACTAATTTCATGGACTGTGGATGTTTCTATGCTAATTTCGGGAAAGGCAGATGTTTCTCCACTGGTTTCATGGACTGTGGAGGCTTCTATGGTAATCTCAGGAAACGCAGATGTTTCACCACGGGCTTCTTGACTTGTGGATGTTTCTATTCTAATTTCGGGAAATGCAGATGTTTCACCACTAATTTCTTGAACGGTGGATGTTTCTATTCTAATTTCAGGAAATGCAGATGTTTCTCCACTGATTTCTTGAATGGTGGATGTTTCTATTCTAATTTCAGGAAATGCAGATGTTTCCCCACTGATTTCTTGAACAGTGGATGTTTCTATGCTAATTTCAGGAAATGCAGATGTTTCCCCACTGATTTCTTGAACGGTGGATGTTTCTATGCTAATTTCAGGAAATGCAGATGTTTCCCCACTGATTTCTTGCATTGTGGATGTTTCTGTGCTGATTTCAGGAAAGGCAGATGTTTCCCCACTTACTTCCTCAATTGTGGATGTTTCTATGCTAATCTCTGGATACGCAGATGTTTCACCTCGAGCTTCCTGACCTGTTGATGTCTCTATGCCAACTCCAGGAAATGCAGATGTTTCACCACTGATTTCTTGAATTGTAGATGTCTCTATGCTAGTCTCAGGATACGCGGATGTTTCCCCACTGATTTCTTGAATTGTAGATGTTTCTACACTAACCTCAGGATAGGCAGATGTTTCCCCACTGATTTCTTGAATTGTTGATGTTTCTATACTACTTTCAGGGAAGGTAGATGTTTCCCCACTGATTTCATAAGCTGTTGAGGTTTCTACACCGCTTTCTGGCAAAGTAGATGTTTCCCCACTCATGTCACCAGACGCAGAGCCCTCACCGCTTGGTCCAAAGCTATAGGGAAATGTGACAGCTGTTTCACCACCCAGTTCCTGTGAAATTGTTGGTCTTGTCACAACTTCTACTAAATCAGAAGTGACTAAAGTGACTTCTGGAAGCCCCGAGACTTCCCCACTAACATCAGTCACTGCTGAGGATTCTCCACTTAGATCCGTGGCTCCAGAAATGTCTCCACTGAAATACGGGATCCCGGATGGCTCTCCACTGAAGTCTCCTGTCCCTGAAGGAAACCCACTAGACTCCACAGCTCCAGACCCTTCTCCAGATAGTCCTCTGTCTCCAGAAAGAAATCCACTGATTTCTATCATCCCAGATGGCCCTTCTCCCACCTCTTGTGCAACTGATGTCTGTGTTACAACTTCTACCAATGTGGTATCCACAAGAGAGATGGTAGGAAAGCCCGAGGTGAGTCCACTTTCCTCTCCAGACACTAGGCCACTGGTGACATCAATCCCTGAGATTTCTCCACTGCTGTCAACCGCTCCGCTTGGAAATCCACTCGTCTCAAGCACTCCAGAAACACTCCCGCCAAAGTCTATGTGTCCGGAAGGCAGACCGCTCACCTCTAAGCTCCCAGATACCAGGCCTGATGTCTCTCCACTTCCTGAAGGCAATCCACTGATTTCCAAAATCTCTTTTGCTTCCACTTCTGCAATTGAAGGGGTTGTCACTTCCTCCAGGCTGGCATTTATAAAGCTAATGCCTGAGGCCTCACCGCTGCCATCAACACCGGAAGCAAGGCCACTTAGGTCCACCAGGCCGCTCGCCTCGGGTATTCCAGATGGCTCTCCACTGACATCCAGTCCTGAGGGAAACCCGCTGAGCTCAGGCAACCCGGAGGGCTCCCCGCTGAGCTCAGGCACCCCGGAGGGCTCCCCGCTGAGCTCAGGCAACCCGGAGGGCTCCCCGCTGAGCTCAGGCAACCCGGAGGGCTCCCCGCTGAGCTCAGGCACCCCGGAGGGCTCCCCGCTGAGCTCAGGCACCCTGGAGGGCTCCCTGCTGAGCTCAGGCATCCCGGAGGGCTCCCCGCTGGCTTCAGCTCCTGAGGGCAGCCCGCTGGCTCCACTGCTGTCCCACTCAGCAGACGGAAACCCCGACAGCTCTCCTTCACCGCTGACTCCAATTGATCCTTTTCCCTCCTCTTGCCGTCCTGGTGCTGCTGTTACAACTTCCACCAAGGTAGAATCCACGAGGGAGACAGTAGGGAAACCGGAGGCGAGCCCGCTTTCCTCTCCAGATGTCAGGCCGCTGATCAGCTCAGTGCCAGAAACTTCTCCACTAAATCCAGAATGCAGCCCACTGCTTTCAGCTCCAGATGGCATCCCGCTGACTTCTGGTATCCTCGAAACAGACACTGATACCTCTTCCTCTGCAGAAGGTAAACCACTGACATCAACAGTGCCAGAAGGCAGCCCGCTCACATCCCCTGAGGGCAGGCCACTTTCCCCAGGCAATAAGCCACTGGTCTGCAGGTCTACAGATGGTAATCCACTTTCTCCAATCCCTGAGTGTTCTCCACTGAGTTCAAGACCTCCAGAAGTCGGTTCTCCACTTGCATCTGGGGCTCCAGATGCTGAAGATTCACCACTGACTGGGTGCTCTCCAGACTCAGGGATCTCTCCTGGCACTTCAGGGATGAAAGCGTTGGTACTTGTTTCCTCTGGTATTACAGTAGCTGGAGGAAATGCAGATGGACTCACTGGAAAAGGAGGGAACAGAGAGAGGGAGATAGAACAATTACTTACTAAATTATTTTAAAGAAACTGTTAACAATTTCCTAATTTGCTTTACTTCCAAACTGACACCTAATAAAATCACATTTGGGACAAAGGCACTTGCAGAAATCCTTTGATACCCTCAAATTTGTTAATGAGGATAATATCTTAAATAACTGTTAAATACAAACTGCTGTGAAACTGACAGAATATATCAACTTCTGGCACGGGACAATGGCAGCAGTGACACTAATTCCTAGGTGCCAAAATAAAGCTACAGCTTCCTTGCAGATGATGTGTGGAAGAGAAAAAGTTTGACCACACCTCAGCTCAGTCCCCCTGGCAGGCACGACCTGGGATCTGTTTCTAGGGTGCCTTCCCCCTCCCGGATGCACACCAATGTATTTTGCAAGGTGCCCTGGCAATGGGAGTGCCCGTCTGCAGCAGCTATGCTGGCCAGTGCCATCCTGGTAGCAGGGCTGGTTGCTTAGCAAAAAGTTCAATATACATGTGTAGCTCCTTCTGCCGTACCTGTGTGCACAACTAATTCGCTAATAAGGTGAAAAACACAAAACAAACACAAAAGAAAAGCTCCAAGTTCCCTGAGTAGGACTGCCTATCAGTTCACAGCCTGTTACACAGCAAAATGCAAAACCAGCAGAGCAAGAAGTCCTCCTTTTAGTTTAAATAACTAGGTCCTTGGGTCCCACACTTGCTCTGAGGCTCAGCATGCCCTCCCCGTCCCATTGCCTCCAGCTTCAGGGCAGCCTGTGAAGGATGACGTGGAGCACTGTGTGTGTCCCGAGCACCTCCATGCTTCCCTGAGATGCACCTGAAGCTGTTACATGAAGAGCTAACTGCACAAGAAGGGAGCCTCTGAGCTTCCTTCCTCCTCCTCAGCTGCATTTGGAGGGGCTTCCCTTCAGCAAGGACACAGTCTGTTTATTTTAGGAGTGCCCTAGCTCAACAACAGCAGCTGATCATGAGAGCGCCCAACCCACCTGAGAGCAGCGACACATCGGTTGGGAAGATCTCTGTTCCCCAGGCTGTCTGATTCTCAGGTTCAGTGGAAAGCTCTGTCTCCACCGTTGTTTCCTCCCCAGAAGGTATCCCCTCCACTCCAGGGATCACTTGGGTCACCATCACCTCTTCTTCAAAGAGTGAGGTAATGCCCTCCCCCTCCACAGATGGCAGAGCTGGAATAGAGAGACAGGGGAGGGAGTTTCCAACAATTAATGGTCCCAGGTGAAGTGGATCACTCCAAAAGTGATCCAGACACTGAAATAATGAGCCATAGTGGAAAAGTACACTAAGTCCCTGACACTGGCAGACAAGCTGAGCAGAGAAGTGGAGGCAGAGGGAACTGGTTGAGATTTTCCCTCTGAGAGATTAGAAAGTTAATAAAGTAAATATGTAGTTACGAGGATGTGCCTCTGAGCTCCCAGAAGAAGCAACGCTTTGGTGAATCCTGCTTAGCCCAAACCAGGGCCCTGACATGCCCCTGCTCCCACACAGAACCCTGTTCCCCGAGGAGGCAGGTTGTTATGGCCCTCGAGAGGTGGGACGGTACCTCTGAAGCAGAAGGCGTGGTGCCGAGACAGTGGGTCAGGGAATCCTGTCTGGTTGTAGTGCTGGTAGATGGTTCTCACACCAGGTGCATCCCCCCCGCAAGCGGGCCGGGGGCTCACGATGGGATACCGCAGGCTGCCGTCAGCTAACCACCCAGGGTAACACATATCCAGACCCTGCTTCCAGGCAGCGTGGAGTTGCCCAACAGAGGCCAGAGTGGCATTTTGGCTCTCACAGTACAGCTGGGCTTCTTGGAAGGTGAACTGCTCTGGTTGGGTTGCAAAAAACACTTCACCTGGGGGACGATAGAGAGGATAAGCATGAGCCTGAACCTCACCACCCCCAGCACCCTGTGGTATGCCTGCCCAGCACCGCTGCTGCCCACACATGGAGCTCAGAGGGAAGGGGAGAACACACCCTTTAGCCTGTCGATGTAGCAGTACACATCGTAGGTCTCTGAGGCTGGGCGCATGCCGTACGACCGCACGCCTGGGGAGCTTTCTTTGTCTCCTACGCAGTTGCTGCGGGGATTCACAATGGGATACCTGACAAAAGAAGAGAGGAGGTGACCCATGGGCAGCTTCATGTACTCTGGGCTGAGGGATCTTGATGTTCTTGGGAACAGGACATCAAAGCTTCACATTTACAGGTGCTCAGGGACCTCAACATGACTTGGAAACAAATTTAATCTGCACTTACAGCTTGGGCAATGAATGCAAACTTTCTCCCGTTTTTCCTGCAATGTGCCAGCCCACTGTGAAGCTCACCACTGCAGGATGTACACAGATTAGGAACAGGGCAGGGCAGGTTGAGAACAGCTCTATTGGCCACTGTATGATGAGACAACCTTAGGTCAGGACAGCTTTAGCTGCAGACAAACAGAGCAGCAGGGCAGACCAGAGGGAAGCCTCAAGTTCATGGCTGAATTGTCATTTCAGAAGGATGTCTTCCCCTCATCGATGTGGCTTTACCTGACTGTCTGGTCCCGCAGCCAGCCAGCATCGCACTGATCAAACCCAGCCTCGTAGGCAGCCTGGAGCTGCTCGGGAGTGGCGATGACCGCGTTGTTCTCCAGGCAGGCTTGCTGGGCTTGGACGAAGGAGAGGGCGTATCTGCTGGTGGCAGCACGGTAGTGAAACACCACACCTGGGGGAAGAGAAGCCGTGGTGACGCAGGGCATATAGAATCCTCCAAAGCAAGATGGGTCACCAGATAGGATCTTCCCAACAGCAACGCAAGGACCACTGCCTTTAAACCCACTTGGATGGAGATCCCTCATTCATTGAGCTCTGCTGCCTTACAGGGTGATGTTCTGGGCATCTCTATAGCCCTCCTCCAGAATCCTGCTCCCTTGGCTTTCCCCTTCCCTGGAGCCAGATGTACATGGGAATGCAGAGTATCACCACTGCAGCCCCAAGTATCAGACATCTGAGCCCCTCCCGGCACACGATGATGAAGCCCATAGCCTCCTCCTCACCCCTCCTGTCCCACCCACTGTGGAGGTGTTCAACCTGCCTGTGACTCCAAGCACCCACACAGGCCAGTACACCTCCAGAGATCTGTGATGGCAGAAGATCAGATTGTTTTTAGCTGATCTTCAGGCTTCTGAGAGTCCTGGTGACTTACCAGTGGGGGAAATGGGCTGCCTGGGGAGGAGGGCAACATCAGGGGCCGCTGTTGCTGGCACGAGATGATCTTCCACTGTGAATGGCAAGGCAGGCTCCAGTTCTGGTGTGGCAGTCACCCCCACAGCCTCTTCCACCGAGCTCACCTCTGCTATTTCAGTGGTGACAGCAGTGCCTGAGACCAAGGTAGTGACCACTTCAGGCACAGCCCACACCCCCGTGACCTCCTCTCTTGTCACATTCTCTTCCCCTGGGGAAGCTGTCTCTACTGTGACACCGGGAGTGAAGAGGTCAGGCAGGACGGTGAAGGCCTCATACAGCTCGGTGGCAGTGGGTGTGATGTCCATGGGCTCCAGGGTAGCGATGCTGCCACGGGCCTCCTCCTCTGTGGCGTTGCGTGGCAGGGGCAGCTCCACCTCGGTCTGCGTGACGGTCTGCACGGTGAAGGCACTGCCCAGCTCACTCCCAATCTCATCTATGAACTGCCCTGGGATTAGAGTCTCGAAATCGTCACCTGCATCGTGAGACACAGCAAGGAT
Source organism: Penelope pileata (assembly GCA_013396635.1). NCBI lineage: Eukaryota > Metazoa > Chordata > Aves > Galliformes > Cracidae > Penelope > Penelope pileata. The sequence goes on along the minus strand of WBMW01002474.1, from coordinate 644,949 downwards.
TGGGGGGACACGGTCAGGTCTGCAGTGCTGGTGCTGCCATGGAGGGGCAGCTGAGAGTTTGCCAGTTCCAGTGGCAGCGGGGAAATCAAGATGGTCTTGTAAAACAAACGGTTTTCCTTTTTCTGCTGTGGCTCTTCACAAGAGCCCAGTACAGAGAGCATGGAATAGAATGGTTTGGATTGGAAAGAACCTTAAAATATCATCTAGTTCCAACCCCTCTTGCCATGGGCAGGGACATCTTTCGCTAAATGAGGGTGATAAAGCTCCATCCAACCTGGTCTTGGATGTCCGTGAGTCAGAGGCAATGACCCACCACATGCTCTACAGCTGGCGGGGCACAAGACTTTTCCCTGTCTCCACCCAGCTCTCGTTCCCGGCAGCACCTTGCCCATATCCAAGTCTGCACTGACCTCTAGTGCCTGCTGCAAGGAATTCATGGTGGCTGGGGGAAAGCAGAGGGGCAAGGAAAACCTCCACAGAAGGTCTGAGCCTGAGGGAGGCACAGGGATCTTCTCACGAAATGCATGAAGTCGCACCAGGATCACTATCTCCAGCTCTACTCAGCCGAGGACCTAAGAACTCATCACATACAAGCATGCTACCTCCATCACCAGGCCAGCCGAGGCCACTTGCTGTAGCAAACTTAAACAAGTGCATTATTCCCACCTTTCCCCTCCTGGATCACTTTTCTGCATGTGTCATGTCCCTCAGGACAATGTGCTTGTTGACATCCCACTGAGCGGGTCAGCCTGCAGCAGGATGGGGCTTCAGGAGCAGCACTGAACTGAGCAGGTCAGGGAAATAGATCAAGGCAGGTCTCAGCTGGGGAGGGAGAACTAATAAAATGTTGCCAGGCTTTGCCCATAATACTGCTATCCCTACTCTATTTATTTTCAATTCCATTTTCATGCTATTTCATTTAAGCTAGTGCCTCTCAGATCTTAAAGGATTCTACAAATTAGCCAGAGATGCTCAAGCAAGGACTGGGTGTACTCAGCAGTTTTGAATGCATGCCCTGAGATAACCGGAAGGCTGTGTTGTTGGAACACAGGTCACATAGATGGATACCAAGAAGTCTGAGAGGTTTTACAGGGACAGATGCTCAGGTCTGCTGATACACTGATCACACATGTATCTGGGCACAATACGTCTGAATAAAAGGGTTTTCAGAACATATAATTATTTTTGTAAAGATGGAATCCTATTTGAATGCTGTCCTCTCGCTGCCCTATGCAACCCTGCTTTGCCCCCCTCTTGCTGCAGGGAGAACAGTACATTCAGGAGAATGAAGGCGTAGTAGGGATGTTCTCCACTTCCCAGGTGTGATTTTGCCAGAGGCTGCTGCAGTCTCTGATTTATCTCAGCATGGAAACTCAGACATGTCTGCACCACATCACAGTACTACACAGGGTCAGGTCTGTTCTCTTTTCTTTCCTCTCCCATCTCCAGCACTCAAAGTGCTGCACATGAAGCGCCTGAAGTGCTTCCATGTCTCCTGAACACCTACATGGGCAAGCATCTGTGCACTTTCTGGACTCTTTGTTAGCTACCTAGACATGAATACATGAATGAAGGACTAAGATCAGGTACCTTTGCCAAACCTTCTTTAAAAAAATAATAATAAAATTGTAATCAAAGAAGCAAGAAGTTTCTCTGGCTTGGTTTGGAGAAGATTTATCCCAAAGGTAAGCATCATCCAGAGAGATAAGCAATACAAGTGTTCGGAGGCACTGGCTCATGAAGACAGGTGAAGCAGTGAGCTGTGGATCTGTCTTTTTTTTTACTGGAGTGCCTTGTACTTCAATGCCTTACCTCTGTGCTGCTCTGCAGTGACCAGGAACACCGAATCACTGCCTGGGAGTGCCTGAGGTGAAAAACGACCAGAAGTGGAAAATTCTCTTCTCCATCTGTCTTTGTGAATTGCTATAATTAACTTAACCCATGCTCCCAGACTACTCTAGTGAATGGTTTTGCAAGAGAAATTTGTGTGGTCCAATCTTGTCCTCTTTCAAACCACAGCAGAAAAACAACATTGGTGAACCCTGATGAAAATGCACTGGGGATATTCTCAGGTTAAGTTAGCTGCAGCCAAGGAGCAAATCCTTGCTTGTGTTGGTAAAGAGACATTGCTTGGTGCACTCACCACTGTAGCAGATGGCATCGTAGCGGGAGTGGGGGTGAGGGTACCCCGTCTGGTTGACGTACAGGTAAACCGTCCGCACGCCCACCAGGTTCCCCCCGCAATTGGGCCTTGCTCTGGAAATGGGGTAGCGAACGCTGCGGTCGGCCAGCCAGCCCGCACTGCACATGTCCATGCCATCCTTCCAGGCCAAGTACAGCTCGCCTGTGGTGGCCAGGCGGGCTCCCAAGCTGTGGCATTTGTCGAAAGCTTCCTGGAAGGTGAACTTCTCCGGGGAGGTGGCGTAGAAGACTTTGCCTGCAATCACACAATCCATTAGCACAGTTGGCTGTCGAGTTTAATCCCAACTCCCATTCTTTCTCCTTCCCACTCCTGAGCCTGGATAAGATGAAAAATCCTGTGTCCTACAGCTGAACTGCAGCCCCATGTTGGTGACTATCTCTAAAGACTGGAAGAAATGGAGTCTTATGGAGTCCATTAGCTGAAGGAAGGCGTACTTAACTAGCTGAAGTCAAAGGGCAAGAGGAAGATAAGGGCCAATTTCAATTCTGATGTGCTGAATAGTTCAATGTATCTCTGTAGTTAGCATGGGTGGTAGACACTTCTGGAAATCACACCCTGGAATGTCAGAGACATGCAGGATGGCATGGCCTCTGTTGGAGGTTGGACAGACTCCAGCCTCGGTGCTGCATTAGTCATTTGACATTAAAATTGTCCAAGGTCTAACAAAGACACTGTAGAGAACATCTGGCCTTGCTGGGAGATGTTTTCCACCTTTAACTTGTCATCTTTTAGGCTCTTTGTGCACTGTTGTCTGGACTAGGCATGATCAGAGTTTTTGGCTGCTTCTGTATCTCGTGAGAACCCCCACCCCCAGTCACCTTGCATTTGCTCTGCATAGCAGTAAACATCATAGGTTTCATCTGTCTCGCGGACACCGTAGGTCCTCACTCCTGGAAACTCATCCTTGTCTCCGTAGCAGCGCTCCCGGGGCACGTGGATGGGATACCTGGTGGGACAAGGTGCATAGAAGCAGGATGGGCAGCAGGACAGGGCAGGAGGACCTAGTGTCCTGCTCTCCCTGCGACAGTCCTGAGCACCAGCCAAAGACATCAGAGGCCAAGGCGCCTACTAATGGGGGACTCAGAGGTCAGCATGGTTGCACCACACTTGTGGATTTTTCTCAGCATTTCCCAACCGCTTCTCAACCACCCTCAATCAGTGGCTTCATTACAATAGCCCTTCCCTAAGAACCCTGCTGTGGCTTCTGTCCCCTCTTACCTGACAGTCTGGTCAGCCAGCCAGCCGGCATCGCACTGCTCGTACCCATCCTCGTAGGCAGCCTGCAGCTGCTCAGGAGTGGCAATGACGGCACTGTTCTGGATACAGGCCTGCTTTGCCCTCTCGAAGTTCAAGGTGTACCTTGTGGAGATTGCTCTGTAGTGGAACACAACACCTGGAAAACACAATGGCCACCATGGACACATCTGCTTGAGATCAACCAGCCCCTTTCCCTCCAAAGGGATTAGGGTTTCAAAGAAAGGGATGAGAAGCAATGAACTAATTATGCTGACGATCTAAGGCTGAGCATCTTAAGCTAAAGGATGACCTGGTGGGTTGCTTTCATAGGGCTCAGGAACTTGCAGAACCCACAACATTTTATACTGAGGCATACTACTAAAACCTCCAGATCTTCTGAAGGTATCTAAGTTGGATTTTTTCATAAGCAGAGGTCTGTACAAGTATGGCTAACTGTATGCTCTGGTCTGGCACCAGTCAAGTGGAAAATTCACCAGGAGGCAATGAGGGGGCTGTGAGGTGGATACTCCAGTGCATGCCACCAGCAGAAACCTCCTAGTTTCTCCTGTTGTGCTGGAAGCTGTCTTCCTGGCCTGCACTGAAGCAAAACCTTTGATAAAGGTAAGGATTGTAGGAACCTCAACTTTTCTTACTTTATCCACCTAATACTAGAATGAGCTTTGGGGACAATTTTTCCAGAACAGACCAATTTTCCAGCTGAGGGCATCCCATCTCCTGTAATATTTGGAAGAATTAAAAGGTTTTGAACTGGCCCTGTTCCTGATTCACTCCTCTGAGCAATAGCTCAGCATATCCAGTATCACCTCCTGCCAAGACGTCATCTTGCTGTCTCGGTAACTCACCTTCTGTCAGAAGAGTCAGTTTATTGCCATCGCATTCTGCCATGAGTCATTTTACTGTTTTGTTTATTCTGCTGGAATAAATGCTCGGCCCATGCTTTCTGCTCACTTGCACATGGCCCTACCCATGATCTGACCCAAAGGGCTGGTGCCTATGGGGAAAGCAGCACCTTCTCTGCCCATAGACATCTTCTTCTCAGACCAGAAAGCATGACCCTGAGAGGAAGCAGCGAAGGCAGGGTCTCACCTTTCACCAGGACCTCTATTGTGTCTTGTCTGTCCTCGATCCCATACATCACTTCACAGCGATAAATCCCAGTATGGTTGGATCTCAGTGCCTTGATTTCCAAGGTGGCGTCGGTGGGGATGGCGGGGTAGTTGGGCAAGGAGACCACCTCTCGGTACTCTGTGTTGAGTCGGATCTTCCCTCCGGTGGCCACTAGCAAGACCACCTCTGTTCCATTTGAAAGCTTGCTCCATTTGATCCGCGGGGTCAGCAGAGCACTGGTGTCCTCTTCCTCTGGGATGTTGAAGTAGCAGGGGATGTTCAGAGAGCTTCCCAGGGCAACACGCAGGGGAGACTGCTCAGGTATCTTCACTTCCAGGCCATCGCTACTGTCTGCCGGTTCACAAACAGAGCAATGGTTACACCAGTAACACACTTCACCCTAAATATCCAGTGCTTCCATATGCTCCAAGGCTCTATTTGCTATGAAGACCCCCTGCCCACATATTCAGATGCACCCTTTTTGATCTAGTCTGCTGAAAATAACCTGCAGAAATGGGAGTTATAACAATTCCCCTTGCTCCATGGTTGCTCTTGAGAGTTGGGAGCAGTGCTGGATGTGTGAATGAATGGAGTGAAAAGTTCCACTGCAGCGTGACTACTGTCCATGACATGAGATCACAGCTGATAGGGCTGAAGAAAGGGGGAATGCTGACATTCACTTGATTTCCCCATAAACCCACCTTTGGCTGAACTATCTCCCCAGCTCCCCAAGCACAACAATAACAGACATTGGCATTGCAGCCATCCAAAGGGCCCCATGTGTACACTGAGCAAGTCTTGGGCACACCTAGAGATGTCCATGCTCAATTGTGGACTGGTGTGCAGCACCTCGCATCCTGCAGCACGTACCTGAGAGCTCTGCGGAGGCAGCCACGGTGATGGCTTGCAAACACACAAACACTAGTAGTAGAGTGGTCATAGTTTACCTGCAAGGAACAACACAGGGAGAAAGGATTGATGACAGATGTATGTTTGTGGGGAGAGGAGTGCTGTAGGTGCTGCTGTGGGGCAGAGCAATGCTTTCAGCATCACCGCACAGCAGGAGCTGCCCCTGACCAGCATCCTCCATCCAAGACAACACTGGCTCCGGGGCCAAATGCTTGGATAAATTTTGTACACTTCAAAACGTTCTGAAAGGAAATCTGTCCCCATATGGTGAAAAAGCCAAAGGTTACAACAATTTGGTTTTACTCATTGCACTGACAGCGTACATAGGCTTAACTGCAAATGGATCCTAAACTGATACAGGAAATCCACAGGATACAATTCTGGGCATTTTGACTCCCCCCAATAAATATCCTGTCAGGATTCATCAACTAATCAGAGTGACCTGACACTTCAGAAAGCTTATGAAAAGAAAAGAGCATCCTCCTGACACTGAATGGCAGAAGCAATATAAGTTAGACCAACTAAATTAATCCTAAATGGATTATCACTCATAGTAATTCTTAGATTATTTAAATCATTAGATTTTAAATAGCCACAAGTGCTGAATTTGGTTTTAATATTTCAAATAAAAAATGTGTCCTCCAGCAACCCGGCATTGTTTGGCACTGCATCTCAGCCCTGACTCACAAGGAAGGACCCCACCTACTGAATCACTGGAGTTTCCTTTGAGGTCACCTGCCCAAATATCAGCTGCTCCACTCCTGTGATCCAGAAAGATCCCAGCTGGCCGTAGCTGACAGGAAGCATCCAGAGTATATACCTATCAGTCTAGCAGAAAGGGCCACAAAATAACCTCACTGGCATAAATTGTGGCCAAAAATAAACCTCTTCCTGTGCAGTACAGCATTAGCCTTTCACTGCTGAAAAATTGACCTCTGTGCGCTCATTCATTTCAGCCTGATACATCACAAAATGTCATCTCTGTGAAGCCTTTAGTTAATAGAGACAGCAATACTGGCGGAAAACAGAACAGAATGGGGCTGGAACACATTGGCAGAGAAGCATTTACAGGGCTGCGTACGATCAAACCACGAATATCTCAATTTCTGCTGGGCCTGGGAAGAAAAGAGCAGGTAAGTACCAACCTCGAGGAGAAATTGTGGAGTTGTGTGTGTTTGGATGTCCCTCTGGTTGGGAATCATATATACATGTATAAGCAACTTACTAGGAACCAAAGAAACCCCAGCCGCAGTACTGGCCATCTGTAGAGGGAAATGGAGGCAGCTGCCGTGCTGCAGTGCTGCAGAAGAGGCCAGGGGGTCTGGCACCCAGAAGCTGGACAGTAGCAGGGGCACATGCCCACAGGATGGGCTGGGGGGCAGAGAAGTGCCTTCTGCTCCCCAGAAGCAAGAATTGGAAACACCATCTGCGATGGATAAACAGACAGGAATCAGCCCTACCCAGGAGTCCTTAAAGAGCTGGCTGCGTAAACTGCTGGCCCACTAACGTTCATTTTTAATCTGTACTGGAGCACTGGGGCAGGTCCCGAACACCAGAGTACTGTGCCAATAGTCAGCAATGATATACAAAGAACCACCTCCTAAATACACCCTGTTTTGACTGACATCAGTTCCAGACAAAATAATGGAAAATCTGATACAGCCTTCAGTTCACTAAGCACTGAAAAATACCTATAATAATCATTTTAGTTGAGGCACTTGCAGAGAGAACAGGTGCCTCCAAACTTTATTTTGTTGGTTGGTATAATTCTAAGTTTGTCTGATAATTCTGCCTCCATGGCTGTAACATAATGTAATTAGATTTTGATAGGTTCAACTTTCACAGGTTTCCATGCTATGAGAGTGTGTAATATCAATAACATACACATTTAAAAAGGTTTGGCAGAAGTATGGCTGGTAGGTCTCTCAAAGGCTGATGAGACTGAGCCATCTGTGGGACACTGGGGTTGAAGGAGATAATTCTAACAGGCATCTGCAGGGGTCAGTGTTAGATCCAGTGTGTTTCCAAACAAACTATATTTTAATAGAATCAAATACAAAAAAGAAATTGTGATTGATGAAGAAGGGATGCAGAACGTAACTGAAAATGAGATGCTGTGTCCTAGAAAGCACTCTCAGGAGAATTAATGTCATCCTCTCGTGCAAAACCAAACAGGACTATCTCTGTGCAGCAGTGGTATGCAACAAGAATACTGTGCACATCTCTAGAGTGGCACAAGGATACAGGAAAAGAAGGTACAGAATATATCCACAGGGCTGAAGGAAATGTCCGATGTGGGGAGACAAGGAAATCTGAATCTAATTTTTGTAACAACAATAATGAAGACTGAGAAGTTGACTATAGCACAAACATATTTTCAAGCTGAAGCTGCTGGTACCAAAGGGCTCTTTAATCTAAGAGCAAGGCATAATGAGAACTAATAGCTGGGAGCCATATGCCAAGCAAACCCAAACGGGAAACAAAGCCCTCATTTTAAACATGGGGTGATGGATCCTTGGAACACATGCCAAGGGAAGCAATGGAGTTTCTATCCCTTGGTAGCTTCAAACCCAGACTTGGAGACTTCTTTGGAAGATACGGTTTAGGAAAATGTGAGTTATTGGGCTCAATACAGAGATAGTTGGGTGAAGTTCAACGGGTCTAGATACACAGGAGATCAATCCAGAATGGTTCCTTCTGACTTTAAAATTCATGAATACAAATATATCAATGTTTCGATCTCTGCTCTTGTATTATTAATCTTGCCTGGCTCTAGGCAGCACAAAGAACCACGAATATCATGCAAATTTTTTAACTGCTTTGTAGAATTGAAGGCAAAAACATCCTGTAAAGTTGACTGCTTTCCCTGCTCAGTCTAAGCCAGCCATCGCTGTTGTCTGCATGGCACAGGCACCAGGAGGGAGGAGATCTGGGGGGAGGTTGCCAGTGGAGGAGATGGATAAGGGCTTGATCTGTATTTTAGAGAACATCTTCAGGTTACAGATCAGTCACTGCTAACACATGGGGCACTGCAAAGAGCTTCAACGTTTTTGCATACAGCAGACATCCGCCATTCTTATCCTCTGGGTAGAAGAAGAAAGGGGAAGGCAAAGACTGAGTGAGTCCTAGGATGGGGGCTGGGCCTTCCAGAGCAGAAGGCACTTTGGGGGAAACAGAGTAAAGGAACCTTTCCCAGCCATTTGTTCTAGCATTAAATAAAAGCTCCTACTTCTCCAGGCTCCTTAAAACAGGTACCTTCCAGTGGGCTCTGCATTTTGCCAGGGCCAAATTAAACTGAGCATCCCCTAGTGTCAGGTGATAACCTCGGCCAAGAGAGGCAAGCGGCTTAACTTAGGGCTGCCTGCTGAAGAGCAGAAACAACCTAGAACATGGAAAGAGAGACATTTAAATCTAATGGGAGCTGAAAATACTTTTAAGGTCCTTATCTACAGCAAAACACTATTCTGAGTCCCACACAAGTGTTTCTGTTTCTGTGTTCATTGGGCAATGGGTAGGAGGAGAGCAGGTTCATCTGTGCATCACAGTTAGGCATCACAGAAAAAATGTCCTAAATAGAGGAGACTCACCCAAAAGCTAAGACAAGCCTATGCTCTCCCAGTCTCATTCAATCTTTCTGCTGCTGATCTTTCACATGGAAAAATAGCCTCATGTGATAACAGCTGGGACCAGCAGTATCTTCACAGTTTGGCTTAGCTGTAGGGAAAAAACCCAGCCTTCTCTTATCCCACAGAAGCCCAGAGGCAAAGCTTTTTCCATGTGAGCAGCAGTTAAACAAATGACAATAATAATGTTTTGGGTGTATTCTGCCAAAGCGTTGACTCCCTGCCAGTAAGAAACCCAACCCACTCCTCAGGGTGCTGTTTCGAATGTTCATCTCCACATTTCAATCCCCAAAAGCACAGCAAAGAGATGTAACCCTGAGCCTGCGCACAGCACGTGTCAGGATTCACGATGCTGGGAATGCCTTTGATTCCTGTCGTGTTGTTACGGCGGAGGTTCCATGATGTAATGCTTGCACATCTCTAGTGGGATGGCCAAGTGCATGATAATGAGCAAACAGCTGCTTTAGGGAGCAGTTTTGGATCTGTGTGAATAAAGACAGCGATCTGCTGAGACAACAGCAATAGTAGAGACGATGGAGACCTGGTCTGCACAGCCAAGGGAACTGAAACTTACTCTAAAGTAACATCTAAACCAGACCATGCAACACACACCCCAGAACTGATGACCACTCTCCACTGCCTGCCTGATCATGCTCAGAATCTTCCTGATGGCTGTGGCTGAAGGGCTAAGGAGAGAAGTGGATCTGAGCTTCTGTTGGAGATACAGTCTCCTACCATATGTGTCATAAATTATAGAGGCTTCTAGTGATCACAGAATCATTAAGGTTAGAAAAGACGACTAAGATCACCAAGCCCAACCACCAACACATCATCACCATGCTCATTAATCCATGTCCCTCAGCGCTGACTTCATTTGACTGCTTTAACAAGGTAACCCGGCTGCTAGAGAAAGGTGGGCTGTGACAGCCATAGGAGCTACCAGGTCATTGCTGACAAACTGCAATTCAGTTGCAAGTTCCTTATCTTCTAGTGGAAAACATCACCTGGAAGAGAAGTTCTGCAGACACATTGGTGGAGATCTCTAGGTGAGCACTAACAGGACTGCTCAAACTCTAGCAGGGAGCACTGGGAGGGTCTTATTCTTGCAGCTCACAGCCCAACACACAAGGAACAATGATCATGCTATGCTTTCTGCAGAGCCTACACTACAGAAGCACTTTCCAGCCCTGCAAATATCTTTCTTGCAAAGCTGCATTTGCTGTTGCTGGGAGAACAGCAAACTGCTTTGGTGGCAAGAGGAAGAGCTGGGACACATTGCACATCACAGGTATCCCTCTGCAGCAGAATAACCATCCCTGCACAGGGCACCAAGCAGCCCAGCAGAGCAGGAATCCAACCAAATGGCCACAAAAATGCCAGTTATCCCACCTGCCCCAACCAGTGACCGAGGCAGGAACAAGGCTCTCTCCAGCTCAGCCTGGGCCAGCAAGAGCTCAGGAAAAGCTCTCACCTTTCCAAAAAAGACAGAGCCGGGAAGTGCTGGTAGGCTCGGGAGCTCTGCCCCAGAGAACAACTGTCTCTTTTACTGAAGTTTATTGCCACTTTATTTGATGCCTAAGGCCGTGCTTCTGTATCGGGTTCTGTGCAGACTGTCCTAAATTGGCTGCATATAAATATGTTTATTTGAGAATCTAAGTGTGTGCGGAGGAAAGTGTGTACATATGTGCAGACAAGTTTAAGCCCTCACTCATCCAACCCTGTCCCCAGGTTTTCAAAGAACTGAAGAATCTGGAGAGAGCAAGAAAAAGAAAAGTCACTACAGTCAAAGTCCAACAAAGTGCCTACACAGTAAGACTGTACAGTGGAAAATAGCCAGATGGCCCATTTGCAGCAGTCTAACTTGTTTGCTTGTTGGAAAGCATTTTCTCTTCTAGTTTATTTTAATTGAGTCCCATCTGCAGTTTCTCCTGTGGCCTTTGCTTGTTCCATATCATGTTAATCACTCTTGTTGCAATTAAATTTATTTTCATCACCCTTAATCCTGCTGTTGTCCTTTATTTTACTTTATTTTTTGGATGGGGGTGGATGGGTCATTTTAAGCTTCCTTGTTTCTCAGTTTTGGAAGACCTCTAATACACTTACGTATTGTTTCTGGCAGCTAACAAAATGCCACTCATTAACTAGAAGATATGCCTGGGCATAAAGGTGTTTCCAAAGACAACATTGCCTTTAAAACTGTGGATATAAAGAGGCTCCTGAACAAGAGTCAAAACCAGCACTACTTATTTTGCCTTGGATTCTCTCTCTTCAGCTGGTTTTCCATCCACTGTTTATTATTGCCCTTTAGGGAATGGACCTTGGTTTCCCAAGGACACCTCCATCCAGCCATAATTCAGCACGATTACTTTCGGGCACCAGCACTGGGGCCAAGGGTACGGTGAGGCTGAGGAGATGCCATCCCCCAGCAGACACCAGGAGGGCTCTCAGGTCTGTTTAGACAGCACACCCAGCGTCTGCCAAACAGTGGTTTCTCCTCTCCCATGTAAAACTACAGACCGTTCCTCTGTGATCTCTGTGAACAAACACCTTATTGTCCCTCTGCATGTTCCCAGCCTCCGTGCAGGACTGAGAGCGTTTCTGTTAAATACCTCAGCCTGGTCCAGGAAATGGGAGGGAAGGAAGGGGGAAAAAAAAAGTGAGGGGGGTGGGCAAAACTCGTTTTATTTCTTCTTTTTTTTAAAAAAAGCAAGCTTTGGAACTGAAGTATGGTAATAAATGCACTCCTGTGATTTTTCATGTTTTTTCAGCTGTAAAGAAAATAGGAGAAATATTCCATTCTGTCTGGCTTCCAAACCATTCTGAGAGTAAGTTCTTTATGTACAGAGCAGCTTGGATGCTACTCCTGCCTGCTCTGTTTCTGAAATCGTCCCTGGAACAATAAAGGCCTTTTTCCCCAATCAGAAGGACACATGGCAGTCGCTGCTCTGATGCTGTGTCATCGAGGGATGCAGCGCTCTGTGCTGACAGCCCTGCAGCATTGCCCACCTGGATTGCTACAGAAGATGACCAACCGACAGCACAGAGGTGTGCTTAGTGCACAAGGCAGAAAACAGAACAGTTACTGAATGCAAGAAAAAATGTCAGGTTTCTGGTCAAGCCTCAGCTGGCTCTGTCCTGAAGCACCCTCTGGTGCTGTGGGCATGGCTATGGTCAGACACAGCTCTGTTATGCACCCCGGTGTGGGTATCAGTGTGCTCCTCAGCCTGCTCCAGAGCTCCTCTCTCACCTCATCTACAATGAGCCCAAGTTGCCTGGACCTGTAATTGTGGTTCTGTGTTATTCCTTTACTGTGTCTTTATGGCCCTTCCCTCAATAAAAGCTCCAGTTTGTTATAATCTGTTTATTAAATTGTATTGCACTTATACTACAGGAAGAGCCAGAATACCCAAGGATGTGTGGACAAGCCTTCAAAAAGCAGGATGCCAAAGGAAATCTTAACAAAACCTAAACAGTCGGATGCTAGGTTTAGTTGCTATCCAAGCTCAGACGTACGGTCTGGAGCAACTGTCCAGCTGAATGCAAAAAGCTTTGTAAGCATTCATCTCTTTTCTGGTAACTACCACAGAATGGCTCTCACTCTCCCCTGATTTATACTGGTTTTACATCACATCCCCATTAACTTCAGCAGCATTTCTCCACCAGAAGCAAGCTAAACACAGGGGCCTTTTGCTCAAAACAGCACAAACTCATGCCATTGGCCATCCCAAAACTAGCTCTCTTGCAGGAAAACCAGAACTGCCTGTCACTTGCAACACACACCGGCAATTTTCCTACCCTTCAAGGGCAGAGAAGCTGCAAGATGTCCATTGCGGTGAGATGACAGCTGGAGCATCACATGCAAGGTACAGGATCAGCACTAAGCCTGAGCTGCCATGGCTCAGTCTGCTCAATGTGGAACAAGAGCCGCATTAAGCAGCCCCTAGAGCCTCTGCATTCAAGGGAACAACGAGCCTTTGAGGCTCACTGAAGCTCCTACTCAAAATCCTCTCCAGTCCAAGAGGAGAAAAAGAAGCTTCTGAAAAGCAGTTCATCTCCTTATGAAACAGATGTCCTGGCTGAGAACCTTTAAAGAGTGGTTCAGTCATTTTGGGCAGCAGGGGAGCCTGGAGCACCGTTCCAACCAAATGTCCAGCTTTCACAGATGGGAGAGTGATTGTGCACTTCATAAAGCCTCCTTAGACCTTGATTTATGTACAACAGTGGTCACTGGTATGTATCTCTTGGCTTGTGAGAAAGAATTCAAGCCACAAAGAAGAAATGGAACTTGGAAATCTCCTTTTTCCTGGATATGTCATCTCTGAGAATGACAGTCACCCACTACCACTCTTTTTTGGGAGCAAGAGGCAGGTAAACAATTATAACCCAGAGAAAGAAAGTAACAATCTACACCTGTGGACCTGCCATCAGCCTCGAGCAATTCTCTTTTAGTCACAGGGAAGAAAATCACCGATACACAGAAGATGCTCAAGACATGAGATCCTCCCAGGGAGTCAAGTGTGAAGGTGACAGCTTTGGCCATGTCCCAAGGACGTTGAGGCTCTTCAAGTGACATTTCCGGCTCAATTGCACTGGCTCACCATAAAGCACACTGAGAAATATGAGAGCTGTTCCTTCTGTGCACCTCGGACCTGAGCTATCTATGCCCAGAACAGTGTAGGAGAAAGGAAAGACTAGGAGAGCTGTACAAACCTCTGTCCATTACCTTGGTAAGGCTTCTACCACGTACTCTCTCTCAATCATCAGATACCCACCTACTCCAAACAGGCAGAAGCTAAACAGACATACAGGTCCTCCACAGCTGCTGAGAGAGACAGAGAAGGAGAGGCAAAGCTCAGCTGGTGGACAGCAGCTATTTGCTCCGGCTGGGGGATGGCCCATTGCTCTGCTGGAGAGTGTGAATGGTGCACATGCTGTGCTGGGAACTGAATGTTCCCAGCAGAATCTGCACAGAATTTGCCTTTTCACTTGTTTTATGGGTAGGCTGCACCATTTGTGCAGAGAATCACCCTTAAAGATGAGAGCCTGATCCTCAGGCTGCAGAACAAGATACAAATGTGATTACAGAGAAGCAAACTTCAGCAATGTTTCTATGCTGGTGGAAGCCCCATGGACATACATCTTGCTTCCTTTCTGCCCTGACCGAGCTCAGTCCTGCAGCATCACAGGATTTGGTCCTTTGATAGTCTTCCACAATGCCCACTGAGAACATGTTTCAGAGCAGGAACCATAGGCACAGAGACCTGAGCGTGAAGATCTTCACTGGCTTTGCTAGTTACTGCCCAAATCTCATATCTGCTAATGCTCTGCTACCCAACATTGCTTTGGATGGAACATGCGTGTTTCTAAGAAATGTGATGTGAAGATTCACCTAATGAGGCACTGGGCAAGACCGAAAGAGGCATCCTGAAGCTGGTCCCTGGCATACCAGCTGCCAGCTTCACAATGGACAAAGGCTTTTCCTCCTGCTCCAGGTAGAGAGAAAGCTTCAAACAATCATGGAAAGTCAACAAATCTAGGAGATTTGAGGGGAGAGACACAGGAACGCATGCATGGCTGTAGGGCCTCTATAATAACTGCACATTTGGGTCATGCTAATGACATCTAGTGTGACCACATTTCTGGTTGGTATCACTGCCATAACCTTGGCTTGCATTAATGTCCCTTCATGTGAATATGTGGAATACAAAGGCTGCCATTACCACTTGCTTAGGATACCTTCTACTGATGTTCTACATACAGCAAGCTGTACCATGACCTTTGCTGAGACCCTCTGTGCTGTGAATACGCACAGTGGTAACACAACCATCCTCACACTGTCAGCATGTGGTCACAAAGGAGAGAAGTGAACACTTACATCCTATCTGGCCTTTGCATTACAATGCATTTCATACTGTTGGTGTTCAACAGCGGGAAAGCAATCTCCTATCCAACCTGGAGGAAGAGCTTCAAGCTCCATTACAGGCTCAGCATCTGCCTCTTTTTGCTCCCCATTTTCTCCTTCCAAAGTTGGCACCTGAAAGTTTTCTCTGCATTAATTCCAGACATTGTGTAAACACTGCGCTTAGATTTACTTAAATGAGGCTGTTTCAGCTCTAGCTTTCCTCCCAAATAGATTTCCTGTCTCATAAATTTAAGACATGCACAGTTTAGTTTTGCTCGGAAGGTGGAATCTTGACTTGATCCTCCCTTTGGGGTGACCTAGAAGACAAAAGGGCAAATGGCATGGGAGAGGGCCAGAGCCTTTCTGCTTGCTGTCTGGGAAGGGGAGAGGCATCCTGCCGTGTGCTGCTTGGGAGGCAGTGCTAGCGGCCCAAGCAGGCATTACCACTTGCCATTAATAATCTGCAAGATTTGAAATCTAACAATCTCTTGACATTTTTTTTCTCAAGAACTTTTTTTTTTTGGACACAGAACAATCTCTTCCTACTGAGCAGATCTGTGGCACTTCCAGTGGAGAAGGATTATTACTTTCTCCTGTTTCCAGATGCTCCAACTCTTTGCGACTCCTTAGAAAGGCACACACGTCAAACACCCACATGTATTCCTTGCACAGATAAGCAGAGAGCCTCCCAGGAATGGAGGAGCCTTTCCTCTTTTATTCATAGGCCTCTAGCCACCAGCTTACACCAAAGAACACAGATACTTTTTCCAACAGCAACGTGAGCCCCCAACCATGATGCAAGGGATTTTGCAGCTGCTGCTGCAGGACCTCACACACCTCTTTGTCTGTAGGAGAGGCTTTACTAAAATGCTGGAGTACATTTTCGTGATCAACCCTGGTTCTGGAGGCACTGGGCTTACTATGCCTTCCAGTTTACAAATTATACCAAGACCACAGACGACTCAGATTGTAAAGATGGGCTGAGAGGTCAGGAAGAGTTTGGTGCTTCTGGTAACACCTGGCTCCTAACTGCTCACGCATCTCTGCATGCTAGAAATGTCAACTTTTCAGTCGTGTTCTCTTATTCCTGTAGCACAGGAGCCATCTAAGATGTCTTTTAACAAGAGTTGCAACACCAAACTACAATACCTGCAAAGTTATATAAGGCCACCCCTCCCAGGCCCTGTAGGGGTTTTCCTGTAAGTATGTTGAAAATCTGTTTGAATCTCCCTGTCTCTCCTTTCAGTTTTTTTCCTTTATATTCACCCACTACCCAGCTGATGCCATCTCATGGCACCTGGTTTCCCTCCATCCCTGTACAATTCCTTCCTTTTCTGTATGCTCAAACTTTTCACATACTGGGAGGCTGTTCTGGCATGTGGTGTCCTTGTCCCTCCCAGCCAAGACACACAGTGTGTGTTTAACTCAATTCACCTGGCTCAGTCAATAAGGTCTCTGTTTATTGCTCTATTACTTTTGGGGGATGGAGCTATCTGCCCTGTCCCATCATTCCAAGGGGATTTCTCCATGTTGGAAACACTGAGGGATGCTCAGCTCTCTTTGCTAGGAGCAGCCCAACTGGGCGCTCTTCACTTGTCAAGTCACTTCATCCACATGGTAACTCCTGCCTTTGGTTCAGCCTCTTCTGTGCTTTGGGGGCAGAAACAAACTGGGGATTCAGGCAGAAAATAAATCT
>WBMW01002474.1:572833-615560 GCA_013396635.1 Penelope pileata | reverse complement strand
AAAAAAAAAAGAAAAAATAAAGGCATAGAAAGGAGAAAAAGGAAGAGAATGAACAGAGGAATAAAGAATAAAATCATCAAAGTGCTTTTAAAAATTGTGAGACCTCCCCACTCACTGTCATGGAGTTGCTCCTTCTCTGCAGCCACCGGTTTGAGCCACCTCTCAGCCCATAGCCCGAACCCTTGTGTTCTTCTCAGGGCAAAAAGGAGGGCTTGGTGTCCTGGAACAGTTATTTCTATAATTAATTAATCCTATTTAATGCTAGCTAGGCACTTCAGAAGCCAACAGGGACACGAGAAGGGGGTGCGAGGTCCCAAGTGCTCTTTGCGAAGGCGGCTGAATGAGGCAGTGCATAATTTAAAAGTCTGTGCCAAGTCTTCAGGAAAACGCACTGGAAATCTGGGGGTAATCAGGGAGCTTTGAGCTTTTGCCTGAAAAATACTGTCTGTGCTTCTACAGCCAGCATCTGAGGGGTTCCTTGATCAGCTGTCGTGAGTTCCTTATCCATAGCAGGATTTGCCGCACTGCACTTTGGATCCAGAAATGAAGCATCTCCATTCCCAGCCCCGTTCTCTCTTACAAAGCTGGCACAGCCCTTGGCCTGCTGTGACAGCTGAGAAGCTGAGGTTTGCATGCAGCTGAATTATCCTTTCCGAGGACACCATGGGCAGTGATGCTTGGAGAGGAGATGGCAGCCACCTCAAACGCTCGGCTGTGCTTTGGCTCAGGTGGATAGAAGCTCTGCGCTCACCTCCCCAAGCAGTGGGGAAGCTCAGAGCAGGGGAGCCAATACCTGGCGGCATCCTTGGATCTCCCTACATTGAAACTCCTGCACCAAGAGGAGGAAATCCCTCTGGAGCTGGTGCTGGGGCACTGCAAGTGTTGCCTTGAGCATTGCCTGGGGCAAAGGTTGGACATCTCCTCTCCAAGTGCTGCTGCCAGGTGCCTCAGCATCAGCTTGGACTGTCATGTTTGGGTCCTAGGCATTATCCTAGGCTGGGCAAAGCATGGTGGGATGTACAAATGCTTGCATAGCCTGTGTCACTGGGTGCTGGGTATGGTCCTACTTTGGAGTCCCATGGCAGGATGAGCAACCAGAGTGATGGAACCAGGCACTGCCAAAATCCCTGTAGGCAAAAACTAGGAGGAGCCTGGGAGCTCCCAGGAGAGCTTTGCTTCCTCAGAGCATGGGAGGGGGCTGAAGAGTCAACACTGGGGGTAAAAAGGGCACGGAGGAGCCTCCACCAAACACAGCACCTGTGCCTCCTTCCTCCAGAGTGAATATCCTCCCCTGTTGGTGCAGGTGGTGCCCCATCTTTAAAAAGCAAACCCCACGCTTGCACGCTGCATCTCCCAGCCCTGTTTGCATCCCAGCTTGGAAGCGCTGCCCTTCCTGCACCTCCTGCACTGCACAAGGTGCCCATTCAGCCTGCAGTGAGCGGGACAGGACGCTCCATGGGCGGCCTGCTGCTGCCCCGCGCCGGCAGACGTAAACAGCCAGGCTCGCCCCGCGCCCCCACCCCGATACTGTGGTTTGTTCCTCACCCGATAAAAATAGCAGTCCCGGCCCGCGGGTGGGATGGGGAGCACAGAAGGGGCTCTGTTTGGCAGGGATTTTTTTTTTTTTGGTAAAATATTTTCTTTTTTGCTTCCCCTGTCCTCTTGGTGTCTTTCCGATTGCTCAATGGGATTGTACGGAGGAGTGGGGACAGACAGCTCTGGTCACATATTTATTGTTGGGCTCACGTGGATGGGGCATCTTGTCCTTGTCCCAGCTCTGTGCTTGGATAGATGCAATTGGGGTGTAAGGGAGGCTATTTGGGCTCTGATATGTATGCTGTTGGTGCTTACGCTGCTGCAGGACTGGCACTTTGCCCACCAAACGGATGCTTGGCACCCTGGGGCAGTGGCCCTGAGAATGCCCTCCTATATGATGGGTTTTTGGGTACAGGATGGAGGTCACCTCCTCTGCAGGGGGCAGGGGCAGCCCCTCAGGACAACAGCCTGATGTGGGGCTGTTACCTGGGGCATTGTGGGGTCTACCTTTGTGCATTGCATCCCCATTGCACAAGGGACCTGTTGTCCCTCAATCTACTCAGCTCCATGCTCCAAGCGTGCCATGTGTCCAGCCCTTCCTGGTCATCTCTGGGTGACAGTGACATTGCTTTTGTCTCAGAGGATCATTCCCTTGGCTGGATGATGCTGCGTGCATCTCCCATCCATAGATATTCCTCTCCTGAATGCACTTTTGCTTTTTTTCCCCCCTCTTTTGCATATGTGCATGCCCTCACCTTACCTTGCTAACCAGCTACTTGTCCTCCTCCCCAGTGGAGAGCTACAAGGAAATGTGGGGGTGGGCACCATGCACAATATTTATACAATGAATGAATGAATGAAAACAGTGCTAATTTTATGTTCCTCTCAGCCTGGGATGGAGCAACATGGGAATACAGCACCTTTTGTGCAGGCAGAGGACATCTCCTCTGTTTGCTTTCCTCCCAGAATGCCTCCCCTCGCCCAGCACCGTACAAACAGCTCACTGTTGACCTTGGAAGCTGGTGGAGGCATTACGTCAACGGGGTGCGCTGGCCAGGCTCGGTGCTCCGCTCTCGGTCCCCTTTGCCACGGCTGTGAAGGTTGCACACACCATGCACATGAGGTCAGCTGCTGGCATGGGGGACTGGGAGCAACCTGGACTCCAGGGGTCCTGTGTACAGAGCTTATCCCTTAGTTTTCATCATGTTTTTTTTTTCTCAGTGGAAATTTTGCATCATTTGTTCATCATTTGTTCTGTTTTTCTCCATGCAGCAAGGCTTGCAGAGGCAGGAGTCATTCTGTGCACCTTTGATGATGGTACATGGATGTGGTGTTCCTCATCCAGACCCACTTATTTCTGGAGGAGAAAGCTACAGGGAACATTCTATTTACCTCCCACTCCTGCAGACTCAGCCATTATGCTCAGCCTTCAAGGCTGTTAAGTATTTCATCCATCATGACCTTGAGCGGTGGCCCTAAGAAAACTTGTGCAGCTTTGTTGGAGCGATGAACCCTGGTGGTCCCACTGCTGTTGTGAGCCACACATCAGGGCTGTGTTGCACATTCCTACACCCAGTGTTGTTTTTATAAAATAAATATTGGCAGACCCATTAGGGCTCCTCCACCATAGTGGTGTTGGTCCCGTGCAAACCCAGGAAAAGGGAAGCAAGAGGAGGTGTCTGCTTTTCTCAAGGGCCAGCCAGCATCCCAGTGAGGAGCACAGCCCTCATCCATTGTGTGCCTTTGAGGTACCAGGGAGCTGTGGAATAATCAGGGGCATGGGGTGACAGCTCCTCCCCACCCCCATTGGGCTGAGATGGGCAGATGCCACAGAGCATCTCTTGAGAAGCCTCCGATGACCACACTGGAAAACAAGAAATAGGAAAGGCAGGCACAAAGGGAAGAGACTTAGGAAAAAGCACACGCCAAAGGCTGTCTTCAGGCAGGGTTTTCTACTTCCCAGCCCCCTGCAGAGGACGAGGCCAAGGCACTTGGATGCAAAGTATTCTGCTTTCTAGGAATCCCCCAGGCTAAGCAGTTTCAGCCGATGAACAAGTGGATCGCGGGCACATGGCTTGGTTGGCATGCAACAGCTCGGAGGTAATTTTTTCAGTAGGAAGGCCAAGAATATTCACAGCAGGCAGTGGGCTTTCCCTACTGTAGTTACATGGGTTTTTGGTCCTTTGGCAACAGAGGCAGATATTTGTCTTGGGAGGTCAAACTTTTGTCATCCCATTAACACCTGAGTCCCCTTGAATCTTTTAACCCCGTCAGACCTGTCCTGGAGTACTCATTTTCCTTTCCCCATTTATATCTCAGCTTCTGATGTGCAAGTGAAACAGGTTTCATGCTGATGAATGAGCAAATGGTGTAAAAAAGTCACTCAGAAAACCAAAATGCCACTGAAAGCCCCATGGTTCAACAGTGTGGACCCACATATAGCAAACGTGAATGTAAGATCACTGCTAGAGCTGCTAGTTGCCATCAGCCCTTCTTCTGGAGTGACCAGAGCTCAGACTTGGATGGAAGGAGAAGAGTGTGAGGGACTTGTCCAGGCCTGACACATGCAGAATTATCCATCCACAGCGACAGTGAGTTGGCAGTTTGTTCCTTCTGCTCCTCTTTTATTTATTATTAGTCTTTCTCGGTTTATTTATCTGTGAAACCTCATCCTTCAGTTTCAACGTTTCACTCCTTGTTTTTCAGTCTTCAGAAAATGCATCTTTTTGTTTGCTGCAGAAGAGAGATCATTTCTCTGTCTGGGTTGCAGGGTGGATGGGTGGAGCTGAAGTTTTAATTCAGGAGACCAGAAATAGCCTCAGGATTACTGCTAATAGCACACCTCATCTTTTTCTGTCCATGGAAGATCTAACCTGTCTCACCTTTCAGCTCTCAGATTTGAGAGCATGAGATCAAATCTTCCATTTAAAACCCATGGTTACAGAGCAGGTTGGGGCTCTCCCATCATTCCTCCAGCACGAGTTGATCTCAGAGGAGCATCCAGGGTTGCTGAGATACTTGCATGATTCTCCATCACCAAACACGTCTCTGGACAACCTTCTCCTTAGCTCCACGCAGCTGAGCCCTGGGCCATGTGTCCCTATTTCTCTGTGTACAGCTGCTTTAGGAGAAGGATCTACAGCAGATGGCTGTGCTCCTGATCCATCTCCTTTGCCCCATTTAGCTGTGTCCTCTGCTGAGTTCAGAGCCTGAGCTTCTAGGCTGATGTTTGAAGCTGAGTTGAGGCATATGGTTGGACTTGGTGGTCTTGCAGGTCTTTTCCAACCTAAATGATTCTATGATTCTATGATTTTGTGATTCCATGAGTCCATGATTCTACAATTCTATGATTCCATGACCCCATGTTTCCATGATTCTATGATTCAATAATTCCACGATTCCATGATTCTTTGATTCCAGTGTCCACAGGCTGTCAGTGCTGTGTGCACCTCTGGGCTTCCCAGGGATGGAGCCACAAGGGCAGAGGGGCAATAATGTGTGGGGGGATCAAACAGCCCCATGTGTTCTGAAAACAAAATAATTTCCCTTTCTCTCCCTGGGGGCAATAGATGTATCTTGGCCTTTGTGGGGATAAAGGGCTGGCTTGAGAGCATCCCTGCCTCCTGCTGCCCTACCCCGCATCTCTCCTCCCTGGCAAAGCAGCCCTGGCAGGCAGCATGTCTGCTCTGTCCCTCAGCAGACAGCCTGTCCTTCGGCTTGGGAGCATTCTGGTGGGAAAAGAGCCGTGTGGGGCTTTGTGATTTGTTTTACCCTTTCCTTTGTTGGGTCCTTTTACAGGAACCCAGAAGTGCTGTTGTGAAAAGACAGCAGAGACTGTGTGGACCTCGGGTAACTTTTCTGAAGACCGTGAGATCTGCCAAACAGCCTGAGAGAAAGGATCTTACTGTGTTGATTTGTTTTCTTTGGTTTATGGGGGGAAAAAATATTTCACACATAATTAGAGCAGCCACAGAGAGATTGTATTAAAGGCGCTTTACTGGAAATTTCAAGGGACAGAACAAGGGAAACCTGTGTTAACACTAGCAACCAGAAGAAGGACCTTGCTTGCAAAATGGTGGGGAAGGACAATGTGGAGTGTTCAAGCTGCAAGAAAGAAACTGTTCAGGAGGGCAGCATGCATCAGGGGCTGGGATTAAGCTAAGCTGCTGCGGGCCACGATGCTCCGTGCTCTCCCCCTCAAGCCCCGTGGCCGGGCAGCCTGGGTGGCCAGGTGTGGGATGGTACCACACTGTGCTGGGAGGGAGGAGAGCTTGCTGCTCTGGCTCCGAGAGCATTGGTGCTTCCTTCAGCCAAATCCACCCCATTTCTGCCCTGTGACAATGGGTACAGCCAGCCTGTCCTTCGGTCCCAAAGACTTCTCTGACATGGTAAAAGAGCTCTTTTAATAGATCTTTTAATAGGGAGATGCCCAGGACAGACTCAAGTTGCTCAGAATTGACTGCACTGCAGTGCCAAGCCCATCTAGACCAGTCTCTCCCAGGATATTTCCATGGAACCCATCACTGAAGGCTCTGCATTATCTACAACGTTGAGTTGCCTACTGGAGCTTGCTTTATCTCTCTCTATTTTCCTTTCTTTCATACTGTCTCCAAAGAGGCAGTTGTGTGTGTGGGACGTGACCTTACTTAGGAAGGGTTTTTTGCTGTTGTTGGAGTTTTTGGATTGCTTAGGCTCAAGTGAGAACCTTGAAAATGAAGATCTTGGGTTTCCATTGGAAACCAAGAAGTGGAGGGAGCAGAGGGGTGATGTGTCCATGAGACCTCGTGTTGCTACTTCATTGCATGGCAACTGCTGTTGAACCATCTGAGCTCTCCATGCACACTTGTGACATGCACAAGTGCCATTATTCCTGCTTTAAAAGTAGAGAAGTGAAGCACACAGTCTTGCCAAAGGCCGTGCTGCAATCTTTGATTTACATCTGTTTGACTGCCTACCAATAGCCTCACAGTGGCCCTGGACTCTTGTTCCCAGGCAGGGCAAGCAACATTTAGACTTGTTGCAACTCCTGCTCTCCCCTACGAAAACGAAGTGCTCCTGCCTGCTGGTTTGTCTCCTTATTGTTGCTCCCTTCATTTTCAAAGCTTACATCATCCTGTGGGGAGCGACGGCCGCGTCTCTCACAAGAGCCACTCTTTCCCGGGTTACCTGAGGGCAGCGCGAGGGCTGAACAGCAGCTCTACAGACGCAGTGAATATACTGTGGCCGTTTATTTCCTCCTGTGTTTAGGAGATGAGGGAAGCATATTTGTGGTAGCTGCTATTAGACATCAGGGAGGAGCATTGCCTGGCAGTTAGTGTAGGGACCGACAGGCAGGAGTCCTGAGCTGCATTCACTGCAGTGCCACTGACTCTGAGGGTAAAGTGACAGGACCTTGTCTCCTCCACCTCTACATTTAGGATATCAGTATTCAGGATGTTTAACTACTCCATGAGTGGTGCAGATAATCCAGCAATTCAGTATCTACTCGTTTCTTTATGCCTTCCCTGGCTCAGCTGCTGTAGCACACAGCTCTGGGAGGACCCAGGGAGCTGGAAGTGTTGAGCACTCACAGCCCATGGGGGACTATGGAGGGAAGCCAGGCACACAAGTTGCACAGCACTGCTTTCAAGTTGTGCCCGTCCCCTTTCTCAGGAGCTGCTCTCCTTTCTTCTCCTCTTGGCCTCTGTTCCTTTCTCTGCCCAGCACTCCCTTTGCACTGTCCCTCCTGGTTCCTGCCCTGTCTCCTCCCCAGAAGGCCACTTCCCTGTGCTCACTTCGTGGTTCTGTGTGGCCAGAGGCAGCCAGATGTCCTCCTGACTGTGGAGGAACTCCACGAGGATGCTGGGAGGCTGTGTCCCACCAGCTGCTGGAGAGCAGCAAGGGGAAGGGAAGAAGGCAGAGGAGCAAAACCCAGATAAAATCTAGATTGTGGCAAGGATGAAAGAAAGACGAAAGGTGCTTGGTCTGAAACAAGTGAGGGGATGCACTGAAGAGGAGCTGAGGAGAAGGGGATGTCTATGGCCTCTGCTGGCCAAGAAGCACCTGGGCACTGGGTAGTAGCTGGGTTCTGCTGCCTGGTGCGAAGCTATTGCCTGGAACTGAGGATGCAGGTTAGCTGAAAAGCAGTGCCAGGAGGCAAGGAAGGCTTTGGGACAGTGTTTACAGCCCTCGTCTTTAGCACATGGTGAAGGTGGCCAAGAATAACCTCCACCAGCACCGTCAGCAGGGTGAGCTCCTTGGATTTTTCCACTTGCCCTGTGTGTGGCTCTCCTCTCTGTCCCTGACGCATGCCAGCCTGGTTATGCCCAAACAAGTGTCTGCATTCAGCCTACTGGGCCTGCGGGCAGGAGGCAGGAGCGCAGCATCCCGGGAGCCCTCAGGACACTTACGGGGGCAGCAGCCTCTTCCTCGCCGCTCTTCCATTGCTGCAAGCCACACTGTTTACCTCCAAATCTGCAGCACACTGGGGCAGCACACAAAAGGTGAAGGAGGGAACAGGGCTGGGGACAGGCAGCCAGGCCTGCAGGGACGTTCCTTTGATGTGTGCAGCTCCGGCCCGCGCTCCCTTGGCCACTGGAATGATGCTGCTCTCTTCCCGGCCAATTTCCCATGTCCCTTAGTGCTGAGGATGGTTCATGAGATTAATTCTTTCTCTGCTGAGGTGGACAAGTAAGCTGCTGGCATGGCTCTAAGAAAGCCAACGATGTGGTGCTTTTGCCACCGCTGTGCAGTGCGTGTCAGACCACGAGCAATGGGAGCGCACTGGAGTGAAACAACGTGGCACAAGAAGTGGGAAAGGGTTTGGAAATGTCCCAAAACATGCTCCATTGAGAGGCTAGGATCAGGAAATCTGAGAGAGATCAGGGGGATGGAGAACAAAAGGGCCATTTTTCAACATAGCAATAGTGAGATGACATGGGAGATGGGGCAAGGGGTTTGTGGAGCAAGACAAAGGGGCTGGGGTGGTGGGACAGTTTCTGGCTTCCCAGACAGTGACACAGGTGCCTCCCCTGGGGTCTGCACTGTGGCAGGCAGCTGCTGAGAGCCCTCTGGAATGATAAAGATGAGGAAAGAGGTTTCTTTTTGGGTATGACCGTGGGCTGAGGAGGAACGAAGGAACTGATTCCTTAGAGCTGAGGCCTCCACGGAGCAGCTCGGAGCAGGCTGACCTCAAACACAGCTCCAGTGTGCCCTCCCCAGTGCCAGGGGCAGAGCTGGTGCTGCCTGCTGAGCAGCTGGAGACCCACAGATCTGCCTGCAGGGCCTGGCTGCCGCCCAGCTTCATTTCCCAGCTCCACAGGAGCAGCAGCACCTGGCAGAACCCAGAGCTCCACCAGAGAGAGCCAGAGTGAGAAAGGCAGAGATGTTAACCTTCAGCTACAGGCAGGTTTCCCCTGATCCCAGCTCTGTGAGTGGGAGATCGCTGGGGCTGCAGAGGAGCAGGATGAAACTCTGTTCAGCCCTGATGCAGAGAGGGGAGTTGTGGAAGGTTTCTTTAGGTTCTGTTGTAATATCCTGAGCTGTCCTGGCTGGAGAGTGGGGAAGAACCCTGATAGGAATTACATCAGTAGGGCACACTTCAAGTGCCTTGCACTAACCTGGCCAAAGCTTCTGATGCTCTCAACCAGAGCTCCACAGATGCCCTGGGGCAGTTTCCCTAATGTCTTTGTGGTAAAGGCAACATTATAACAATGTAAGAAGTGACCCTAACACAGCATTCCTGCTTAGGATTTGAAGGTACAAAAGCAAACCTAAAACCAGGGCTGTTTGCTTCTTCATTTAAGTAGGGATGCTCTGCCTGTGGTTTCCTTCAGGCCATGGATGAAGATGGCAGGACCTTAACACATGCTCTGGTCTTAGTGGCAGCGTAGGCTGTGTTGCAACCTTCATGTAAAAAGCAGAGCAGTGTTCCATTACAGCAGCGAGCAATTTGCACGGCTCTGTGATTCGAGGAGAGAGGAGGCAGCTCTGGTCACCCCGTCCTGGCTGCTGTGCCCCAGGGCTGACGACCGCAGGCGTCTGGCAGGGAGCTGTGCTGCGCAGCTCTGCGAGCCCCGCTGTGTCCCTGCACAGAGCGCCCTTGTTCACAGGGCTCATGTATGGCCCCGCACCTCGCAGCACGCTCCCCAGCTTGGCTGGACAGCTGTTCTCTCCCTGCCACCTCCCTGAGTCAACAGGCTCCTGTGCCAGCTGATCTGGTGTTTTTCCCAGCAGAATGCAGCAGATCGCCGTTGCTGAATCCTCTAACTGAATTAAGGGGGAGTTAAAGTGTTAAGAGGTGAACTTGCTAGTGGGTATGGGGATGCTGTGACTGCTGACCATTGCCACTGCCCTTACCTGCTTGGCTCTCAGTGACTGTGCCCTCACAGCAGGAATTTCAATGCAGGAGAAGCAAAATAGCACCAGGAGCTTCACTGGCACCAAACGGAAAATCGTCCAAAGTGATGCTAGGGAGTAGTGTGATTCAATTGCATTGTGTGCATGGTACGTGGTGGGAGAAATAAACTGCAGTGCTGCCCCTCCACGGGTTACCTACACCCTGGCAGGAGGAAGGATGTTCTGTTTAACACCATGTCCACTTGCAACAGCTCAGCCCCCTGCCTTGCTGCTGAGGCTGCACTGCGACCTTTGGCGAGTCATGTCCTCTCAGAACTGGGTTTCCTATCACAACGTGGAAGTTGCAGAGCTGCACTGCCATGGGTATGTGCTGGCAATGCCCCTGAACACTGGAGCACTCGGACGGCCTCATGGGGGTAGCCCCAGGAGTAATGAAAGCAAGGGGGTGAACTGACTGCATAGTGCTGACTGCCTACCACCTAGCAAAAACAGCAGCCAGTATGACAGATTATCACTTGTGCAGCAGTGCAGCTCTTTGCCTTTCCCTCCCCTTTCCCAGAGAGAGGGACAATGCATGGTGTCAGAGGGCAGTGATGCTCAGTGCCCAGGACTGATGCTTATGACAATAACTCACAGGAGGACAGTGGCACTTTCAGACTCCCTTGGAATTAGGTGATTTCTTATCCCCCTTCCCAAAGAGCTTGTGGGCCCCTCTGTAGTTTGGGACAAATGGCCATAAATAATGAGCCAAGAGCTGGTCTAGATCTGGAGCATCAAAAATCCTGAGACCCTCTCTGAGGGTGTTAAAAAGCAAGGAGGTGGTGTGGATGCATTCACTCTTCTGATTACCGGCAAATGAAGGCAGCAGCTCTGACTGATGTGCTCGTGGAGGAGAATGATAAAGAGTTCTGTATTCCCAATTACTGCCTGGGCTGGTGGGCAGGAGCTGGGAGCTAATGGGCAAATCACGCCGGAGGTGGAGGAAAGCCTCTCCTCTTCCTCTGCATCACTGCATGAAGCCCACAAACATGGGGTCTGTATTTTCTCATTTCTTACATGGCATCAACTTAAGGAAATATGGGCATGCCTCTGCTGCTGATATTCACGACACTGGGATGAGCCTCGGCTTAGGGACTGATCCATGCCATGCTGCAAGCAGGGCTTACAGATTCTGCTGCTGCTGCAGAGCTGCTGGCTCTGGGGGCACTGCATCCCTGCCCCCAGAGCTGTGCTGAAGCTGCTGATCTGGGGAAACATTTTATGAATCAAGGCAAATGAAATCTGGTTGGACGTAGCTTCTTCCGGCTCCTCTCCTGCCTGTTGACAGGGAGGAAATGCTTGTCATATGCCAGCTGGTGACACTGCTCCATTATAAATTTCTCCCCTCCCGTTTTTAAGGCTGCAAAAAATACAGGGAGCTCTCAGAGCCCTGTCACCTCCAGGGCATCAGCTGGTGCTCGGACGTGCAGTTTGGTCAGCACTGGCAGCAGCCTCAGCTTCTCACCCAGACAGGTTGGAAACCTTGGGGCTGCCCAAGCAACCCCTTCTTCACTCCCTTTGGGTGTTGGGTCACGCATGGGTACAGAGCCAGCCTAAGATCTATTTTCGTATCATATTTGAAAGCACAAGGCCCAGTTCTTCTCCACCCAGGAACTTTGTAATGCTGCTTTACTGTGCTGTCAGGGACAGCTGATGATGTGGTGCCATTAACAGCAGCCTCTGGCCGATGGCAGTGTCCCATGCAGGAAGCAGCACCCAGCTCAAAGCAGCTCGGTGCCAAAACCCACAGCACGGTGCATGTGTGTGTATGTGTGCACAGTGCATGCGTGTGCACAGTCTGCAGGCCGAGGGCTGGCTGCACTCACTGGTACTTTTCCATCCTCCCTGCAGGCTGCTGCCTGCTGAGGTGGGAGCTGTTTGTAGGGCTGAAGCCAAGAAGTGTCCCATGACGTGGCCATCCCTCCTCTGCCAGAAACCACCTTTGCAGCAGCAGCGTTTTCACCGCTCTCACAGCCACCTCTATTTTCATTTTTCTCACCCAGTGAGGCAGGGCAGGGAAGGCAGCCAGTGAGCTGCTGGGGATGGAGATGTCAACTGCATGGGGAGAGGCAGGAATTTAGCAGCCCCTGGGCAAACCCAGCACATCTGAAGGGCTGGCTGCCATTTGCACAGGGTTGTGGATTCCAGACCTGCTGCTGGAGTTTAACTCCTCCCATGCCAGGTCCCTGTGGCCTTCTCATCTTGAAAAGGCACCTGCCTTCTCGAACACAAGATTCAGAAAAACAGCGAGTGGAGGTGAAGCGGGTTTGGAAGTTCCCCAAGAGCAGGGACAAGCTCTGCACCCCATTTCTGTGCCTGTCCCAAGTGATGTGGATGGATTTTGGTCTGTGTTTGGACAGCATCCCTGGGCAATCACAGCATCACAGGATACCCCGAGGTGCGTCTTCAGTCGGTGGTGCTTTATTTCACAATGGGACTCCTCACTGCTGTAAAAATAACCGAGGTAAATGACAGAGTACTTGTCAAAACAGAACTGAAAAGAGATCCTGAGGAATTACTTTAGCCATGAGAGCTGACGGTTTTTAGCCCGTTCCTGCCCGTTCCTGGAGGTGACATTACAAGTGGGTATACCTCTCTCCAGTTAAGTTTGGTGCAGAATTGCACAGGACAAAGCTGGCAGCATGACGCAGCTGACATCTTACAAAGCAATAGGCACTTTGGGAAGGAAAGAGGGAGGGCACTACCTTGCTCTTTTATTAACTTTGATGCATCTGTTAATTGCAAACAGCCATGAGGCTTAGCCCAGCAAGCTGCAGAGCATGGTGTAGGCACAGCCACTGCTTCAGAGCTTAACCCTTCAGGTTCCCTCGCTGTCTTGCATGGCAATGAGCTATTTCTTGTCCTTGGGCAATCCCTGATGCCCAGCTCTGTGAGGGCTGCTAGCCCAGACACATCACAACCCCTGCATTTACATGACGAGGAGGGCCGGGCTGCCCCAAGCGAGCTGCGCTTCCTGAAGAGGAACAAACAAACCCAACCACCAAAGCCTCATTCCCCGAGGTGTGCCAGCCCCAGATTACGCACATGCTGCAAGTGGAAAGAAACAACAGTGAGTTTTGTTTTCTTGTAGGAAAAAAATAATCCAAACCAGCCCTGGATGAAAATCCCCACTGTGAACAACATGGCGTTTTGTGTTCTGGCTGGCAGTTGTAATCCCAAAAAACCATGATGTTCTTTGGACAACAGAGAGCTGCCCGAGATAAGCAGCTCAGGAGCTCCTGGAGCTGCCGTTCCCATTGATCAGCCCTTTCTGCTTACTCTGTCCTGCATCTGAAAGCTGCTTTATCCTCAGCATTTCTTCCTCTCCCGATGCAAGCGAGGAGCTGTGTGCGCTCTGACCAGAGCCTGCTGCTGTGTGCAAAGGGATAGAATATAAAAATCAGAAATGAAAGGGAGGTCAGGGCCAGGTGGCCAAAGCAAACACATGCAGGGGGAGAAGAAAGGCTGTGGCATCCCTCAGCTGGGCAGCTCTTGGAGTGTTGTGATGGACATCGAGGTGTGGAGCTGTTTGGCCAATATGGGAGAACAGGGTGAATGCCTCTCCTGGCTGTGCTGAACTGAGCTTCTCCTTCAGGAACTGTCTTTGTAAGGAGGGTCTGTGTCATCCCACCTGCCCAGGGGTTATTTGTGTGCCATGTCCTTTCTCTACCAGGCCTTTGCCAAACCGCTGGCCTCTAGTGTCCAGCCCCTGATTGCACAAGGTGTGTTTTCAAAAACCAGGACAATAACAAAGTGCTTCTGCTTACGTTTCCTTCACAGGTAGGACTTTGTGCTGCTGTGTGTGCAGTCATCAGACTTGCAAATATTTTTGCAAGCTCCCAGTGGCTGGAGGAGTGCCTGCGTATAACAAATATGACCCTAAATCACAGCAAATGGGACTCAGTGCCTTTTTGGGAGAACAGTTGCCCAGCACACAGCCAGCATAACTACAGGGAGGGGAAAGCAGCTTTTCTGCAGAGTGATGATCCTTCTCTGCTTTCACATTAGCCATGCCCAAAAACTATTATGATCTGGTCATATTTTTGGTCACATGAGTTGGGGAATCCCAGTTTTGGCATTCCATGGCTACTCTGGCAGAGATTTGGCAACAGGATCAAGGTCACTCTGCATGCTCCAAAGCTCTTCCTGCACATCTACTCAGCTTAGCTTTGAGCACATTGATGGATGAGAGGTTTCTGTCCAGACTGCACCTGCATTACTGAGCAGAAGATACCTAATCCCCCTTTATCATATAATCATTAAGGTTGGAAAAGACCATTAAGATCATCTAAATTATGAATCCGTCTCTTCCACTGGAGCTAAAAGTGTCTTCAGAGTCTTCATATGTAATGAAGAGATTTCACATTTCCCATGCAGCTTCTTGGCAATTCTAGAGACATGGGAAGTGTGGTCACACCTGGCTATGAGTAACCTGAAGTGCAAAACGCTCATGAAATGCAGACCAGTTGCAAACTGGTGAGCAAATGGAGACACCTTGGTTTCTCCCAGCTGCAGATCTGATCATTAGGATGCATTTAATGTATTATACAAAACAAGAATTGCAGCTTCCAGCAAGGAAATATGTATAAATAGAGAGAAATTGTACGCCTACACCTGTGGTCATTCTGTATCAATGAGCTGAGGAAAATGGAGCTGATGCTGGCTTGGGTTTTAGGAAACCATTGAAGAAGGTGATGCCTCCATCATGCTCTTAAGAGAAACTTGGATCTCCTGTGTAAATACCCATCAGGTAAAATAATGTGGCCTCCAGCATCATTTGGGAAGAAATGAAATGGTTAGAATAAATGATCAGCATGGGATTCAAGCCTCTCTGGGAAAATAGGCACAACAGCTCTCCTGGGGAATTTCTTCAGCAGATGGAAGTCCTTATCCTTAAGATAAAGATCCTGTCTCCAAAAGAGGATAAACATATTACTTTGTAAAGCTTGAAGATTGTATTCCTTTGCTCGTGGCTCCTTCCTTCTCTTTTAGAGTACCCCTGGCTCAGCTTGCGGTGTTATCTGCATAGGCAGAGGAAATGTATCTAATCAGAAAAAGAGAGGATGAGATTAAGCAGACAGGATGTTGGTTTTGGTTAGGAATTGACAGGCACAACAGCGGGCTCTGGGGTGGATGTGGGGCACTGAGTGCTGGAGAGGCTGTGGTGCTGGAAATCCGCAGCAGTGAGCAGCAATTTGCATCTCAATTCCACAATTTAGGAAAAGGAGAAAAAAAAAAAAAGAAAATTGTACTGTTGGCGTGTTCCCCCCACCTCAGCTCACATCTGGTTTGCCATGTGGTGAGGGATTTAGAGGGCTACGTGTCCAGCTAACAGCAGGATGTTTCGCCAGTGCCCCCAGCCCCTACCATTCAAAACCATCGATTAAAATCCGTTTTCCTATCTGATCACCAAGGGAAGCAAAGACCTGTTTGTCCCACCATAGGGAAAGCCACGTTCACATTTGTTTTCCATTTTGTGCTTGTTGATGGCTGCTATGGGCTCCATTGCAGCAATTCGCATAAAAAGAGGAAAGGAGAAAGAGAAAAGCCTGAGGGATGTATTCTAAGCATAAGGAGCGTAAAGGCCAGCGCAGGCCAAGAGAGATTTTCTCCTGCTGAAAATCTGTTGTGCTCATGCTGGCAGCGGGCTCATGGGCTGGAGCCGTGCCGGGGCTGAGCTGCCTGAATGGCCCTTTCATTGCATCCTGGGGGAAAAGCGGGACGGAGCCCAGAGCCAGGCAGAGACACCCAGCAGTGCGAGCAGCCGTGGTTTTTGTTTGGAGGCAGCACTGTGTGTGTGGGACTCACCTTGGACAACTCACGCTGGCAGTGGGACAGCTCCTCCCGTGCCACCCAGCGCCCAACAATGAGTTTTAGGGGTTTTGGTGATTGGGTGAGGGTGGGACCTGTGTGCAGTGGGAGCAGCCAGGAGCTGGCACCATGGCACGGCCATGCTGTCCTGCTGAGAGCAGCGAGGGGATGGCTGCATCTGTGTCACACCCAGAGACTGTGACTTGGGCAAGCCGAGGGGAAGAGGGCCCACCGTCATCCCGAAGGGCATCCCCAGCCATTCCCCAGACATTTCTGCCCATAGAAATTAAGGCCAGAGCACTTCATTAGAGAAGACTCTGACTTATATATTTATGTGGATTTTTGTACTCAGGGAAAGTGCTCCACAGAAAGTTACAGGGAACAGCACACAGCGATGGGGAAAGCCAGCAGAATTGGGATTTTTGTGGGCATTAGGCTTTTTAAAATTAGTATTATTCTCCTGGTGGAAAGGCCCATTCTTAATTTGTTGAGGATGACAAGAATAATTAAAAAAAAAAAAAGGCCTGAAAGGCCAAGAATATAAGAATCTTTTAAATGTAAAGTCAGTATTTTGAGTATTTTGGCCTTGTTTTCCCATGACAAATGTCCAAAGCTGGTGAAGGCAAGTGAAGGATTGTGTTGGTTTTTTGATTTTTGTTGTTCAGAGGAAGGGCTGTGTCATGGTGTGTGGCAGGAGGGCATCTGCAGAGGGCTGGTGTCAGGGACTCTGCTCCCATTTCTGGGATGAAAACTGAAGAGAGAGAGAAAAATATCCCTGCCTCCCTGCTTAAGGGGAAAAGATGGGAAAAGCTACAGAGTGGGCTTGTATCATGTGCTAACAGATGGAAGGAGAGGAACGAACAGAAGCTGTTTGCTTCCCCTCTCTGGGCAGGCAGGAAGGACGGACGGAGTGCAGGAAGGATGGATGGGTCTGCTCGGGAAGTCTGTGCCATGTCCTCTTCCCATCCCCCTGCACCGCAGGGACACATCCTGCTGATGATGTGAGCATCCCTGGCTCCGGCTCCTTCTGTGAGCCCCGCGTTCCTTTTGGTGGCACGGGGGTACCGGGGTGTGTGCGGGGGGAGCAGCCCGGAGCTGGCAGCAGGTGCTGGAGCAGCAAGCATGACACCCAGCTGGGACCCAGCGCTGTTACCTGCTTTGTTGCTCCACGTAGGGCCAGTCAGATCACCTAGGTGTGAAAATTATTCAGGGAGTTTTATAGCATTTTTCAAATAAGCATGCAAGGCAGACTATTTTCATTACTTTCCCAGCCTCCTGTAAAATTTGTCAACAGAGTGCTTGGAGAACAAATTAACCCCGTGTGCCTGGCCCAGAGAGCTCTGCGATGAATGGTCTCCAGGTCCGTGCTGACAGCAGAGCTGCAGAACATCAGAGGGTCCCTCTGCCCCTTCGTTAGAGCAGGAGCCACGGGGAGGGTGGGCTTTGAGCAACGTGCTCAGGCATTCCCAGCCTCCACCAACCCTGTGGAACAATATTTCAGCACTGCAGTTCCAAAAGTATTGGATGTCTCCATGGGTAGCAAGCATCAGAAGACCCTTCCCATGGGGAACATCCCTGGGATGGAAGGGAAGGTCCTCCTGGCTGCCAAAGAGAGCGTTTCATCTTGGTGGGAGTCCCATGGAGTGCCTGGTTTGCGGTGGGTGAGCTCACTGACGGGCTGGGAGGATGAATGCCCCACTGCTGGGGAGCAGCATGAGGCCAGATGGGACTTGAAAGGGTTCAAACATCCCCAGTGCACTAGGGCAGCTCTTCTTCTCATGGGACTGCTTGGATTATTTTACATAATGTTGAAAACATCCACCAATTAGCACTGCCTATTCCTCTTTGTCCCTCCGGTGACGGAGATGCAGTCTCAAGCCTCTTCCCTTTCATTTCTCCACATTTCCTCTCCCCAGAAGTCTTTCTTTTTTGATGTGCTTTCACTGTTGCCAAAATCACCAGCAGCGTCTCTACAGGGCTGAATGTGGGAAGAGAAGCTGGCATGGTGGCTGCCATCCTTGGCACGAGGGGAGATGCCACCCAGATCCTGCTGATGTGGGAGTGGGAACCAGCCACCATCCCACTGGCTGCCTCCAGAGTAGAGAGGAGAGCTGCTCTCAAAGCCTCCTGTCGGATCGATGCCTTTCTCTGTCACTCTGAGTCAGCATTTGGCCTTTTGCTTTTGCTCTTCCCACCCCAGTGAGGAGTAGTGGAAGAGCTGGAGTTCCCGAGTATTTGGTAGCTAATGTGACTGAAGAATAAAAACAGTGATTCATGCATGTGTTTGTGAGCTTGAGCCCTCTGTTTGAATTGCTGCTATTTACGAGTGGTGAAACGTTGTCTGCTGGGTGAAAATATTTGCAAAACCCCATAATATTTAAGCCTTAGCGATCATCTGTTCACACATCCTTGCCATACAGGTGCTATTTTTTGTTGTTACTCTTTTAGGCTGATTTCCTGTTCTCCATTCAGAAAGGAAAAATTTCAGCCCACAAACAAAACCAAACCCAAACCAAACTCAAAACAGTGTGCAGTTCAGTTTCTGAATGGCACAGTGCAGAGAACAAACTGGAAATAACCATCAGATAGTTCTTATCCCCAGAACCACTGAGGAGAGGCTCATTGCTAGGTGCTCTGGAGCAGCAAAGTCTCAAAGAAGTTGGGGTCACTCCAGTAGCAAGCTGAAAACACCATGCCCTAACGAACAACTGCTCAAGGAGGAGACAGCTGCTCCTGTGGGGAATCCCAGCACATCAGCTTCCAGTCTTTTCCTACACTGAGATGCCCCAATAAGCAAATCTGATGTTTCTGTCATGACTGACATCTTTTCCTTCTCCGTAAGCATCTAACCCCCATCTCTGATATAACTCAGTGATCGTACTTTTTGGATTACTTGGGTTTTAATAGAAAAGGAATATTGAACTGTGGCAGCTTTGAATGTATCTTCCATTGAAGCTTCTTCATGCAGTGCTTTCCCTTCTGTCTCACTCTTTGGATCACTGCCTCATGCTCTATCCACATTTAGGTTCAGGACATCGAGACGTCTGGGCCCAGGTGGTTTGGGAGCAAACAGGGCTGATGGAAATACCTCTGAACAATGGCTCTATATTTAAAAAGCATCTATATTTGCTATATGTGCAGGCTATTAATGGTGTCTTTGGCCACACAAGTGAAAATGGTCACAGAGCTTGAGAGCACATGCTGTTTTTAGTTGGTTTCTTGACTTCTCTGTGATGAATCCTGGTAGGAAGGGCTGCAAGGGAGCTGCAGCTCATGTCAAAGAGAGCAGAGACCTGAGCCAGATCCACAACCCCTGGGATGGATGGCGTAGACACTGGCCTCTGGAGGAAAAGCAGATTTGTCCTGGCTTCTTCCAACGTCATCAGTTGACATGGATGCTACAGTCTGGGTGGGAAAAGAAATAATCAGATTTATTGAATCCTTTTGTCTCCTCTGAGTTTACAGTTGGGCTTTTGTTCGTGTCTCTCTCATTGGTATTTCCTTGGCAGCTCATGAGGGATTTCTTTTTTTTGAATGATCGAGCTTGCTTTGTGCCAAAGGAGAAAGGAGAGACAACCATTCTCCAAAGCTCAGGAAATGTGACATCACCCAAAATGCAGACCCAGCTTTTTGGCGGCCAGGTGGTAAAATGAAATATTCTCAGCCGTCTCAGCATCTCCACTGCAAGGAAATTAGAAGCAGAAACTTGGGATGACAGCCCTTGGCAGCTCTATTCAACTTGGGGTTGGGACGCTAAAAATACCAGCTTGGCAAAGCTGCCAGAGAGGATAATAAAAAGGCCGAAATTTTGCCAGAATTGCGGATTTCTGCTCCACCGCCGAGCAGAAGCTGTGAGCGGTGACTCACGCTCCGCTTGACACAGTCTGGCACTTTGGTGGCTCGTCGGCCGGGAATCACACACAGAGCTCCCATTATCCCGGCCAAACCGGGCCACATCTCGGGGCAGGCAGATAACGGGCGCTTTCCTCTGCGTGCAGATGGGCTTTGAGCACGGGACCTCACGCACATCTCAATTCAGCTGCAACACCTGGAAGGGCTTCCATTCCCTCACAGCAGTGACATCAATGTGTCCCTTTCCTGCAGAGCAAGGGTGAACTTCAAATGGGAACCAAAACCATCACAGAAATAAGAGAGGAATCGTATATGCTTAAAGGGGATTGGCGTTACCCAACCTGTTCTCCAGATTGGTTCTCCTGTTCACTGCCTGGGAAAGAGCAGAGGGTTTCGGGAGGGAGAGATGGGCTCAGCGTTCTGCCTGCAGCACCATAACCAGCCCCATGCAGCACACCAAGTGTGTCATAGATCTCCTATAGCACCATGCCTGTACAGTGGATTTTTTAAATTATTTTCAAATTTTTGCTACTGGAGCTGCAGCAGCATTACAGAACCAGGACAGAATATCCGAAGCCAGGTGTGTGGCCGGAGCAGGCAGTTGGATTATCTGCCGATGCTCAACACTGCTCTCCAGCCATGGCTGGGTGCATGAGGAGGCAGAGTTTCAGGGCTGTTCAGAGCTCACTGGATAATAGATTTTGTCAATCTATTTCGTCAGTGTGCAGTCCTGGTGGCTAGCTTACTTGCTGAAGGACCAAGCCACAGCTCAGACTGCTCCTCTCCAGCTCTGTGGCTGCTTTTTGACATAGGATATTCCTTGGGTATTGCTATGCTGAGTCCATTTGGGGTGGTTTTGCTGCATCCTGTGAATGTGCCTGCATGCGGGATTCATGGAAGGTGGAAGAAGCAGCCCCTGGTCCTTAGTGGTGAGCTTCACCCCATCGTTATCCTGCGCTCACAGCTGCAGCATCCCGCTGGTGCTGGCACACTGCTTGGTGGAGGCACTGCAGATGGGGGCTCTGGGAGCAGCCATCCGCGCTGCCCACCCACGGCCCCCTCAGCTCTCCCAGCCTCTTTGGTTATATTTTTTCAATCTGCAGAGTATTTCAACTTTTTTTCCAGGTGTATCTGTAACATCTTTCTTTAGAACAAACCCAGGAGTGACTTTCTGTTTATTTTTAGAGGAGAGCCTGTATGGAAGTGTTCTTCTCCTCCACCCCAGGGCCTGGTTCAGCGGTGGAGGAAAGCATTGAGAAAAAGCAAAGAGAGAGAAAATAAGAGCCCGGCTCTCAGCTCCCACACATGTGAGAGGACCCAAGAACCAGGTAGAGCCTCCCTGTGTCGAGTCCTTGAAAGCTTCATTGTGATGCCTTTGCAAGAACATATTTATTTTGTTTCCTGAGCCGTATGAGCAGGGCATTGTATCTGCTGGATTAAGGCAGCTCTGTGCTGCTCAGAGAACTATGAAATCCCTCCTCTGTCAGGCTGGTGTGAAAGGATCCCATTCATCGGGGCACTCCCGCCCGGTGGGGTCTGCTTAGCATTCATCCCTGCGAGCGACCGAGCTCCCGCTGCTGGCTCTGGCCCGCACCGCTCCTCTCCCACATCCCCGTGCCCCACATGTGCCGGCGGCCAAAAGAAGAGAATGGGAACCTCACTCACGGGCCTCCCAGCGCTCATCGGCATGCAGCGGGCGCTCGCCCCAGTGCCCTACTTTGCACCACTGAGGTTCTCTTGGCCTTGCTGCGTGCCAGCGACGTGCGGAGCTGCAGATCCAAGGGCTGGTGACGACATGTGAATCAGCATCACCCATAGTGTGGGCACGGCGGGGCAAGCTGAGCTGCGTGGGATCATAGAATAATAGAATTGTTACGGTTGGAGAAGACCTCTAAGATCATCTAGGCCAACTGTCCAGCTACCACCAATATTGCCCACTAACCCACGTCCCTCAGTGCCACATCTCCATGTTTCTTGAACACTTCCAGGGATGGTGACTCCACCACCTCCCTGGGCAGCCTGTGCCAGTGCATGACCACTCTTTCGGAGAAGAAATTTTTCCTAATATCCAACCTGAACCTCCCCTGGTGCAATTTGAGGCCATTCCCCCTCATCCTATCACTGTTACCTGGGGAAGAGGGTGAGCCCCACCTCACCACAACCTCCTTTCAGGCAGCCATAGAGAGCAATGAAGTCTCCCCCGAGTATCCTCTTCTCCAGATCGAACAGTCCCAGTTCCCTCAGCCACTCCTTGTAAGACTGCTCTGGACCCTTCACAGCTTTGTTGCCATTCTCTGGGGATATGGGGTGGAGGGGCTGTGTGTGAGTTTGGGTGTGCGAGTGTCTGTGCATGCACAGAGGGAGCAGGAGGAGACGTGAGGGGATGGATGGAAACCAGCGTGGGGTTGCACGTGTGCCCGAGAGATCAAGGGCTGAGCCAGTTTCCACTTTCTTCTCCTGTGTTTGCTTTAATGGTGACCGGCCGTGGGGTTTTTGCTCATAGTTTGGATTCATGATATGAAGCCAGATATTATTTATTTCCTCTAATTTTTCTTCCATAACGTCTGTCTAGGGGCTGACCTTTCTTTCCTTCCAACTCCTGGTTAGAGACAGTGTTGGGAAAAACTGCTCGGACAGCTCTTCAGAATTAAGCCAAGCCAGACACAAAGCAATGCTTCTTTCCTTGCTTAAACCCTGTCCAGTTGAGAGGGGATCAGTGCCAGAGCACTGTTGCTCAACAAAGCTTCCATATCACTTGTACCTCAGAGGCAAGGACAGCCCTAAATCAGCCCAGATTGTGGAGAGCACAGGGCTGACTAGCAGCCCTTGCTCTGCTTGGTTTCTCCAGCTGAGGATGGCTGTTTCTGTCTGCACACGGATTTCCAGCTTGGTGAACTTGAAGCTTGGCATTGGGATTTGTGTTGGTGAGCAGATCTTCATGGCCTTGGACCTTCATGGTGAGATTGGAGTTGGTCTTGAAGCTTCAGGCTCTGATCCTGCAGATCAGCAGTGATGGAGGGAGCAGAGGTCTGTATTAGGAGTCAGTCTCACCCTCCTGGGTCCTTTCCCACCTCCCAGGTCCTGGCTGGGGCCGGCTGGGGTACAGGGACTCCTCCAGGGTACTCTGCCTATATATATGGCCCCAGCAGCAGAAGGAAGTATCCAAAGTCTCCTTGAGAAACAAGAAACATAGAGACAGGGGAGGAAAGCAGCCAAACCTCACAGTGTGTGGCCATACCGGACCTCAGCTTTGCCCCTCGATAGCATAATTTATTGTTTTTAGAGGGAAAAATATACCTTTGTGAAAACAGCATTTCCCAAGCTGCTGCTTCGGGGAGGGAGGGAGAGCTGGGGTCTCTGCCTGGCTGGAAGGCACCGTGTTGCTGCCGTCTGGGCCCCTCCAGGGGCATCGCGTTTCCCTCAAGTTGTCATTTCTGGTTGCGCTCCCAGCACTTTCTATTAACGACAGACAAGGAACAAGCGGCCCTTTCTTTCCAGCATGCTGACAGATATGGTGCAAAGGGATGATGGACGAGAGACATCGCACTGTGCCCTCCCGGTGCAATGTCCCACATTGCCCATGCAGCCTGGGAGCAGCTTAGAGCCCGTCCCGATAACGGAGTGCTGACCTCACTGGAGACATGACGTAACCAGCAAGCTGCGGGAGAAAGCCCTGGAGACTGGCTGCTTAAAACACTGCTTCCTTGTGCCTGGAACAACACTTCCACTCTTCCAGCTTGAGAAGCTCCCTTCTGTCCCCAGCCCAGGCTGCAGGATGCTGCTCAGGGACTGCTGTAGGGTTTGGGGGAGCAGAGCTGGTGTGGCAGCCCCAGGCCACCCTGACATCCACAGGGACTTCTCCCCTGTGTCACCTGCAAGAAGCAAGCAGGCAGCTCAATGACGGCTTGTTGTGGGAGGGGAGAAGCAGAGGGAATCTGTGCATCCCAGAGGATTCCTCCAATAAAGTCTTCATGAAGTTACAGGGGACACAGAAGTCTCATGGTAGCTCTTTTCATTAAGAGTTTACTAAAGAGAAAGCAGTTCATGCTAGGAATCAGTTTTCCTGGAAGATCTCTACACTAATGTGTGCGATGTGGCTGCGAAAGGAGCATTACACATCCCCACGACACCTCATTGTGCAGGATGGAGGCTCTGCCACCTGGCTCCCCAACTCCAGGAGGAAAGGGCCAGAAAGACGAGAGATTTAGGTTAGTTTTTAGGAGGAAATTATTTGCTCAGAGTGTGGCGAGGCCCTGGCACAGCTGCCCAGAGAGCTGTGGGTGCCCCATCCCTGGAGGTGCCCAAGGCCAGTCGGGATGGAGCCCTGGGCAGGCTGAGCTGGTGGGGGCAACCAGCCCACAGCAGAGGTTGGAACTGGGTGATCTTTATGGCCCCTTCCAACCAGAGGAGCATTCAATCTTTGTGCTGAAGGCCAACAGGGCAGAGTTTCCATAGCACAGACTTATGGTTCTGTTGGCCAGATCCAGGCCTACTGGAGAAGCAGTTCTTCAGGTGGTTTGGGTGAGCCCCAGCAGGGAACACTGCTTGGAGCTCCCCGCCCAGCCAGTGTCAGGTGCAGCGCACACACTGGATGGCATTCTGAGGAGAAGGCACCCACAGAGTTTCTTTATTCATTGTGTGATTCAGACTTTGGCAAGTGTGGATCCATCCTGTCTGGTGTGAGCTGGGGCAGGCTGTCCCCCTCGTCATCACAGGAAGGCTGGGCCTGGAGACAGACCAGCTCAGAAGGGGACCTGGAGACAGAAGGGCTTTGAAGAGAAGAAAAAGCATCCAAATGACTTTTCTCAGTAAGTTTCGCTAATTATGAAGCCATTGACTTCTATTTCCAAGGCCTCCCCTGTGAGGGAAGTTAATCACTGATGACAATTTTTTGGCATATTCAGAGCTGTCACTGAGGAGAATACACACCAAACACCTCCACCCAACATCCGCCTTGAGAAAGCGAAGTCTCCACATTGCTCTCAGTGCCATCACTCACTTTGTCAGACCCTCTGCCTTTACCCTGCCAGCCACACCATGATGTCAGTTTATGGTAGCTATGGATGTGTCCCTGCTGTTTACAGACACATTTTTAACAAAAAATACAAACATCACCTCCTTTCAAAAGATGCTTTGTTGTCTATGGTATCAACAGGAGGAGCAGGTGAGAACCAGTTTGTGGGCTGTAGTAGACTGATTAGAAATGTAGATTTATAAAATCCTTGATTTTGCTCCCAAAATACTGTTGACACTGCTGGTTTGGACGTAGAGATTTTGCAGATAAATTTCAGCCTCAAGAAGAAAACGAGCAAGAAACAGCATTGCCATCTGTGAAAATGGAAGAACTGTTTGCCAAGGGGCAGGGAACTTGGGGTGAGCTGTGCACGGGGCACTGTGCTGTGAGTCACACACAGCAGCAGCTTCATTGAGATCTGTCATTCTTGGTGCATTTGTTGCATGGGCTGTTAATCCTGTTTTCCATCTGACCATGACTTTCCATGAACCCAACTGCACTGGACC
Organism: Penelope pileata; assembly: GCA_013396635.1. Taxonomy (NCBI): domain Eukaryota; kingdom Metazoa; phylum Chordata; class Aves; order Galliformes; family Cracidae; genus Penelope; species Penelope pileata. Next base: position 590,465 of record WBMW01002474.1, on the reverse strand, counting down.
CAACTGCGCTGGAGAAAAATTGCTTAAAAAGGGCTATGGGTTTCTTGGGTCAGCAGATAAAGTTGCCTGAATTAGACAGACTCACACAAACTGCCCCTCAGCAGATCACACGCTGTCCAAGAAGGCAGGTGTGCAAAAACCAGATGCATCTCAGGGGCTGCTGTAACACAGGCTATGAGTCAAATCACACCTTGATGAGGGCAGGCACAACTGGAAGCTTCTCCTAAGTACCACAACCAGGTGTAAGGATGGTCCCAGCAGTGAGGGAGGCTCCTGGTCTGAGCTCACGCTGCATCCCAAGGCACTGCCTCAGCCCCTTTCCTCTCCAGGCAGAACCCTAATTGCCGATGCTTGGCAGCCACTCCATCATGAGCAATAAGGGAAATTCATATTTTGTGTTTTAAATGTGTTTATTAGCCAAGAAGTTATCACCTGAAAGTGGACGCTAGGGCATGTCCAGAAACCTCTTTCCCCAAGGTTCCCACCGACAATGTGGGTACTGTAACGTCTCATGGCTGCTGGGTACCAACTCCACGGCTGCTGAAGCTGTGCAGAAGCCTAACGAAATCCAAGGATCTTTTTAATGGCACAAAGTAACTTTTTGAATGGCTAACTGAGAAGGAAAGTTTTCTGAGGAACTTTACGGCCACTGGAGGAAATTTGTGCGTTGCGATGTGTGGCTGTTTGATGACGGAGAGCACGTAAATCGGCCTCTGGGGACGGGGCTGGCACGCCTGCTCTCTTTATGCTCGTGACCCGGTGCAAATTCACGCTCTGGTCTTGCAGTGTGAATATCCCACTCATCTGACTCCTCCACACCCGCAGTTAATTACAACTCTGCGTTTCCTTAAAGAACCCCAGGTGCAAACACACAGATTAGAGGCGGTTACAGGAATAGGCTGGTTGGCTCGCCGAGCTGAAAGGTTATTGTTGCTTCCACCGAGGTTTTATACAGTGTGCGTGTGTGTGCGCACATATATTTATATTTCAATTATATTTATGTTATTATTTCAATTACAACCATCCATCTCTTCATAATGCCCGATTTCACTCTGCACCAGATTAAGCCCTGGTGGAGTGCCAGCTCTGAAATGGCATGAATGAGTCCTCAGAGCACGGGGAACCTTTCATCATGAAGGTCTTGAAATAAATGTCACCACTGCTCTCATCTCTTTCTCTGAAACCCTCCTTTGCCCCATCCCTCCTTCCTGCTCACTGAGGACACTATGGCAGTGTGCTGACTTGCGAAGAAAGTGGCTTTCTGAAGGACCATACATGCTCTTCTGTTGGAGGGAGCCGAGAGCCGCTGTCCCCTGAGATGCCATGACAAGGGTCTTGTCTTCTCTGCTCAAATAAGCGTAACTGGAGCCCGTTGTGCTCTTCAGCTCAGACACAGAATGAAGACGTTTTGGTTTTACTGAAAGGCAAATTTACCTGAGCCAACCGTTTGCATGTCCTACTTGCCCTGGGGCAAATGCATGCCTTAATGTAAGAAAAGGCACGACTGGTGACCAGCTTCATCCCTTCACACCATGTGGCCAACCAGAGCAATACCTGGTCTTGTAGGCATAAGCAACATCAAATCTCTGAGCTATAAACCCCTTGATAGCCCTCTGGGAGGTTTTCAGCTGACACAGGAGGAGCTTGCTGTGGGCAGGGTCTGGGGTGTCACAGCCTAATGCTTTGCCATCTCATCTCGGGGCATTTTGTATTCTAGAGTGATACTTAGGAGCAAGGGACACATCATCTCTTGAATGCCAGGATGCAGAAAATGACGATGGTGTGAATCATCATGTGGAAAGCCACATCTGAACAATAGTCAAATTCCTGAGCGTTCATATCTTTGGGGCTCTCAGCAGCATCTGTGCCAGAAGTAGGAAGCACAGTTCAAAATGAGACAGCTTGAAATCTGTCTTCTAAGGGACTAGCAATCATTTCACAGCTTCAGTCATTCTCACATGATGCAGTTATTGCCTCAGTAAATAAATCAACACTGAAGCATAAACTCCCCCAACGCTAAGGAAATACCCAAACACCAGCAAATGGTTGAGCTGCAGTGGAATAAATCCCAGGCTCCTGTGGGCTCTGATGATTCAGGCTTTGCATTCTCATGGTTTATGATTCCACCAGATTTCCTTGATGCAATTATTTTCTTGCGACTCTGCAGTCTACAGATTCTAAATATAATGTTGCACATTAAATAATACCCTCATTCCTGAAACAGTCGCTTGCCTAAAGCCCTGCCAAACAGACGCTTTTTATATTACATTAGTCATGAGCTGCGGCTGACAACAAGTTCCTCTTTGGAGACCCCTCCCAGGAATCTTGTGGAAAAGTCCTTTCTTTTTTATTTAAATAACTTCAGGCTAGCTCAGCGTATCAGGCAGGAAAACGTTAACATTTTCCAGAAGTGGCTGATGGCTCACGCACCCTTTCACAGTGGCTGATGGTCCTTTAACAGACGTGTGGGAGGGGTGTGAGCGGCTGGGAGCGGGGAAGTGGTGTCATTGCTCAACGCCAATAAAGACGCACGAGGCCAAGCTTTGGAAATAACTTTTATAGTGTAGGAAGGAGGTGTGAGTGAGACGAGAGACGCTCTGTGCTGAGTGCTGAATCTGGGGTTCAGGCCCCCACCCTCGTCCCTTATAGCTCCGGTGCTGAGTGAGGTGAAGACTGTAAATGGTCCTGACACCAAATAGCCCTTCTGAGCTCCTCCAGCAAGGGATGGATGGACTAGTGGTGGGACAGCAGCCCTGGTCAGAGCTGTAGATGTCTGTGTAGGTTGGGGCCGGCTTCATCTTCCCCTCCTGGCTGCCCTGGTCACTGGAGCAGGGTGGGATCCTGGGCTCCAGGTATCCCCCCAAAGGCAAGGAAGCTGCTTGGGCGATGTCCTCCCTCCACAGGGAAAAGCAAGACTCATCCTCATTTCCAGACAGGGACAACAGCAGTAGCCCTTAGAACAACGTCCCTCGGCACCCTGTGCACTCTGCCAACAGCAGGCGCTCTGCCTCCCCAGCGCTGAGCACCAACACAGTGTCTCCCAGCAGCGCAAGGTCAAGGAAATGGGGTTTGGGCAATAGGGTGTCTGCCGTAAAGCAGGCTGGGATTGATCCTTTTTTCAAGTTCTTTTCAGAGGGGAAGAAGAAGGAGGTGCAGGATGTGGAGCTGCACCACATGTTTCCCAGTGGCCAAGCCAGTTGGAGTGTGCATCTCGCCAGCCTCCAGCTCCTCGTCCCTCTGTGCCATGAGGCAGCGGGCCGTCCTGCTCCACTGTGCCAGCTCAGGCTAACTGGGTCAGGGATGTGAGCTTTAAAAGAGCCCTCAAAAATAAACAGAATTTTTCTTATGAACCTCGATCACTTCATTGATTTTAAGCACAAAAGCTGTGCTCGTCAACAGGAGTTTGAAGGAGGGAGAGGAAAAGAAGAGGAAACAGAACCTCTCACGCCTGTTTTTCCAGCAAAGAAACAATACCTGTTTGCCACCAGGGCATTTATTCCAGTGAGGCAGGTAGCTGCCCAGAGCATGTGGCATTCCACATGGGCTCTGCAGGGAGGACTCGCTCTGTTCCCTGTGGGCTGTTAAGCAGAGCGGGTGCCTGCCTTGAACTCCGTTCAGAAGTGACGATTGTGGCCCCACTGCCCGTGGCATCAGGGACGGAGCAACGCTGTCTCTGCTTCATGTACCCCTCGCTGCTCTCGGGAAGGGTTTCTCAGAGCCCACCACCTGAGCTGGTGGCTCGTAGCTAAGCTGAGCGTTTCCCACACTCTACATCTCCCAGATGAAAATCTTTCAAGAACAGCTTGTTCCTTTTTGGCCTCGATATTAGGATTATTAAATAAAACTTGGATCCAGCTCTTGAAACCTTCCCCCAAGATGCCATTTAATTAAAGCCATAGAAAGAAAAGACCAGTCTAAATGTTGTAATGTTTTTAATTAGTGAAACCTTTATTTTATTTGCTAAAAAACAAGATTACCTCTAAGTCCATTAAAATGAGTCCTTCGTTGAAAGGCTTTGCAACGTGCATGAAAGGGAGATTTAAAGGATGTTGATGAGGGTTTAAATATGCCAAAATAATTGAAGAATGATATTTTTGATGGAAGAACTTAAACTCTCATTCCCATCACACTGAGCATGTATATTTGTGTGCTTGTGCCTTTGAAGTTGAATGGGTACACACCTACCTTGATCCAGACCCATCCATTCATCCATCCCTACTGCCATGGGGAACCAAAGTCCTTCCCCATTAATTCCTGAATAATGAGAAGTCTCTGAAATAGTTAATACCTGCTCAATTCATAAATACTTTAGCTGCAAGTCATTTTATTTACAGTCCCATGAGTCATTTATTGCAATGGAGGACTTTGTCTCCTTTGGCTTTGGAAGCTTTTAGGAAAGGGAGTTTGTCTTCTCCTGTTAAAATTGCTTAACATTTCCAGAATCAGTTACTCTCACTTTATAGCTCCCACTCATGGGTATGAAGGTATCCAGATCAACTCCTAAAAGTCAAAAATGGTGCAAAAGTTGTTCCTCCTCAGACAGATCATTGAGGGATGTCTGCTAACAGGGCTAATGCATCCTAACTTAGCAGAGCACAGCCTGCACACATGCTTTCTTCACTGGGGATCCACCATATGCTTGAGTGATGTTTGTAGGCTCTTCTTCATGACCTTCTGGCAGAGAAACCTACTCAGAGGAGGCAGTGCTGATGTTCTCCCCACTCGTATCTCTGGAAAACACTTAGGTGCTACCATGTCATTGTGAACAGACATATGGACATTAGCTGACCACACAGGCACAGACCACTTGGCTGTTCTGTCCATGATGACCTGATTTCTTTTTGTTTTCCAGTTTCCAGGTGTTCTTATATGGCCTCTATATGTTGGCCATACTTAACCGTTAAGCTACAGGAAGCAAAAGTGCTTCAGGCAGCCAGAGCAACTCTTCCATGGCAGGAAGGTCAAAGTCTGATGCTGGAAGTGCTGAAATTTTTGTCGTTGTGGAAATATGCCAGTCCGTGGTCATAAAAGGCAATCTGATTTTAGGATTCTTGACCACAGAAGTCAATTCCCTGCCTTTTCTCAAAGACCATGTCCATGGGCATCTTCCCTTGGAGGTTCTTTCAGCTTCAGACCATGCTTAAGCCAAAGCGCCCTTCTGCTTTCCAAGGCCAGTAGCATGAACCAAACCAAAATAGGGTTAATCCATCCAGCCAAGGGCCTGGATATGGGGAATTGCAGTGCACCCTTCAAAAGGCCCTGAGGGACATCTCCCAGCACAATGTAGCTCTTTCCCTGCAGTCCTCAAGCAAAAAAAAAAAAACAACCCTTCCCCCTACTCTTCAAAAGACCTATTCCTTATGATAGTAAAGAGCACTGATTACTATTAAAAACCTAAACCCTGCAGGAAAGCAGGGAGGGGGAGTTTATGGCCATTGACCTTTTAACTCAGGTTGGTTTATAAAGAGCTGTCTTTCTGTTGCACCACTGGGATTGTACAAGTTTCTTGGCCATGAATGGGAGCTTTGTAGGATTCTACTGTGTGGTCATTCACAGGCAATCTGTTGGTCTTTTTAGAGACGTTTAATAAAAAAGAAAACCTATCTGAAATACAGGAGGAGGGGGGTGAGCTGAGTATCAGCTAGCGACCCAATCAATGAGGGAATGTGTTTGGGTCTCCTCCCGGAAGAGAAAGCTTGTTTTAGGAATTTAGCCTGGCACTAGCAGGGTTCTGTTTGTATAGCCCTTTCATTAAAAAAAATACATGCAGGCAATTAAGAAGAGATGGCTTGGAGCAGGCACATGGAGAAGAGACAGGAGGGAGGGAAAACCAAGAGAAAAAGAACAACTGTTAGAACGGAGAGGAGGGCAAGGAGGAAGGATAAAGCCAGAAGCAGTGCTGTCTTCTTGTTCTGCCAGCACCGCGCAGTTCACCAAGTGATGAAAGAGTGCTCGCTGGGAAGCAGTCATATCCCCCGAGACTCGAGGAACCTTGGAGCCCTGGTGGTCTTGCCCCATCCCCTGTTCTCTCACCCGCTGGCTGGTACTGCTCTGTCGGGTGCTCTCTCTCACCTACTTGTTGGCTACAAGACCTTCTGCAGGGCCATGGGGATCCAGCACTGGTTCCCCTGATGGCACACCAAGTCAAAGGCAGCACAGACTGAATCTCCAGGACCCAAAACTCCACACACCAGCATGCTTCATCATGGCACCATTTGGAACAGAGATGCACCTGCCAGAATGGACAAAGCAGCAGATCTCTACAAGTTTTGTAAGAGGCTGTCAGCACAAGGCAGCTGTTCTGGAAAGACAGGGTACATTGTGAAAGCTGCCTCTGGCCAAGAGGGAAGACAGTCTCTGAGGTCACCAGAGAGTCCCCATGGCACCTGGTGCAAGGAGCGCATCACTTGGCTGTGCTAGCCAGCCTCTAGTAAACCTGCTTCCCCAAATCAGCCGGCAGCTTCACTTGTACACAGCGCTTTCCCTTTCAAGTTGTTGCTATGAAACATTAAATCAGCCACCCCCATTTTTCAATGATGAGACAAGGGCCGTCACACAGCTCGATAAACTGTGCCCAGCTTCTGGTGTGACGGAGGCAATGCAAGTGCCAGGCACAACTGGTAGCTGAACTCATTTTCTCCATATGCTTGTATACATATTTTTACACATGTATAATATGTATATATACATCTTTACATAATTCATCAAAATGTTGGTCTGTATAATTTCCACCTTGTGACACGTGGCTTGTTAAATTCTCTGCATCACTCTGCAGTGATCAAAAAGGATCTCAGCTGTGCTCTCCTCGCTGCTGATAGCCCTTGCTGTCTAAAATCTTGGCCTTTATTCCAAAAGAAAATGAGAGACTTAATCTGTGAATAGTTACTAAGAACATTTCAGGATAAAGTAAGTATGTAGCCTGGGGATAAGAAACGTTCACTGTTCTTCACTGGTGCTTTCAAAGAGCTTAAAGAAAATACCTCCCACCAGCTGGTCTGCAAAATGTGTGACTTGTACATTTGTAAACTCGAAAAGTCAACAACCATATATGTTGTTAGGATTTGCCAGCAAGAACCCGCAAGTCATATACAGAGACTTTTGCTCTGTCCTTGCTAAGTTGAGGACTGGATTTTTGTTGAGGAAAAAAGTTGCCTCTTGGAGGAAAACTTTCCATCAGCATAAAGCCAAAAGCATCAACAAGCTGGAGGTGCCTTCAGTGCAGGGCACATCAGGGGCAGGAGGGAGGGGGCAGAGCGTCCCATGCCATGGGCAGTGTCCCTAAATTAAACCGGCTCCTGGCCAATGAGCACTGGAGGGCCTAGGCTGGAGATAAGCAGCTATGAGGTCTGTGTGGCCACAGCTTGGAGAATGTGACGTCAGCTTCAGGAAAGTCACTGCTCTGTGTCTGTTGGGTGGTGGCCATGGGAAGCTGAGGAGGAGGAGGGAGAAGACTGAGGCAAATCCTCTCGTGGCTCTTGCTGCATCTCTCAGGCTTCTCCATTAGCACTGAGGCTTCAAAAATGAGCACATTGTGCTATTCAGGGTGGATATTAGGAAAAACTTCTCTGAAAAGAATGGTGATGAACTGGGACAGGTTGCCCATGGAGGTGATGGAGTCACCGTCCCTAGAGGTGTTCAAGAAATGTGGAGATGTGGCACTGAGGGACGTGGTTAGTGGGTGATATTGGTGGTAGGCGGACAGTTGGACTAGATGATCTTAGTGGTCTTTTCCAACATTAATGATTGTACGATTCTGTGATTCTAAGAGCAGTTCCCTGGGCCTCTCCCCCTGCACTTTAGCAGCGGGCGGCACGGCTCGGGTTCCAGCCCCACGCACAAGTTGTGCTGCCCTCGGTGATGGAAACCGAGGGGCTCACACTGCAGGGAGGCACATGGCCACCTTGGGTGCAGGGTAAGGCTCGTCCCGGGGCTCAGCCTGCCCACAGCAAGCCGGAAAGAGCCCAGGGATGACACAAGGAGCTCTCTCTCCCCATCTGACTACGGCTTTTGTGAGTCAGGTCATGTTTGCATAAACTGGACCTGGTTGCTAGCGGCAGGTTTTCCTGCCCATAACCACGGTGCCTTTTAAGGCTCCTCACAGTGCCATAATGGTGATTATTATTGGCATCTCTGCCCCTGCCTTACTGTGGGCACATCCTGGACGGAGCAGCCAGTGTGTGATAACACCAGGGAATAGGATTATTTGGGCAATTTTTTTCTCTTGACAGCACTTGAACTAGAAGAGATTCCAGTAACAGAAATTACTGGCAGAATGGACATGGAAAAAGTGATTTTTAAGCAAATATTGGAGAGGGTGTTTGGAGTGAAAGATTCAGAAGGAAATTTGACCTGTGTCCCGTTGGAGCAAGCAGCGCAGCCCCGGCATCACCGACATCCTGCAGCCTGACAGCCGGGGAGCAGAGCAGCGCAGGGAACTTGCTCCAAATAAACACACTTCACAGAACACTCCATTTTCTTTTCAACTGGTGGACAAGGGGAAAGAGAGAAGTCTTCAGTAACTTCTTGGCTGACAGGTTTCTCCTTGTTCCTAGTGGGCAAAGGGAAGATATTCACCAATGTACCTCATGCTCATGGAAGATGGTTGACCTTGCTGGGATGCTGTGACCCTAAGCAGCACTCTGCAGCTAGCGAGAGCGGGGCTGGCTGCATTTTGGCAAGGCAGTGCTTTGCACCTGCCCTTTCGGATTCAGAGATTGCTTCCAATTTTGAAAAGCCTATTGCTCTCGTTATGGTGCTCAAATTAATCTCCTTGGGGTGAAGAAGCGCATCTCCAGAGCCGGGCACTGCAGCCACTTACAGGAGGGCAGCGCGGCTGCCAGGGAATTTGTGCTGAGAAAGGTGGAGCCCTGGAGAAAGGCAAAATGCTGGGCATCTGTCTGCTGGAAAAGCAGTGTCAGAGCCACAAAAGAAAATCCAGATGTTGCCCTTGCATGGTAACAGCTGGCTAACTGGAGACAGCCCCACCCCACTTCCAGCAGCTTAGCACTTCCCTTGCCGTTTGTTGAGAGAGGATTTTCTTGTCATCATTAGGAGAAAACAGTATCCTTGCATGGCCTTTGATTCTTTCAGAAATACTGTTTTTATTACTGTACCTTCAGCAAGATTTCATAAGACGTAGGGAGTACTCAGCTCAGCTGGGGTTTTGCCATGGCTGCTGCAAGGACACAGCCTTGGCTCAGCGCAAAGGGCTGGAGGACAGCAGCAGGGATCCAGGGATCCTACACCTGAAGCTTCAATTGCAGCAGCGCAGGGTTGTTGCATGCTTGCATCCCTGTGAGAGGGCTGGAGGGACGCTGGGCACAAAGCAATATCTGGAAGTCAGGCACAGGGAAACTCTCCTTTGGTGCACGAGGAATCCCAAACCCTGCAGGTGAAAGGCAGCAGATAGGAGGCTCGCTGGGGCGGGCAGCTCAGAGAGGAGCAGGCAGATGCACCTTCCCCTTGTACTACACCTCCTGTGAGAAAGCTTTTGCTTTTTACTTCGTGTTTCCATGAGCCCTGAGAGGTTTCATTGAGGTATGCAACAGCCAGCAAGTTCTGCAGCTGTCTGCTCTGGGGGGAAATTCAGCCCCTCTGAGTCACAGATGTCTGCAGCTGGCAAGCCACCCGCTGCGGAGCTGTGACCGCTGCTTTGCTGAGTGCCACAGCAGTGCCACTTGTGCTGCTGCTGCCTCTGGGGCTGCTGCACCAGGGAGAGCCCCACAGAGCTGCAGCAGAGACAAAGTCACTCCCATCACTGCACTCCTGAGCCTTGTGATCTTCCCTCAAACCTGTTCTGCCCCCAAGGAGATATCAGCCCAGCTGGGCTGCATCGCTGCAGATGTGCAGATGAAAGCTCATGGTGAGGAGGGGTGCAGGCAAACCCAAAGCCAAGGGGATTTCAGCATCCCCAGCGCAAGGAAGCCAAATGAATTCCAGCTATTCCTGGAATTTCAACTATTTCAGCGAGCAGCTGTGTCCTGCAGCAGCACTCAGTGCAAAGGGCTGGCGAGAGGCAGGCTGAGGGCTCAGCATGGAAACGGAGCTTCCATGGGAGCAATGGGGATGAGGGGCCAAGCTAAGAGATCCTGGTATAGTGTCCTGCACACTGGGCTGTCACCTTGTCACCCTGTCACCACCTTGGGGCTTCTGCAAGGACCCTCTAAAACAGCCGAGGAGAACGAGTACCACTCTGTCCCGCTGCAAACCTTGCCCTGGGGCCCCAGGAGCAGGTGCTGCCAACCCGACCCGGTGCTGCTGCAGTGTGCATGGCAGCAGGCACGTAACCTTGGTGGCCTGAGAGAGGAGACAGTGCTCTGTGAGGGGTGGGACGGATGAAAAAATGATCGGTCCCCTTCCAGGTCTGCAGCGGTACAATAAAAATCCCTGTGTCCTGGATGCCAGGGAGGTCTGGGGGAGGGGGAGAGGGTGAAAGTGGATTAAATGACTCTTTCAGGAGCAGAGAGAGCACTTCGTCCTCTCTTCTCCATTTAGTGCAGATGCTGTTGAAGCCTTCTCCATCCTAGCAGCCAGCAGAGCTCGGCTCACGTTGCCCTTTGCAGACACTGTGTCCCAGAGGAAAGCTGGCAGGGATGAGAGGGAAGGGACGTGCCCTGGGTGAGTGGCCATTGGCTCACACGGATACGCAGGCTGGGTTTGGGAGCACAGTGTGTCCTGCACACAGGGACAGAGAGCACCTCGCCCCAGGATGACACCGTGTTCCCATCAGCTCCAGCCCACCTGTGGGTGAGGCCGGCGATGGGGTGGGGTGGTAGCAGGGCACAGGGGAGGGAAGGGTCACCTGTGGTCACTGGGAGGGACCAAAGCCCCAACCCAAATGGAGGAAACAAACAGACACCCGTAATTCATGGCAGAGCAAGGTGAAGCCAGGAGGGCTGAGCAGTGCCTGCAGCTGCTGGCAGGTCCTCAGCTGCCCCTGTCCTATAGGAAGGCAGCAGCCCTGCTCCCTGTACACCCCTGCACAGCACCCTCCATTGCCCCACAGGCATTTAGTGCACTCAGGGCAGAGCTGTAAGAGCAGGAGGAAGAGGCAGGGCACAGCTCAGCCACGAGCTCAGCCCAGCTCCATTGATCTTCATGGTTCCCCTGAGCACCCTTCTGTGTCCCCGCTGCATCTCTGAGCACCCACAGCTCTCCACAGCAGCTCTGCACCCACACCACCAGCACTGCTACAGCACAGCTCACTCCCATGGCTGCACCCAAACATCTCACGAACATCAGCATCCCCTGGGAAAGGCATTCCCAGCTCAAGCATCCACCTCTCCCCTACAAGGAAAACAGACCCTAGGTGATTATTTTATTTTTTTATTCTATGATACAGCTCCAGGAATGGTGAATAGCTAAAGCCATCCCTCCCCCAGCACCAAGGGCTCCCCTGTGCCACCACAGCAGCCCCTGCTGTGTGATGGGCTGCAGGTGGGCCAGCACAGCCCCACGCACAGCACAGCTGAGCGTGGCTATATAAGGCTCATGGGCACTTCCTCCTTTTTGTTTAAGGATTTGGGTAATAGGGGAGGGAAGAGAAATAGTTTTTATTAGGCTTCTGGTATGCAGCCAGATAGCAGTACCTGTAACGTCAGGGAAAATCACACTGAAGTGCTACAGAGGTGAGGAGTGCTGGAAATACCTTAAAAAAAGTTCTCTGATTATGAGGACTTAAAAGAAAGCCATTCCTTAAGCAGTTGGGAGCAGCAGCCTGGGGTCAGCAATGCCTTCTACCTGGGGCTATGCAAGCTAAGAACATTAATTGAGCCTCCTGGGTATGTAAGCCTCTTATCTACTTACACACAGCGCTTTCTCTGAGCTGGAAAAAAATGAGATTATTAGTTATTTTTAATGAACAGCGGCAGGATGTGCGTGCTCTCCTACTCTTTTCTCCTGTCTCTGCTTCTCTTTACAACAGGTAGCTTTTAGGATGCCAGCCAAGGCTTCAAACGGGATGGAGGCGTCAGGAAGGGGGGCAGCTCCCATTCATCCCTCGGGGGCTGAGGGTGCTCTCAAAGCGGCTTTCAGTTCCTTAATCCTACAGGTGCTCCTCAGCGTCTCAGATCTGACACCTCAAAGCTGCTGCACAGGGCTCTCCCTACCTTCCCGCTGCTGAGGTGCCTCCCTGGCTGCCGGGGCTGCCTTTGAAAGCCTTTCCTGGGCACTGTGCTCTGCACATCAGAAGGGGAATAGGGATGGGCCACGGCTGCTGGTAGGCACTGAGAGCTCAGAGGTGGCTGTGCTGGAGTGCAGGTTACGCTCTGGGTAATTTAAATGCAACCTGGAGGCTGAAAGCGAGGCTGAGACTGCCAGAGGCTGTGCTGTGAGGTGTGCAGGAGCTGTCCCAAACAGGAGACAGGGGCTGTTTTAAGGATGGATGTTAGGAAAAACTTCTCTGAAAGAGTGGTGATGCATTGGGACAGGCTGCCCAGGGAGGTGGCGGATTCACCATCCCTGGAGCATTCAAGAAAGGTGAAGATGTGGTACTTAAGGACATGGGTTAGTAAGTAGCGTTGGTGGTAGGAGGATGGTTGAACTAGATGATCTTACAGGTCTTTTCCAACCTTGATGATTCTATGATTCTTCCTAAGCAAACCAAGCCTGGATCCACTGCTGACTTTGAAGATATCATACTTCAGGGCAGGGATGTGCGCGCTCCGGGGCTCTCTCTGTACAGTTCTGGCTGTATTTGAACCATGAGGCTGATTGGTGCCCAGGGAGCATGCAGTGTCTTTCTCACAGTTTTCCATTGGGAAATGCCGATTTGCAGGGCTGCAAGATCCCACTGGAGCAATGGGATGAGGCACAACCTGCCTGCTCCGGAGCCACCTGAAGAGCTGTGCCCGTGTCCATCACCCCAAAACACCTGCACAAGACCTTTTTCCCTGAGAGCACAGCTAAATGCTTCCTTCTTACTGAGAAAAGCTGAACTTCTGCCCTGCAGCTCTGGTTCCTGTTCAGCACTGTTACCTGGGCAGATAGGGACTGGGCTCCAGGGGAGCCCAGTGGGGCTCATGTGTTGTTTGGACAGCTGGGGGAAGTCTGGGGACAGAGCAAGGGATGGGTTCCTGCAGCTTCATGAATCCCCACCAACCCTTGTAATCGTTTTCCTTCAATGTATGAATTTATGCTGTTAAATATCTTGTGCACTTGGGAAATCTTGCCTGGTTTTGATGTGTTTCAACAGATTTCAGTATTTTGTAGTCCATTAATGAAAAATTCACCCGTCTGAGCAGTCAGGTAAAGAATCCTTAGAGTTGGAAGGGACCTTTAAGGGCCATCTGGCCCAACTCCCCTGCACTGAACAGGGACAACCACATCCCGATCAGGGTGCTCAGAGCCTGCCCCAGCCTGACCTAGAATGCCTCCAGGAATGGGGCATCCACCACCTCTCTGGGCAGCCTTTTCCAGTGCTTCACCACCCTTATCATACAAATCTTTTTTCTTATATCCAACCCAAACCTCCCCTGTTTGAGCTTGAAACCATTTCCCCTTGTTCTATCACAACAGACCCTGCTAAAGAGTCTGTCCCCTTCTTTCTTACAGCCCCCTTTAGATACTGAAAGGCTGCTATCGGGGCTCCCCACAGCCTTCTCTTCCCCAGGCTGAACAGCCCAGCTCTCAGCCCATCCGTGTGCTCCTTGGATCATTTCTGTGGCCCTCCTCTGGCTGTCCTCCAACAGGTCCATGTCTCTCCTGTACCAGGAATCAATATCAAAGGGAATAAACACCCTACTAGGTCTAATGAGCATTTGCTTGTCTTCCTCCTCTCTCCCTCCTGCCCCTGGTGCTGCAGGACCAGGGCTGTACATGGGGACTTGGCGATGGCTGTGGGTTGTTGTGAAGTAATGGCCACAGCTATGGGCCAAGCAGAGCACGGTAGGTTACTCCGTGTTTGGACACAAGTCAAGGGGGAACGTGAGTTTTTAAGAAGAGGCTTAATCCCCTCCTGTCGTGTCTGTGCTAGATGTGAGCTGCCCATACCTGCCTGCGGCCTTCCCCAAATCCATCCCCATCCCTGGGACGGACCAGCAGGGAAATCGTCAGCCCGAGGGCACCACCTAGCGAACAGCCGGTCTGCGCGCAGCCGGAACGGGCAGGGACGGAGGAAAACCGGCGGTGTCCTCAGGGGGCTCAGCCCCGAGGGCAGAAGCACATTTTTGCTTTCTCTGCATCCCCAGCGTGGTTATTCTCCAGCTTTCTCTGCGGCGATGCCTTGGCCTTGTTACGCACCCATGGGAGCCTTCGCCGTGCTCCATCCGTGGCTGCAGGGAGCTGCTGCTGGGCAGCAGGGTCACACTGCCCTGCACACATCAGTGCTTGCTGCTCTGCCCTGTGCCAGGCAGCTCTGGGGAGACGACAATATTCTACTGTTCTCCAGTTTGGAGAAGGAAACTAAAATATGGTGGCTGATGCAAGGCGTGCATTGGGTGGGGGTCCCAGGCACGTGGGAGCAGGGTGCTTTGGGGTGCTCTCTGTGCTTCCCCCGAGGATGGTCCTGGCCTCCAGACAGCTTTAATCCCCACTTTTGATTTAGAAGATTGGAAATCACACCCGAGGTGCTCTAACATCTGCCTGTCTGCACACAGGGTGAGCTTGAAGACCACGAGTATGGTGCGGAGTTTAAATCTCTCTCCTATGGGGGACAGAGGAATCACAGTGCTGCACTGGGAGCTGCACACATTGCCAGCCCACGGCTGGGTGCCCCATTGCACTGTGGGGTGACCCCACACCCAGCCCTGGAGCTGTGCTGTGCAGGGAGGACCTCACCCCAAGCACATCCCTGGTGTATGGGATCAGGGATGTGGGTGCTGGTTCCCAATGAGATGGGGTGCAGGGAGCAATGCCATCGTCTCCTTCCAGCCGCAGGCAGCCGCCGGGCTGGAGTGGCTTGTTTTTCAGCAGGGAACGGCTGTTGCTAGGCCACACTTGTCCCTCGCATTGGCGGGGAAGGGTTTTTGCAGCCAATCGGCACCGCGCACCCCTCCTGCAGCTCGGTGCTAAGCGCCCGCAGATGTGCCTATTCATCGCCGGATCGCACCTATTTGCTTCTTCCGGGCAGGCAGGTTATTAGGGCTCCCGAGGTTTTAATTTAGAGCAGGAGGCGAGCTTTCTGCCTTCTAATTCCCACCGCGGGTGGAGAGAAGGGTGATGTGCAGGTTGCGGTGCAGGGAGGATGGTTCTCCCCTTTTGCAAGCCAGCTTGGTATTCAACAAGTGGCTGCAAATGGGGCAAATTGTCCCTCTGTCCTACAGCAAAGCAGCCCCAGCATGGGCAGGGGATGCTCTGGGCTGTTCCTTGGTACTCACATCGCTCTGTGCACAGGCACTGGGGAAAGCACCCTGTTTGGGACCACGATTGCCATAAGGTGTGGGACATGTAGCCCTGCAGACCTGAGCCCTAGGTCTCCTGCTCAAAGCAGGAATGTCGAGCATCCATGCTAGGGGCATCCTGCAGCCATGCAGAAGGAGCAGAGCCCTGGGTGCAGCCTCCATCCGCACCAGGAACGTGAGGCAGAGATGGGGACGTGCACCTTGCAGGGCTGCAAAGTTCTCACCTGCAGGATAGGAAGAAGCACCAAAATCATGCAGGGAATGGGAAAACCCATGCTAGACTCAGTTTCTGAGGGTCCCCCATGACAAGCTCCATTCAGCTGGGGGGGGGGGGGGGGGGGGCTCGGTAACAGCGAGCAGCTCCAGTTGGCGTCTGCTGCTCGGGGAGAAGCTGTTGCTAGACAGAAGAAAAAGCTGTCGCCGTCGGCTCCCATTGGCTCAGCCCCACTCCAATGACAAGCTTATCAGTTACCTGCTCCTGCAGCTGCCTGAAAGAACTCATTTGACAATGTTTTTCCTCTGATAAAAAAGCCCTGAGTTCCCATTCCTGGATTCATGGGCTTGCGTTAATCATTATTCAGGGTCGTCGAGACAACTGACGGCTTTTCTGCAGCTTCTCAAATGGTCACGAAATTTAACAGCAGCACTGAGCTGGCCCAGACTCTGCTCCTGCTCTCCTCTGCCTGCCCGAAGATGCTCAGCGCTATCGGCAGTGGCAAACCAGGCAGACTGCGAGCAGCTCCCTGACATTTAGGGGAACATTCACAAACATCTGTGAAAATCCTGACTGGGTCTTGATCAGTTCACTGAGGGGGAAAAATCGGCAATTCATGTTATTCCAAGCAGACCTGGCTGCCTGGTGCTCACCAGCAGGTCACGGGTTGTGCTGCCCATCCCAGGGTTTGCTTTCTTGCCTGTGTCTCGCTGCAGACCCCATGCATTGCATCCCTTTTGGAAGTTGTCCTCACTGCAGTGTTTTGCTGGTCAGGGCTTTAGAAATGTTCTTCTGATTGCGTTTTTTTTTTCCTTAATTGCTCCTGCCTCTTGCTTGTGCCCGAGTGCTGTCAGGATGAGTCATGGGCTGATAAATCGCCCTCCACCCTGGCACCGCTCTGTCCCCATCCCCACCCATGTCTCCAGTTGAGCCACCCCACAGCCACGAGTCCAGGAGCTGAAGGACGGCTGTGCTGGTGGAACTGAGGTGCAAATCTTTTCCAACCCATTGGGTACATTGGAGCACTTCTGAGCTCCAAAGCAGGCACTGAAGCTGCATCCCAACAGCAGCTGCCACCCCAGCACAGGGACTGCCCCAGGCACTGAGGGTGACACACCAGTGACACTGTCTCACAGTGGGCTTTCTTGAAGCTGCCTCCTTGCATGGAGCAGCACCCACCCCACAGCAGCCTGCCAGAACGCTGCCAGCCCCTCTGCATATCGGACTCAAAAACCAAGGGAAAAGTGAAAGAGAGGCATCATCCCGGTGGCACCAGCCAGGAGCTAGGGACAGCTCGCAGCGCTGGACTCCCAGCTCTGGCTGAGCCCATCTGCTGCCCCTCTGTGCCACCCTCACAGGATGTCCCTGCAGCCTTGGAGCAGAGGGGAGCATCCCACTGCCCCAGGGAACCACCCTGCCCCAGGAGCTGCTCATCCCAGCCACCAAAGACACATTTTCTGGCTGCAGTGGGTTTGAAGTGCCAGAGTGCAGCACTCGATCATGCCAGCACACACAGAAGGCTTTTGCAATAATTATTTTTAATCCATAATTGGACAATGTGCATCCCAAGCTGTTGTCCATGGGGTGTAGACATGGATTAGCCCTGGACCTCCATTCCAGGTTTCACTGTGCAAAGAATGTGGGAAGGACACTAGTGGTGCACCAAGCCCCAGGTGCTCTGCAGTGGCAGAACAGCTCTGAACTGCTGTCCCAAGGCTGTGATGTGCACCATGGACCAGAGAACCTGCTCACATCCCTTCTCCCACCATTAGCAGCAAGATGATGCCAGGGAGGGCATCCCCTCAGAGGTGCCCTAAGTGCCCCACTCAGCCACTGTGCTCCTCCAGGGTGGCACCAGGATTGTGTGTGTCCCCACTCACAGGGTAGGGCAGCCAGAAGCTGCAGCAGCATTTTCAGAGACCGCAGATCCCCAGGGAAGGGCATCAGCTGCCTCCAGCCCTGGGAGCCAAAGGCACCAGGATGGCCCCAAACCCAAAGTGCTGTCCCTGCTCACAGGGCACCTGCCACCAGGTCCTGGGGCCAGTACTGGTCGTCCATGTACTGGTGGCTGTCGGCACTG
>WBMW01002474.1:541277-569384 GCA_013396635.1 Penelope pileata | reverse complement strand
TTGCCCGGCCCGGACCCCCTCACCCCCCGCACCTGGGCCAGGCACCGCTCCCACGTGTCCGGCCCGGAAGCCGCCGCGCTCACATGCCCGGGCAAGTCCTGACATGGCCACGCCCCTCTGCCTTTCCATTGGCTGCGCGGGAGGGATATTTGCATACAGGGCGGGGCCGGTGGCGTCACCGCGTCGGGGCGGGGATTCCTCGGCTGCGGGGCGCTGAGGGGATGGGGTCCCGCAGCCGTAGGGTGCCCAGCGTGCAATGTGCCCAAGGTGAAAGCGCTTTGGCTGTAGGATGCCCTGGGCTATAGGTTGCCCTAGCTACAAGGTGTTCTGCCTATAGGATACCTTGATTATTGTGTATTCTAGCTTCAGGATTCTCCAGGTTCAATAGGAATTCTTTGCTCTAGAGGGTTGTGAGTGGCACAGCTGCCCAGAGAGCTATGGATGCCCTATCCCCGGAGGTGCTCAAGGCCAGGCTGGATGGGGTTTTGGGCAGCCTGATCTGGTGGGGGGCATGCAGCCCATCGGGCAGAGTTGAAACTTGATGGGCTTTAGGGTCCCTTCCAGCCTGTGCTATGGTTCCAAGATGCCTATAGGTACCCCGGCTGTGGGGCCGGGCTGCTCCTTGCACTGGGAGGTGCAGCAGAAGGCACCAGTCTCATGGATCAGGGTACGACCTGCCTGGGGGAGACTTTGGGGTTGGGGTCGATGCTGTAGGGTCCCCTGAAGCAGAGGGGAAGGTGTGTGGATGGGCACTGGGCTACTGCAGCACATCATGGTCCCGCTGGTGGGGACAGCATCACAGCTATAGGGCGATGGCGTGGGCTCCATGTCCTCCGGGAGCGATCTGTGGCTGTAGGGGAGCTCCGGCTGGGGCCCATCAGCAGCAGGGGGGTTTCAGACCGACCTCTCGTTGCTTTGCTCCAGAGCTTCCCCAAAGCAACGGCCGAGGTGATCAGAAGGGTCGGGAGCGGCCCCGGCTCCAGGAGCATAATGCGGTGCTGGAGAGGCCGTGCGCCCTAAGGCAGACTGTGACTTGTTGTGGTGGGATGAGCCATACAACAACAAAATCACTAGTCTTCCACAGGGCACCACGGCCGTCCTCGTCCCGTGGCAGCTGTGCTGGCATCCCCCACTGCAGCAGGGACGTGGGGACATGGGAGAGGTATCCCCAACCCTCCGTCCATCCCCACTTCTGTACCCCGTGAGCTTGTTGGTTGGAGAGACTGAAGTCACTCTGCAATTTGATTTTTCATTGTATTTCTATGTTTTTTTCTCCTGGCTGGCAAGCCCCTTCCGTAAATCTGTCATTTTGAGTCTCTTGCTTCCGACCCAGCTGCTCAGCTAATTAATTCCCCTTAATGAGAGCAGTTGGAATGTCCCAGCTCAACTTGTTAGGGAGCCCCGGCAGGAGTTGTTGGAGAGATCTCTGCTCCATTTTGTTATTTTTGGTGGAACTGCAATGCAGCTCTCGGGACTTTTGGGGTCTCTTGGCCCCATGTTCACCCCATGGCAGCGCCGCAGCCCCCGGGTGCTCAGTTGCTGAGATTGGAGCATGGGGAACCCCTTGTCCCTATGGGTGGGGGTGGCAGAGAGCATCTCCCTGGGACATTGCTGGGCGGTGGGGGGTCTCAGCCCTGGTTTGCCCCCACTGACCCCATCCACTGCCCCCAGCCCTCCCCAGGCAGCTTCCTGCCCCAGCTCTGTGCTTTGTAGGATGTGTGCCAAACCTCTAATGTACCCCTGTGCTTATAGGGAAACCTCAATGGGAGCAATTAAAAGCATTTGGGGAGGAAAAGAAAAGCTTTTTTTTCCTGTTTTTTCAGGTCAAATTGCAAGTGAATAATAGCAGTACCTTTTATTTCCTATCCCAGTTGGGAGAGTGGAAGTGGAAAAATTCAAAATTGCCTTAAATTGGTCTATGTGAGAGCTGTGGGCTCCTCCGATCCCACTGACCCCTGGGTTAGCAGTGGGCGGTTTGCACATCCTGCAGTGCTGAGGCTGCTTCTGCACAGGGGGAAAAAAAACCAACAAACCCACAGCGAGGAGCTCGCACCAGGGAGAAGGTGCAAATAGGACAAACAAACACAGGTGGGCAGGCGATGCCGTGGGGAAGGTGATGCCCAGGAGTAGGAGATGCCATGGGGCAGATGATGCCTTGGGGGAGCTCCCTGGGAGCAGGTGGCTGCGGGCGACGTGCTGCCGGGGGTGCTGGCACCGCGCCGGGTGTTTTGGTGAATGCAGAGCACGCCGGAGCCCAGGGGGTTTTCTGCGACGTTTGCACCATTTGAAATAATAACAAAATCTGTAGAACTCTGGGTGGATCACGAATTGAATAACAGGGTAAATTTGCCAGATGAATAATTTACGAGGAGAGGTTGGCCCTGCTCCAAGCCGGCCCCGTGCCAGCCAGGCTTAGGCTGAGAGCTGCCATGGCTCTGTCCTGGCTGTGTCCCCTCCTGCCACCACCTTGTCACCGAGCCTTTGGGCAGGGTGCCTGCCCCTGGGCATTGCTTTTTGCAGAGGTCTCAATCCCTTTGAGAAGAAATCTGTGATTTATTTGAACGCGTGGCTCTGCAGAGGGCACCCATGGGTGGCTGCAGCTCATGGATGCGTCCATCCTCTGTCCTTCCCCTGTCCCCAGCTGTGTCCCTGTCCTCGCTGCGGTGCCTGCAAGCATGGGGACATGGGGACGTCAGGAGCTGAGTGCTGAGTCGCAGCGCTGGGAGGCAGCGGCGGTGGCCAATTACCGCGATCATGCTGATGAATGTGGATCAGCAATTCCAGGTGCAGTCCCTGAGCACGGTGCTGAGACGCACGGAGCCGCCTGCCCGGCCAGGACCCCTGGTGTGTCCCTGCTGCGACTCCGAAGTGCCTCATTTCCCAGACATGTCTTGCTTTCTCCTATTAACCACCTGTGTGCTGCTGGCTGTCCCCATCCCCTGTCCCCTCCCTGGGATGGGGACACCCCTCTGTCCATGGTGGTTGGATAGGGAGGAGGAGGGATGCTCCCGGGATGCTGCCGTGGGGCCATGGTGAAGGCAGCCCCAACCCCTGCCCGCTGCCACCTCCCTGGCTCGTCCCCAGGAGAGCAGCCAGCAATTAGGGGCCGCGCGGAGGCTTCATTATCGCTCTGTCATGGCCTCGTTTGATGAGACGTTTTATTGCCAAACTTATTAAAAGCGAAACGTGCAGTTTCTGCGCAGCAATTTCCTGTCGGTGGCGATAAGCCGGGCTGTGCCCGCTGTGTAATAAACTGTTATTTTTATGTATGTCCCCGGCTGGGGTGGCGGCGGGGAGAGAGGGCCGTCTCGTGTTAATTGCGGTGCTTAATGAGATCTATTTTGGGATCTGGGCACCAGGCAGTGTGCTCCCCTCCTGCCACCGCTCTGCAGCTGCAGTGGCCTTTGATGGCTTTGTGCTCTGCATGTGGGGACGGGGTTGGGTCCCCTGTTTTTCACCCTCTCAGCTCCCCCAAAACACTGGTCCTGAGCTGCTGGGCCCCAGTTCTAGGCTGGAAATCACCCATCTGCTGTGCAACCTCCTGCTGTGTTCTTGGTGCAGGAGGAGCGAGGCGATGCTCCTCGAGGGGATGCGGCCCCGTTGCCCCCTGTGCTTCAGCATCGGTCCCATGGGGCACCCCCATCCCCCTGCCTCGGGGCTGCCCTCCCTGCAATGCAGCGCCCGACCAACGTCATCTCAGCCTCTCAGAAACAGAATGTCCTCTTCAGGTGCGCGTCTCCGTTTAATTACATCTCTTCAATATGTTCTGGGAGGAAACTTTTCTTTAAAATGGAACATGTCAAACTGCGTTTGCAGAAATCCTGATTGTTTTTTCTTTTCCCCTACCTGGCCAAAGATATTTGTTGAATTCAACATGGAACCGCCTAAATGTTCCCAATAAACAAATTGTCAGAAAAATTCCTCTTGGCTTGGGGAGCCCTGTTAGTTATTTGTCAGCAGCCAAAGCCCTGTGGGGTGTTTCCCATATGACTTCTCTTAGCAGCAGCTTTATTGGTCTGGGAATTCACGGTGGCACATGCGATACGTGCTGTTCATCGCAGCCATCCAAAATGCCGCGTGTCTCACCGGGCCATGGAGCAAAGCAAAGCTCACATCCCAGTTGGGGTTTCATCCCAGTTTGCTCCCCAGGCTGGGAGACCACACCAGGTCCCCTGTCCCCATCCCTGTCCCCTTCCCAGCCCCTCGTTGGGTGAACTCTGTCCGTCGCCAGCCCGGGCCCTCGTTAATTTGTACTGCAGCGTGTGTCGCGGGCTGACGTGTAATTAGAGCTCCTGAAGCCTGTCTCATGCTGTAATTGCCATGACAGGGGCCACAGCATATCCGCTTGTTAATTAGTAAACCACAATATCCCGGGGGCTCGTTGAGAGCTGCCTTAATTGTATTTCAGCTGGAGCAGAGGGATAATTACCCTTCGCTAGCACTGCCACTTTTTAATACTTCAAAAATAAATAAATAAAGAGAAAGAAAAACCCAAATGGAGGACCTCTTCCCCCTGGCAGCTCCTTCCTCTCCCCTCGGAGCATCCTGACCTGGTTTTGCTGCATCTTCCAAAGCGTTGGTGTCTGAGATTCCTCTGTCACAGAATGGCTGTGGGTGGGCTGGGTGCCTCCAACCAGTGTTATTTTCCATGCAAAAACTTGAGAAGGATCCAGGCAATGGTATTCCTCAAAGGACAAAGCGTTCCCCCTGTTTGGGCAGGAAATGCACTGCTCAGGGTGCTGCTGCATCCCTGGGTGCTCGTGTACCAAATCTGCTGTACCCGTTTGCTGGCTGGAAATGCTGTTTGCTAGGAATGCAGTTTGTTGGGAATTCCATTTGCTGGGAATGCTGTTTGCTGGGAATGTTGTTTCCTAGGAATCTCATTCTGGCTTGTGTTTCACATCCCCAACATGCTTGGAGCACCAGCCCTGAGCACTTGGTGCTGTGCACAGCACAAAAGATCTCTGCTCCATTGACGTTATGACAGAGCATCAGCGCTGGGGGACCCCAGAGGTGGATCATGTCTTCTGAACCGCCTTCTTGGCAAACCTCACCTCTCCGCTCAGCTGAGAGCCTGCTGGGACCTGGCTCAAAGCTTTTCCATCCTTCAATGGGAAGGGTGTCCTGTGGGGTACGGAGGTGCTGAGGCTCAGCATGGCCCCGCAGCCCCTGTGCAGCACCGTTGGGCAGCTCTTGGCTGGTCCAGGATCTCAGGGGAAGGTGAACCCGGGGAGCGATGCTGGTGCACGGCATCCGTTCTTTTCCTTCTGCTTCTCCCCCAGCCAACACAAAGAGCTCTGCCCACCAGCCCTGTGGATCCCTGCTGTTCAGAAAATCGTATAATGGGCAACTGGCCTTCGGGAGACGGTTTGTGAATTGGTTTAAATAACAGGGCTGGCTCTCTGCTGGGAGCTGCGTGGAGGTCAGCCTTGGAGAAAAGATCAGTACTGCAGCCCCAAGCATTAGCAAGAAGAAATAGCTGGAGCAGAGAGCCTCGAACATAATTACTGCCTAAGAGCTGTGGTGGGAGCTCGGCGACCTGAGCCCATCTCCTGGACTTCAGTGCAATCAACAGATTGACACTGCCAGGCCCTGGCGGCTGCTTTCTGGGAACCGTGCAACAGGGTTGAATGCCAGAGCAGGCAGGCAAGCAGCGCAGGTGCCTCTTCCAAAGGTTGGAGCTGGGAATGTGTCTCAAATGCCATGGAAGAGGCAGATGGAGGCGACCACTGGAACGCTCCGTGTGTAATTGAGGGCACCTCCAGGGGTGAGCACGAGGTGGCTGCCCACCGCCAGGATGCTCTGCTGCTGCCGCGCGAGTCGCTGTCATTAGAGCCGTGGATGGAGTTTATAGCCGAGTAACCACAACAACTTTGCACAAATTAAACAACATACTGCAGGTTAATTAGATTTCTTACTGCTGCCTCAATTAACTTAGCCCTGTCAGCTGCTGTCAGAAGTAGATGGAGATCCTTTGAAATTCGTAGGCTCTATCACCAGGAGGTGGGGATGGCCAAAGCTTTCCCTGGGCAACCAAGCAGTGAGTGTGCACGTGGATGGGCGATGCCATCTTCTCTGCTTAGAAACCCCTTAATGTGGCAGGGGAGAACAGGAGCTGCACTTATCCTCCATCAAGCACTGGCACTGGGGAGGATTTCCCCTCTGGCATTCCAAACCCACCTCGTCATAAGACAATCTTAAAAAAAATCCACATATTTGGAGGAAGAGTCTCTTTTTTTATCATTCCACACTGCGCAATGTGAATGCAAATAGAAGGGCCCCCTTTGAAAACATCTGAGAATGCTGGTTTGTATTTTTAAACCAATTTCCTTTGACTGTGTCAGGGCCTGTTTTTTGTTTGCTCGACAATTATGTGGCTAATGAGGACAGCCACGGCTACATTAGACAGGATTAGGAGGAATGAGGCTAGAAGTGCTTCAGTGCTTAAGACAACCACTGACTAATGGGGGGCAGGAGGGCATGTCCCAGGAGCAGGCGGCTCCTTCCAGGGTTTTCTGCGCTGCTGGCTGGGCAGTGGGGAAGGGACAGGGCAAGGGGGATTCCTCATCCCCATGCTGAGGGGTGGCCGTGCTCATGGGACAGGAGGGAGCTCAGCAAAGCACCTCATCCTCAATTCCCTCCTCGCACAGAGGGGTTCATTGCATGGCTAGGATGGAGATGTAATACTGGAAGGGACTGTGCTGAATGCTCAGGAACCAGCCCAAAACGTGATTTCTGGGGCACGGCTGTGGTGCAGGCAGCGGGGCTGCTCTGGCAGCATCATGAGCTGGGTGTGCTCATGGCTAGCGAGGATAACTGGAGACATCCTTCCCTGCCAGCACCATTGGAGACCCATAGCTCTGCAGAAGGGTCAGGGCAGCCTGATCCTTGCTCTTCCTCCTACTCTTTCTGTTGCCATTGTGCTATCTGTTGCCCATTCTCCAGCTGCTCCTTTGGTCCCAGTGCTTGGGCTCACCATCATGGTCCAGCAGTCTGTAGGGTCGCACAGAGTCCTCCAGCCAAGGAGGACAGCTCATGGGGATCCAACGGAGACCCCACTTCCTGGGTCCCATGCTATTTTCACAAGCCACAGAGCACAGCACCCCAGGGGCCATGCTTGCCCCTATCCTGTCCCCAATACAGCCACCATGCCTGTGCCTGTGATCTGAGTTCCTGGAAGAAGGTGGCACGGGTGCTGAAGAGCCTCCCTTGAGTGCAGCAACTGAGTTGCACTCTGGCTGACTAATTTGCACCCTAATTGGTGTGGAAATGAATGCCAGAAAACGCTGGTATACCGAGAAGTGAAGCTCTCCATCTTGGCTTCCTTCAGGGAAATGATCTTAATTAAGAGCCTGTCTTGCAAAGAGAGATAATTTCCAGCTGTGTGTTGCAATAGGAACCAGGATGGAGGTTGCAGCTGAGACCATCTTCTCCTCGCTGGGTCCACTTGGCTGTTGCAAAGCGAGGGCAGATCTGGGTGCAGGTTCCTTATACATCTGCATCTCATGCCCAGTGCCCTGTGCATCTCTTGGACTGATCCCCTTCCAAGCCCAGCTCCCTGCGGGATGTCCCCATGTCCCTTATATAGCTGCATTAGTGTTCCTGAGCCCACAGAGCACCTGTTTGCCCCCCCCACACCAGGTCCCACCAGCAGCAGCTCCCACCAGAAGGTCCCACTGCCCGCACAAGACCAGTTCAGCAGCCCAAGCCACGCCAGCTCTGGCGTTGACTCCACGCCTACGATCTCCACCAATATTTGCATTACAGTTGTGCAAACTTCACACTATTCATCCATCGCCCTTGGGCTGCAGCGGGGCTTTTCCCTGGTGTATTTGCTCTGGATAGGGGGTGGTTTCACATTCCCCGTGGCCCCAGCCACCCCATCCCCTTCCAGCCCCATCACTGCGGGTCCCGTCGCCGCTGCCTGCAGAGCATGGAGACGCCCCAGACCCTTCCCCACAGCCCCGCCGTGCACAGCTGTTCCCTTAGAAATAGCTGTTGCCATGGTTTTTCCAAAGAAAACACATCTCCCCCCGCCGCTCCCCTCCCCGTTCCCCACCGCCACCACTCCCCACCGCCTTAACCTTGTGACAGCAGCGATGACGCGGCTCCTGCAGAAAGGCCACTTCGTGTAGCCATGGTAACAATTAGCTTTCTCCTGCTTTTCCCTCGGGTGATGGGTGCGAGGCAGACCTGTGGCTGCTCTCCCATAGCAGGAGAGCACAGGACACAAGGACGTCTGTCTTGGGTGCCTGGGGCACCTCCTGGGATCCCACCCAGCCCTGAGCATCACAGTGGGGTTCCACTGTCTGGATGCTGGGAGATGGGGAAAGGCACCCCCTGAGCATGGGAGTGCCTGTGCTCACCAGCAGGGAGGAGGAAGGAGGGGGGAAGATGAAAGGGGGCTCCAAGCATTGCGGGGGGGGTGGGCTGGGAGCTGGCTGGGATTTTACCCATCCATAGCCCAGGGCAGGATGCGGGCTCCCATTCGGTGCCTCCCAGCAGTGGTCAGGTAAACACAGTACAAAGCTGCTCCCTGGGCGTAGCAGATTCACAGCTGCCGACTGCAGTGACTAAAATAAGTGGCTGCCTGCTTTTTATTCCTCTGAGCCCGGCAGAGCCCACTCAGCCCCAGCAGCAGAGCTGGAGTCTATTCTTAGCCCTGCAGAGCCTCCGGAGCTGCGGAGGGAGCGGGAGTCCCTGCGTGGAGCTGGGGATGCCGGTCCAACGCTATCGCATCCCCTGGAGCCTCCTGGCCCCAGGGAGGCACTGGGGTCGGTGGGTTCCTGATCTGTGGCCGAGGAGGATTTGGGAAGAAAGCAGAAGTGGGGATGCTCCAGTGCTGCTCTCAGCATCGCTGCAGGATTCGGCATCCCCGGGGAGCGGCTGCAATGCAGGCAGCTCTCAGACGGGTCCATGCTGTGCAAAGCTGCTCTTCTTCCCACTGAAATGGGCATGGGGGAGAGTGGAGGACCTCAGGTCGCAGCTGCCTTTGCCTCCAGGAAGGGAGATTTAAGGGGAGCTTTGCACAGCCCTCCCTGAGAGTCATCCCTTGCCCTGTGCTGCTTTGCCTAGACCCAGCCATGAGATGCTGCTTTGCCCATCCCAGCCCTTCCCAGTGGTTTCAATGTGTGCTGCAGCCAACAGGACCTGGGGGACCACCACCAGCGTCATGCCATTCCCCGGCATCACACCCCGCACCGCTCTGGGCATTGTGCTCCGAAACATGAGGTGATGCAGGGTGACCCCACGGGCACAGTGCACACAGTGGGGAACCCTGGGGACAGGAGCAGGGATGGGGACAGGAGCAGGGATGCAGCCTCGAGGCCGTGCGGGTGAGGGGGAGAAGCCCCGGCTCCATAGCAACAGGTACTCCTCGCGTAATGGAGTCCTTTCCGCTCGGCCTCCGCAGCCGCCAGCCTTATTCGCATGGCCATAAATAATTCAATTTTCTCATTCACACACATGAATGCTGCGGGCCGGGGCTCCGGGCGCGCTCAGCCTCCATCTGTCCGGGGGGGAAGGGGGAGGCAGGGCTCCATAATAGACTCCAGCGTTTGTTTAACATGGATGAGTGTGGCCAGATGGCCTGGGGATGGGGAGGAGGTGGGGGATGCTCAGCCACATCCCCAAAGTCCCCAGGTCTATCCCAGTCCCTTGCGCTGTTCCCAGTGCAGCTCAGGGTGGGGAGGGAGGAGAGCAGGGACATGCTGTGGCACATCCAAATTGGTGTCTCCACTGGAGACGTGGATGTTTTGGGTGGGAGAAGGCTGGGTGGGCGCTGGCTGCCCCACTCTGCGCCCATTGCCATTGGGGAAGTGTTCCAAGGGTCCGAACCGATGGACTCACATCAGGAATCAGCCCTATCCCTGGTGAGACCCAGGCAGCAGGAGCGCGGGAGCTGCTCCCGAAATGAGATATTGTGTCTGGAGATGGCCATGGCCGTGCCACGGGTTCTGTTTTGCACGGCATCCTGCTCTATGGGGCGGGCAGCCCCACACCCTGCCCTGCGGCACACAATAACAGAGAGCCGCCCAGCAGCTTGCTGCTGCCATTAGCAGGCTCCATCCCACCCTCTCGACAGGGCCTGATGAGAGAAAACAATACAATTAGTGGGGTTAATCAGCAGCATGTTCCTGCTGCTGAGCCAGGGACGTGGGGGGCACCCATCACTGCCACCGCCATCCTCATGGGTTCCGCATCACCCGGCCCCATGCGTGCCGAGGACACCACAAAAGCATGGGATAAGAGACGGGACCACGCAACGGCCACCATCGCTGTGTGGTGGCTCGGTGGGAGCGGTGCCTGCAGGGCAGTGCTCGCCGGGGGTGGCTGGGACGTAAGCAGCTCCCACGCGGGCGTTGTGAGTGCTGCCACGTATTTGGGTACGGCACGTGCGCATGGATGTGTATTTGGGTGCGTTCACACACAGCCACCAATTCTCGTTGGGTTGCTATCGTAGGGTTTTGGAGTGGTGAATGCGAGGTATCAGCATCCCTGAGCATCCTGGCCAGCCCCAGCGCACAACTTTATATCCCTGCCATATTCCTCTGCCTGCTCTATGTACCTGCCTGGACAGACCAGCCCCAGCCCCCTGCACATTTAACACTATGCCCACGTAGCAGTGAGTTAACCCCTCCCATGCACAAGCCCGGGTCTCCCCATAGCTCCCTGTAGGGTGTCCGGGTGCTACAGTGCCCTGTGTGCAGCATGGCACATGGGAGGGCAGAAGTGGACTGCTCTCTCGTGCCACCCCTTCCTCCTATGGGTGGGCATTCCTGGGGATCTCACCCTTCCCTGCAGGGTGCAGCTGTGCGATTGCTCAGCCGCTGCAGGATGGACAGATGTGCAAACACCGAGGTGCGATGCGCCAGGATTGCCACTCCATTTCCACCTATCCAACAATTTGTTTTGCTTTTTCTGCTCCCAGCGAAGGCCCAGCCCAAGCTCTCAGCATCTTCTGTCATCACTTCTCCCTCTGCATCCCAGGATGCAGGGAGCCCTGCAGGATGCTCTCTGGGATGCTCATCCTTGGCTGGGCAGCACGTTTGGCCTCATTACTCATGGCTGGGCTGCCTAATTGCACGGCCCCATCACACGGCCCCATCCCCACCTGCATGGATGTCTGCCCCACTGAAGGCTGCAGAGGTTTAGGGTTGGCCATAGGGTTTATCCCATTGCCTTGCCACCCCTACGAGGCCATTGGCTCTTTGCTGGTGCGATCCAATGCAGTCCCCATGGCCCCGGGCCATGAGCTCCTGCTGGGAGCTGCTGAGGAGTTGGGTGACTCGCATGGTCCCCACTGAGGTGCATCCCATGGGAAGGGATGAATCCTTCCCGTCACTGGGAGCAGTCCAGTCCCCCATGCACAGGTCTCCATCCCAAGCTGCTCCCAGATCCCCTCTGTACCCCGCTCCCCGCTGCATGTCTGAGCGACACTGAAATCCGCCACCAGAATGCTGACACTTACCTGCAGCTCACCCATCGGGGCTGGAAGGACCATGGGACAGAGCCACGGGGACTGGTCCTTGCCCCAGGTGAGGGACAGCCCCTCTCCCCCTGCTCCTGCCTGCTCCTTGACCATGCACCGTGGCTCCTGCAGCGCCCACCAGCACCCACCAGCACCCATGGGGCTCAGCCGTGCTGCACTCCAGGTTCATGGCACCGTGTGGGCCACACGGGGGACAAGGAGACACCACGCTGGGGACACCCAGCTCCCACCTGGGGGTGGCATACAGGGAGAGCCTGGGTGAGGGTGTGGGATAGGAGCTGCCTCCAGGGCTGCTCTGGGAAAGCCGGTGTGGAGGTGACAGGATCCTACTGAGCCCAAAGCAGGAGCATCCCAGCCCTCGGTGCTGGCAGGGCTGTGCCCCCCCGCTGGGAACCCGCTGTCCCGGGTGTTGCTGTGCTTCTGGAATCATCCCCGTGCCCTGCCTGGAGGCAAGGGGAGGGCAGGAAGGCAGCAGGAGCATCCCCGGTGCTGGATCCCAGCAGGCACCGGCGCCGGGCGCTCCCGTCATCTCCCGTTGGCGGCACAGAGCGATCCCTTTGTCAGAGCCGGGGCTGCAGGAGTGGATGCGGCGGGGGCAGGAGGGGCACGGAGCGCAGCACTTACCTTGGCGGAGCCTCTGCGGCGGCGAGAGGACAGCCCCGGCCCGGGCACGAAGCGGCTCCGAGAACCCCGGCACCGCGGGAGCTGTGGGGGTACGGGATGTGGGGACGGGTGGGATGCGGTGGGATGGGATGGATGGATGGATGGATGGGAAGATGGGTGGGAGGATGGATGGATGGATGGATGGGAAGATGGATGGGAGGATGGGAGGATGGATGGACGGACGGACGGGTGGATCGATGGTCGGGGGGCTGCAGGTCCCCCCGCTCCCAGGTGCGCAGACAATAGCCAGGGCTCCTGTTGCAGCTGCAGACTGTCTCTTTAAACCCCTCAGCAGCCCACAGGTGGCCCTGTCACCGCCGTGGTCATCCATGACGTCATCGGGAGGGAGGGATGGAGAGGAGGAGGAAGGGGGGAGAAGCGCGATCCCTCTCCACAGCAAAAGTCCCCGAGCGCCCATGGCAACAGACTGCAAATGTCACTGCGCATCAGCGGGAGGGGCTGCCGGGCTGTCACCCACGGGTGGCACGGCGGGGACGGAGCTGTCACCCACGGGTGGCACAGGTCGCTCCTTGCCCAGGGTCCTGCGTGGGCTCTGCCCCTGCAGCGGGGCGGTTCGTAAAGGTTGGGAGAGCTGGGGAAGGTGCTGAGGGTAGTGCCCACCATCCAGCAGAGATCAGACACTGGGGAAAAGTTGGGCAGCCCGGAGCCCCACCAGCAGGCTGCCAGCCTGGCTCTGGGTGGCTCCAGAAAGGGTCAGATGGGAGCTGGGGTGCTCTGATGGGGACTTCTCCATCGCTGTATATAAATGGGTGCCCGGATGCCCATGCAGGGGCATGCAAGAGCTCTGAAAACATGAATGAATTCTCCCCAGGCCTGGGACAGAATTAAATACTGAATTAAATCTCATTTTTTTCTTAGCTTGGGAAAATGAGAGAAATCGGAGTCAGAGACCTCTGCATCTCCCTGCCAGCTCAGGGCTGTCCCCTTGACTCCCTCCTCACCCCAAACAAGGGCTGGTCCAGAGGCAGACAGGATGCTTCACCCAGGAAAAGCCCCATGGAGGCAGCTCCTTCCTGAAGGTGAGGGAAACACCACGGGGATTTCTCCTGGAAGAACCCCCCCAGCTCCAACTCACAGAGAAACACCTCCAGGGCAGATTTCCCTGCAGTTCCCTAAGCACCCAGCACCTCTCCCACCATACTCGTGTGCCCGCGGCCATGCACCTTTGGGAACATCAGCTTTGGAGAGGGAAGGGGCTCCAGCAGGGCTGCTTGCACAAACTTTGCTCTCTGCAAAGCCCAAGAAATCTGGCACGGTTGATCTCTATCTCCTCCATTGGCACAAAGTCAGTGCCCAGCGGTGTTCAGCAGCCCTGAGCTTTGCTGTTTCTGAAGGGGCCGTGGGAGGGAGCAGCGACATGTAGGACCTGGAGGGTTTTCTTTCTCTGTGAGTGTCCATGCAAGCAGACAGCAGGGCCTGCGGGAGAGGCAGGGTGTGAGCTGTGCACCCCTGTGTTCCCTTGCTGCTGTGGGGTCCCAGCACACAGCCATGCTCACCCCGTGAGCAGCCAAAGCAGCTGCGGCAGAAGGGTCTTTGCTTCAGTAATGGGAGAAATTACCCAAAATGGCCTCAAAGGGCTCTGCTTCATTTTTTTTGGAACCCCCATTCTCGCAGTCCCAAAGGAGCTGTGGTGAGGACAGTGACATGTTTGAGCTTTGGAGCGGTTTTTGTAGTGGAGCTGATGCTGGCAGCCATTGGTAAGGACAGCAGATGTGCAGCTGGGAGCAGGGCCACAGCATTTGTGCCTGAGATCCCAGCTGAGCCGTGCTGGGGATGGTGTGGCACAGCCTCTTTGCTGGCTGCAGCAGGACATGCTACCTGCTGATGTGTGACCCACTGGAGGGATCCTGCTTTAGCAGGGGGGCTGGGCTCGGTGATCTCCAGAGGTCTCTTCCATCCCCTACAATTCAGTGATCCCGTGATGCTGGGCACCCATGAATTCCAATCCCATCCTGTCTGAAACCCCAAGCATCCTCCCCATGCTCCCTGCTCCCAGCTGCGTGTGCCCGCAGGGGTCAGGCCCTCCTGCCCTCAGCCTGGGTGAGGTTGGACCAACCCCCCCAGCCCCCCCAGCTGAGGAACAGCACCCATCGCTCTGAGGGCCGCAGCCCCAGCGCCATGCCCGGGGGAAGGCGGAGGGGCTGGAGATGGGCTCGGGGAACGCTGAGCTGCTGTGCTCACAGCTCTTTTGTCAGCACAGCCGCGGGGCTCCTGCCAGCTGCCGTGCGGTCGGACGCTCTGTGGTATTTGGTTTTATCCTATTAAGGTGGATCCCAATTAATTACAGGGGAGGGAGAGAGACAAAGAGAGGCGCTGAGGCCATTCGTTTCGGGCTTGTCATCGTCTCTGTGTGAGTGGGGGAACTGCTGGGAAACTGGCGCCGACCCCCAGGGGCACAGACTGGGCCCTGTGGGCTCTCACTGAGGGTCCCCGTGTCCCCTCCCGATGTCCCCAGAGGGAGTGCTGCTGCCCTGCTCCGTGGGGGGCCCCTTCCCACCTGTGCGTGTGGGGGTGGAGGGCGTCCCCAGGGGTTGGGATGGTGCCAGCAGGTTGGGGTGGTGTCCCCAGGGCTCTGAGGACAGCGATGTCCTGGAGTGCCCTGGGGACTGCCCAGGAGGTGTCCGGATGGGGGTGCGGGGTGGGGGCAGGACAGGTGTGGGCTTTCAGGGGGTGTAGGATGGGTGCAGGGTTATGGGTACAGGGTTATGGGTGCAGGGTTATGGGGCTGCAAGTTGACAGGGCCATAGGGATGTGGCTGTATAGGGGTTCAGAATGGGTACACATGTATGGGGGTGCCGGTTTATGGGGTGCAGGATGGGGGCACAGTTATGGGGGTGCAGGGTCAAAGGGGTGCACGTCTATGGGGTGCGGAGTTACAGAGGTGCTGAATGGGTGCACATTTATGGGGGTGCACATTTACGGGGTTGCAGGGCTACAGGGGTGCAGGGCTGTCGGCGTGCACGTTTCAGGCAGTTCCAGCTGTATTCCGAGATTGTGCAATTCTCTGATAGCCGGGCGCGCCCCGCAACGCTCCTCCAGCCGCCAGGGGGCGCGCGCACTCTCTGCTGACAGTCTGGCGCACCCCGCCTCGATGCTCCGGCGGCCGGAAGCGGAAGCGGGCGGTGGGGTGATGCCTTCTCGCCGCCGCCGTCGCTGTGCGTCGTTGTGCGGTGGCGGAAAGATGGCGGCGGCCATAGAGTGAGCGGCGGCGGCGGGCCCAGCGCCGGGCCCCAGCGGTGAGCGCGGGCCCCGCCCTCCCCGGGCTCGGCCTCACCGTGGCCTGCACGCCCGGAGGGCCCCTGGTGCCTCTTCCCCTGGGGCAGCGCCCTGAACCCCGTTTCCCCGCGGGTCAGAGGGACTGCGGCCGGGGGCCTCGCTCGCTCGCCTCAGCCCAGGCCCGCAGCCTCCCGCCCGGCTTCGCCTTGAGGCCGTTGTCCCACGGGCTGCCCTGCTCCTCCCGTAGCCCTTTGTGCCCACCTCCCCCGGCTCCCTCTGTCCCTGCTGCAGGCTGTCCCTGGCTGTCCCTTCGCTCCCTGGGTACCCCCGTGTGTGTGCTGTCCTCCCCTACTCCCCCACTGCTTCCCTGGGTGCTGCTCAGGCAGCCCTGCAGGTCCCGTTGCCCCGCTGGCTCGCTGCGAGTTCCCCCCACGTCTGTACGCAGGCCCCTCAGTGTCTCCCCCTGGGCTCGGTGTGGTCCCACAGCGTGTGCTCCGGCCGCAGCAGGGTGAAGATGAAGTAGTGCTCTGACCATGGACCATGATGCCCCCACCATCAGGCCCCGCCGCATCCAGAACCAGAACGTCATCCACCGCCTGGAGCGCCGCCGGATCAGCTCGGGCAAGGCTGGCACCCACTGGCACCAGGTCCGCGTCTTCCACCAGAACGTCTTCCCCAACTTCACCGTGGTCAACGTGGAGAAGCCGCCGTGCTTCTTGCGCAAGTTCTCCCCTGACGGGCGCTACTTCATCGCCTTCTCCTCCGACCAGACCTCGCTGGAGATCTACGAGTATCAGGGCTGCCAGGCGGCGGAAGACCTCCTGCAAGGCTACGAGGGGGAGATCCTGGCCAACGGCAATGACCAACGATCCGTCAACATCCGGGGGCGGCTCTTTGAGCGCTTCTTCGTCCTGCTCCATATCACCAACGTGGCCTCCAACGGGGAGCACCTGAACCGCGAGTGCAGCTTGTTCACCGACGACTGTCGGTACGTCATCGTTGGCTCTGCTGCCTACCTGCCCGAGGAGCCGCACCCGCCCTTCTTCGAGGTCTATCGCAACAGCGAGTCGGTGACCCCCAACCCCCGCTCCCCTCTGGAAGATTACTCCTTACACATCATTGACCTCCACACGGGCAGGCTCTGTGACACGAGGACTTTCAAATGCGACAAAGTCATCCTGTCCCACAACCAAGGGCTGTACCTCTATAAGAACATCTTGGCCATTCTCTCCGTGCAGCAGCAGACTATCCACGTCTTTCAGGTGACACCCGAGGGGACTTTCATCGACGTGCGGACGATCGGCCGCTTCTGCTACGAGGACGATCTGCTGACGCTGTCAGCGGTGTATCCCGAGGTGCAGCGGGACACGCAGACGGGGATGGCCAACCCCTACAAAGAGCCCTTCATAAACTCTCTGAAGCACAGGCTGCTGGTGTACCTGTGGAGGAGGGCAGAGCAGGATGGCAGCGCCATAGCAAAGCGGAGGTTCTTCCAGTACTTCGATCAGCTGAGGCAGCTCCGCATGTGGAAGATGCAGCTTCTGGATGAGAACCACCTGTTCATCAAATACACCAGCGAGGATGTGGTCACGCTGCGGGTGACAGATCCTTCGCAGGTACTGCCTGCCTCCTGGGGCTCTGTGCTGCTCGGGGGCAGGTGCTCTCGAGCAGGCTCAGCGCCGTGAGCTGCATTTCTGAGCTGTGCCGGTGGATGCTCCCTGGATGAGTTGTTTAGGGCCCCGTTATTTCAATCTTCTGTGAACATTTGACACCTTTGGAATCGAATAATTTCAGTGTCTTTTGCTCATGTGGTTTCGCCGCGTTCTTCTCAACTAAAAATGAGAAAGAAAAGATCTTAGGTGGTTTTTGAGTCCCCTTCCTCCAGGGATTGTTCCCTGTGCTCACAAATACTTTACAATGCTCTTTCCCTCCTGAATCCCCAGCTGATTTTTTTTAGCTGCTATTTAGTGTAATACACTTCTATTGTAGAGATAGTCTCTCCCTTTTCTCCTGCATCTTCAAGCATGTTTTTCAAATATAATATCTCCATTTTTCCCCAGTAGAATTACCTTATCTATCCTGCCTACATACTTACTCTTTCAAGCTTCTGTCAGAGGTAGTATTTATGATCTCTCCAAATTGGAGCAGCAGCTCTTAAATCTAGCTAATGTGCCAATTGCTTTTCCTTTCTGTTTAGTACTGAAGAAGTCAAATTAGAGTAAATGTGTCTCAGGCAGTGCTGGGTCCCTCCAGACGTTTCCCCATCCCACAGGTTGATCATCTCTCCTCTGTTAGCGTTACTCAGTTTTTGAGCTATGTGAAACTGAGCAAGATTTTTTTCATGTTAACCTAGTTTATTCCTTTAATCTATGCTTTTTTTTTTTTTGAAAATTTTTAGCAAAAAAATTGAATAAATCTCCAGTGCTGAATTTTATTTGACTGTTCCCTACGTGCTTGTTTTTCTTCCCATACCCTTCCTTCCCATTTTTCTGGTTCCAGTTCCTACACCGTAGAGGAGATGGACAGTAATTTGTGTGTTAGTGGAATTCATCCTTGAGGATGCCTTTTGTTGTTGTTTTTTCTCTTAAATGTTGTATTTGTTTTAGGAGAATTATTTTGGGAGGAATAGGTGGGCCTAAAACTCATCAGTTTTACCTACTGGTGAACAAATGAGTGTCTCAGAAACATGAAAGCTGTGTGGAGGTGCCTTGCGGTGTTTTCCTTGTTACTTTCATCCCAAGCGATGTTGCTGACCGAAGCCTCGGGCCACCCCGATGTAAATGTTTGTGGGAGACTCAGCTCAGCTCCCTACTGTGGTTACCAAGGTTTTTGTGCCTGCTTTGCTGCGATGTGTTCTTGACTTGCTTCACCTGAAGGTTGCTTTCAGATGCAAATTGTGGCTTGTTTGCGCCGTTCCTCGGGTGGTGTTTTTTCTGCTGAAGGAAAGCATCTTATTTCTTAGTTTCTTTCAGAAGATAATTCCAGATGTGGAGCAGCCTGACCTGCCTTAGTTTAGGCTTTGTATTAGGGCTTCCTGTAGAAAACTTTGGTCAGAGAATACCTACAGCTCCCATTTTTCTTCCATTTATCAGGAAAAAACAGGAGTTTCGTTTGATTTCAGGGTGCTCTGTTCCCTTAGGCTCCTCTGCCAAGAGTTGAGGAAGCTGCTCTTTCTGCTTGTGGTTTGCCTGCATATTCCCAGGGTCAGCAGAGTTTTTCATGACCTCTAATCATGTGCTGTCTATGGAGCTTGGGGGGTGGTTGTTCTAGGCTTGTGTTTCAGCCTTGCCAGCTTTGCTGCGTGCTTTTTGTAGCAGCTTCTGCTGTCTGTACCCTGCTTGTGCTTTGTCTGTGTCACAGGTGCTGCTAAAATGTAGTGAGCATGATTTCTGGCTAAGGGCGTCCTATGGATGTCTGTGTGGTAACCTGGCAAAGGAGCTTTTTTATTTAACGTTGGAGGATATTCCCTGCAATTCTAAAAGATGTAAATAGTTCCTGCTTCTGCTGTCTCCTCTTATTTTGTCTCTGCTCCAGAGCTGGATTTCAGAAGGGCTTTCCTTTCCTCAGGCAATAGTTTAGTGAGTAACCTCATCTTGTGTGCTTCATTTTAACGTGTGGGTGCTGGATTGTGTTATCACAATGTATTTTGGGGCTGTAAAACAAATAAACCTTGTGATATTTACAGAGGGGTGAGGTGGGCAGAGTGCCTGCCGTCATCGCTGAGCATTGTTTGGGAGCAGGAGGTGGAGCATTTAGAAATTGTGTTTGTTAACAGGAGACTTACCCAGCTGTGTGCCTGTGCCCAGTGAATTGGTTACCTTTGAAGTAGGGACAGGCTTTGCTTTGGGGGGCTGGAATTTTAGCCCTGTTCTGTTTAATAAAAGCTACGTTTGATGACCAAGGATTAAATATGACCCCTTCCTGGTGGGATAGGAACATCTCCCTTCGGTGTAGCTGTGCTGGTACAAATGTCCCGTTTTTCCCCACCTCTGACTTGTTAATACAGTGAAACACTGACATTGCCAATCTACAGTGCATTGCCTGGGCCTTCTTGCACAAGAATGTTAAAAAGAAGTCATTAATGTCTTTAAGATTTTCATTTCTCTGTCAGCAGGGTACCCGAAGGGCACAGCTTCCTGTAGGCAGTGGTGTAGGGCACAGTATGCCGAAAAGGCTCATCTCTGTGTGCTGGAAATATTAAGGAGAAGCAAATAATTTCTCTGCATAAAGGAAAAAATAATTTGCTGCCAGCTTGCACTGGGTTTCAAATCATTTTGTCAGCAAGAATGAAAATCAAATTTGGCACTTCAGAAAGCATTTTGGGTTTGGTGGAGGGCAGAGAGGAAGAGAAAACAGAAATATTGACATCCAGTTTGAGAAGAAAAATTGGAAGTCCATTCAGCTGTCTTTTCCCATAAATAATCACATCTCAGTTAACAGGTGGATAATTTGGTGCCTGTTGAGGCATTTGAATAACAGGGTGGATTAGTGTGAAGATGTGGGATTCTCCTGTGCTGCAAAGGCATCTGGATAGGGTCTGTGGCCTCGCATGGTGGGGAGGAAGTACCACCTTCCCTACGTGTCCTGTCTGGCTAACCCTTGCCTCTGCCTCTCTCCCCAGCCTTCCTTCTTCGTTGTGTACAACATGGTGACCACAGAGGTTATCGCCGTGTTTGAGAATACGTCCGACGAGCTGCTGGAGCTGTTTGAGAACTTCTGTGACCTCTTCAGGAACGCCACCTTGCACAGCGAGGCGGTCCAGTTCCCCTGCTCCGCTTCCAGCAACAACTTTGCCAGGCAGATCCAGCGCCGGTGAGCCATTCGGAGCATGCTTTATACCGTATAGACACACGCTCACCCCCACCAGCTGAAGGCCAGTATCAAATAACAACACGGACCCTGAGAAAAACAGTTCCTTTAGTCGCTGAGTGATACTGGGGTCTGGCTGGGATGTGCTTTATCTTGCAGCCTCCCGCATGTAGTTTTGTATTCCATGGTATCTGCCTTTTTGCAGGAAGGAAGAAGGCAATGGCAATTCAGTGCTTCGCAGGGAAAGGAATTTTATGGGCAAGATGTTGCTGGCTGTCACTGAGCAGTACCTCTGGAGGTTATCAAAGCACTACTGCCTAGTAGCTTAGTGCCCTGTGGATAAGATTTGTCAAGATGCTACTTCATCTAATTGGATGTGTTTTGCCAAGTGGCCTTCTTTAAATTTAGTGTGCAACAAGCTGTGTCCTGTAACATCAGCAAACAGCTTGTGGTTCTCACTGAACTCTGCTTGGAGAAAGGAAATGGATCTTCCTAGAGCTGTTGTGAAAACTGAGCAAAATATCAAAATAGCCAGGATTTCCAGAATGTTCTTTAGCAGTCAAATGTGGTTTTAATGAGGCATGAGGCATGTTACTCCTCCTGCAGTGTATTTTTATGTGACTCAGGATGTTTTGTTCTTCTAGTGACTTCTTTGACATCATCCAAAGTACTTGGCAATCACTTATGGGAGTGAAGCTTTGGATGATTTTGGGTTCATGTCCTGTAAGTAAGTGGAGGTTGACTGTAGCATCCTGAAGCTCCCTGCCACAAAATCCATATTGCATGGGGGGGAAGAGAGAACAAGAGAGCTCACTGCAGACGCCTAAAGAACATAAAATACAGGGGAGAATCTGGTCATCCACTTGACTATAAGGGCCTGTAACAGGAATGTTACTTAAGTAGCAAAGTGTAGTGATGCTGTATGCACAGCAAGCTGGCTTTTGGCTGAGTGTTCAAAGGGAAGCATTTTACAGTCTCTGGTATATGACATTGATGCAGGTGATCTGTCTGTTCTTGCTCATGGAAACCTGAAATTTTATTTGGAAAGAGAAATCCAACCTGCATTAGTCTCTTCACCAGGAAGAACTTTGAGCTTGCTGTAGTTTTTGGAGAGCTTTCGGCTTCTCCTCAAGGTTCTTCCTCATCTCATGTTTCTCCCTTTACATATTTAAAACACAGTAGCTAGAGAGAGGTGGATTCTAGAATCAACCTTAAGGGCTCAACTGTTACTGTGAAACATGCTGGCTTTTGCTTACGCTGTTTACAGACTTCATGGTAGAACTTGGATTCACTGATAAGCTGCTAATCCACCTCTCCCTGTTTCTGATCCTGTTCATTTCCTGTACTGTGGAGCAGCTGGGGCCAGACCTTGTGGATAAGCACAGTCTTGTCCTTCTGTCAGTTTGGACTTTCAGAGCAGGAACAGTAATGATGAGGGAGGATAAAAAGGTCACCAGAACTGGTTGATGGTTGAACACTGTGGTACACTTTTGGAAATGAGCTGTTCTAGTTCTTACACTGCTGCTGTTTTGCTTTCTCTATCAGTTTTTCTCCCTGCTTTTTTTTTTTTTTTCTTTAAGCTGTGCCATTCACCTATGGCCTTTGTGAGTAAAACCTGCTTCTTGGTTTGCTACAGGTTCAAAGACACTATTGTGAATGCCAAGTACGGAGGACACACGGAGGCTGTGCGGAGGCTGCTGGGCCAGCTCCCAATCAGCGCCCAGTCCTACAGTGGCAGCCCGTACCTTGACCTCTCCCTTTTCAGCTACGATGACAAGTGGGTGTCAGTCATGGAGCGGCCCAAGACCTGCGGTGATCACCCTATAAGGTACAAAATAGGCCACGAAGCTGTATGTGTAGAGAGAGAGTAATTCTAAATCACCTCTGCCAGGTAGCATGAAATTTGCAGAAAGAACAGGCAGATCAATGCCTCTCTCTTTTGACGTCCCTTGACCAGAGGGTTTATATCAGGAGTCACACAAAGCTTGGTCAGTCTCCTTGTGACAAGCCTTACCCTATATCTGTGGGGGAGCCAGGTTTTGTCACTGAGCTGCCTTGTGGAAGATTTGGGTCATGAAGATCAGCCCTTTTCTGTACGAGCGCTCTTGTTCCTCCTCCTAGTGCAATCCAGCCTTCCTGTGTGGGCTGCAGATATGTTTCTGGATGCTTGCTTTCCTGTGCTGGAAGTATCCCTTCTGAGCATGTAGGTTTAGCTGGTAAGGATTATCTGTTTTGTCCTGTAAATAAAATATTGCCTGGGTTAGGTGTTATTCATAAAGCTTCTGGTATTGATTTTGCTATTTTCAGGCTTCTCTTTTTTCCCTGTTTACATTTCTCACCCTGGGAGCTGTACTCCTCTTCATGTCCCTCTTTCTATAATCTGTAGGAAATTTATTTCTGTAGCAGGAGTTTAGCCAGGTGTTTTTTAAAAAAAAAAAAAAAAAGGAAAAAAAGAGATCCTGTGCCTCCTATGTCCGAGTCTTCAATGCTGGCAGCAGGAAGAACTCCAAGCTTGAGAATAAGGAGGTTGGCAGTGCTTCTTGCAGAAACATCGTGATTGTTTATTCCTTTCTGTTGGCTGCAGCCATGGTGGCAAGCAGTAGTGGTTAAAAATTCAACCTCTCCTGCCTGAAAGGCTCAAATCAAAGGGGCTGAGTTCTCCAGGCAGAATAGTCCTTCCACTTATGGTAGTTCAGAAGGGAAATGAATCTATCCTCTAAAAACAAAGAGAGCCTTCAATGTCTGAGTGCTTTGTTTAGTGATTGGCCACGTGTTGGGGGCTCCGGCAGCCTAGGGAGTCCATGCTGGCTGGTTTCCCAAATTTATTTTCATCACTGCATTCTCAAAAATTGATTTCATGTCTCCCCTGGCCCTGACTCAGGTGCCAGGGATCTTCTGATTATTCCTGTGCTCTCAATTCCCAAATTATGTATATTTAATTGATATATATTTTTTTCCTGCCCATGTATTTAGTTTAATCTCCAGCTCCCATGCTATCTGCAGAGAAAAGCCTGCCCTTTCCCCCTTGTTGTGCTTGATGTTGGGAGAACTTGCAGGGCAGTGGTTGCCTGCCAGCGCCAACCTGCGTGCAGCTCCTGCAGACAAAAGGGAGCAGAACCGCAGTCATTTGCTGCGGTTACTGTCTTTGTAGTAAACAAAGTGAAGTGCCACCTTTCCTCCCTCCCTTGAGCAAACCAGGCATTTCAGAGCCAGAGCTTTTAAAGCTCAAAGCTGTGCAGAGTCAATTAAGACTTGAATGGGGCCTCGGAGCTGTGGGGCTCCTGGTTTTGGAAAGCAAGCGGAAGGCGAGGCGCTAACCTTAACCATTCAGTAGCTGAAGTAGCGCTGCTGTGTTTCTCACATACGAAACAAAGGG
Organism: Penelope pileata; assembly: GCA_013396635.1. Taxonomy (NCBI): domain Eukaryota; kingdom Metazoa; phylum Chordata; class Aves; order Galliformes; family Cracidae; genus Penelope; species Penelope pileata. The sequence continues at coordinate 545,808 of WBMW01002474.1, read as the reverse complement.
ATTAATAAAATAATGCTGCTGCCCGTTGTGGTTGGAGAGCTTGGAAATGAGGGGCGACAGGATTTGTAATAAGTCCTATAACTGGCTGAAGTGCAAAGACCTTGAGCAGCTAAGGGTGTTATGATCTGTGTGTAGTTTCCTGGCATGACATCTGTGATATGAAGGCCTCCATCTGTTCTACACTTCAGTTTCAGCACTTCTGTTCCTGGTTCCCTGTTAACCCGTACTGCTGTTCTGCACTGCGATACGTCCAGCGCTCGTCTCTGTCTACTTGAGAGGCCAGTGGTGGTTTGCTCTCAGAAGGGAAGGACTTCAGTTTCCTCATCACTGGCATCTTCCAATATCTTTTCAGGAGGCTTAAAGAGAAATTCAGTGGGTGAAATGATGGGACTTGTGAGGAAGAGGCTCTAACACAGCTTTACCTATAGCAGGGGGTCTCTAAAATCCATCTAGATGGCTAATAAAGAGCCATTTAACCAAAAAATTGGTCTGCAGATAAATCTTCCATTTTCATACGGTTTGAAAAGGCTGGTCTTGCTGTTTCTGTTGACATACAATTTTATATTGCAGTGCCTAATTTATCCCAGAGTGAGAGCCCATGGAAATGGCCTCTGATTGCAGAGCACTTTTAAAAATAGATTTAAAAATACCAAACGGAACACATCTTTGAGATTACAGGGAGCTTCATCTTGAGTAGTAAATTATTGTGAATTGGGGAGAGAGAGGAGCAGACCAGGGACTATGCTTTATTTAAAGAATGACCCTCCACATACCCAGCCTTGTGTAGGAGGGAAAGGGCTTTTAAAAAGCCGAATACCAAGATTGTGACTCTCTTGCTGGGTTCTTGTGTGCAATTTTCAGGCAGGGCTGGCTGGCACTTTGATTCAGAGGAAGAGAGAGGAGAGTGGCCCTCCAGGAAGAACATGAGGATCTCAATAGGCTGTGCTGTTAAAATGTGGAGTATGTCTGGTCCTGAAACTGCATTGCCTGTATCTGTCATCGGCTGTTCTTCCCAGGCTGGGAGCTGAGTGCATTGTATTGCTTGCCGAGGGAAGTGGGGGGAAGTTTGCTCTAATATTAAAAGCATTCTCTGTGTTAAAACCAGAGGAAAAATGCAAAATGCCCACATCTACAAAGCGATGGTGGAAAAGGAAACAGCTGGAAGACAAAATGGCAATTCTATTTCTGAAACTGAAAGAGCAGAGAAAATGGTCTAAGGAGCTGAGCCAGCTTCAGGGGAGAACGTGAGTCCTGTCAGCTCAGCTGCCTTGTGAAGGTACCAAATCCCTGAAATCTTAGTCATAGTCTTGGGAAGAATGGGGTCATCACAGAGAGTACCCCTGTTCCCACAGCAATGCAGAGTAACGTGTAACCTGAGCTTATGTCTGCTACACAGAGTGAGCCTGTCCTCTAGCATGCAGAGAAGGTTCAAGAAATGAAGAGCTTTCTAGACTTCTGTCTTTTCGGTGCTTTGCCTCATATCCACTTGGCAGTGCTCCCTTCTTGCTGAAGCTGTGTTCCGGAGCTCACCTGTTTGGAGACACAAACAAGCTTCCTCAGACCCACAGACAGGTTTATGGGTGACACAGAAAAACACATCCATTTGCCTTTACCTCTGCCCTTGCTGTGATTGTCTTTTGACACTTCTTGCTTGAGCTGTCTTATTAATTATTTTTTTGTTGTAGCTGGAAATCTAAAAGGATCTGCAAAGCCTTGTTCGAGATGTAAAGTGGAATCTGGCAGCCTTGAGCAGAGCTGGATCCAGTTGTTCTCCTTCCTCTACCGAACAGGGATGTAACTAAGCACAAGCACAGCAGCATAAAGCATACCTGGCAGCAGCAGGAGAGGGGAAGGGCAGCCTTATAGCTGGAGTAAAGGCCATTGCTAAGGGCAGCGAGCTCAGTTCTGTGCAGTGTATCTGCCTTAGGCATCAAGGAGAGCAGCCTGCATTAAGGGAGTATAGTCAGCACAGGTGGAGGCTGAACTGAACTTACTTGCTGTTGTGAAGTCAGCTCAATCCACCAAAATGAAGACAGTTCTCTGAATGATGATACAAAAAGAAGTCTTTTTCTAGACAGTGGAAAACTAGCTGCCCCAGGAGGGATTCTCCTGTGTAGCCAAGAGCCAGGCACCCCACGGAGGATCTCCTGCCTCTCAGGGAGTACCAGAGGCTGAACGAGGCACTTGTCTCTGTTTGTGAAGAGTCCAGATGGCAAAGTCAATAGTCAGGAACAGCCATAATTGACTTTCTCTTCCTTTCAGATTTTACGCTCGTGATTCTGGCCTCCTGAAGTTTGAAATCCAGGCGGGACTCCTGGGGCGACCCATCAATCACACCGTGCGGCGCCTGGTTGCGTTCACCTTCCATCCCTTCGAGCCCTTTGCCATCTCGGTGCAGCGCACGAACGCAGAGTACGTGGTTAACTTCCACATGAGGCACAGCTGCACGTAGGGAAGAAGAGAAGAAGAAGAAGAGAAGAGCCAGGGCAGCTCTTCTTCTCGGGTCTGGGTCTCTGCCGCAGACGCACCAAAGCCAGGCGCTCACACCTTGTAGGAAACCAAACCATCGCTCCTGTCAAGAAATCTGACCTGGGAGCTCCCATCAGCTGGCATCTCGCCGGGCCCTTGGCTGTGGAAGGATGAGCTGTTGAAGTCAGGCGTGTGAATGTTTCCTCTGACTCTGTTTGTACCACAGCAGTCCCCGCTGCATTAAGCGCTGCTGTTGTTCCCTCTTCCTGTTGATGAACAAAGTGTAGCTGAGATTCCTTGCTCTGTTTCCCAGAGGCACTTCTGTTTTCTCTCCTGTTGTATGTGTTAGGATGGCAACCGTGGAGCTTTGCAACATATTTGTGGAGTGCTCCCTTCTGCACTGATGCTTTCCTACTTTGTCAAGACAAACAGCCTGTCCTAGAGGGAATGACTGGAAGCCTTGGGGAGGGCTGAGACGTGCAGCTACCTGTATTTGTATCTTCAGTCTTACTGGGGAAATGAAATCCTGTTCTCATCCACACAATCTACTAGCGTGGTTTTAATATGCAAGAACTTAGGGAAAAAGCTGTGAGAAATCCCTGGAACTGAGAGCGATGAGGTGTATTCCTGACTCTTATGCAAGTCACTTAATCTTTGTGCCTTAGTATCCATTAAGCCCCTAAGTGAAAGGTGATGTGTTAATAGCAGAAAGCCAGTGCAGCTGATTGTGTCTCTAGTGTATGAAAAAGCGGGCAAGAAGGAAGGTGCATGGCTGGGAGGGTATAGGGAGCAACAGCAGCTCCTTGCTCCTGTTGAAGGGCTTCTTTCTGCAGTGTGGATGAATCCTGATGGGCATCTGCAGGTTTGCTGCTGAAGGGAAGGGAGAGCCAGCTGCTGGCACCTCCTGTGTGCTGGAGTGTGAACATGGAGATGTAGTAGCATTTGGGTTTCCCCAGGGAGGAGGGATGAGACCTGAATTACTGTGCATTGCTGCAGGTTTGCAGTTAAGAGGTGAGTTTGTTGACTTAGTTTGCTTACCTATCCCTGTTTGATACACTGTTCTCTGTGAGAACCCTTTTGGGTATTCCCAGGCTTCGAAGCACAACTGGCTGGTGCGTCGTGTTTGGCTTGGTGCTGGCTGGACCACTGCAGTGTCCACACTGCCTATAAAATAAGCTCCTGGGTGTAATGTTACTTGTCCTGTTAGCTGGTGTGGCCAGCCCTCTTCTGTTAAAAATGGAATTTTTGGTTGTTGTCTAATATTTGGGCTTTGGTGAGCACACTGGTTCATGACTGTGTGCTGTCAAGCATTGCAGCCATCTCATGTGAGGTACAGGGAGGGATCAGAATAATTGGTGCTTGTACATGGGAGACACCTGCTTTAAAGGACCCCGTTGGTGTCATCTTTGGACCAAAACGGGCTGTGGGTGATGTGCTGTGGCCACGTGCCTGTGAAGAACAGTACTGAAGTCATATTCATTTTGCATAGTAAAGCATAAGAAAATAACTTGGTGGTGCCTGGTGCCTGCTTATAGCATGTGATGGAAGGTGACCCAGGGTCCTTGAATCAGCCTTTACTCTCTGTCCCATGGTATTTCTCTACTCTCCTGACCTTGCCAAACTTAATTGTTGGGCAAGACACTGTATTTCACTGCTCTGTTTCTGGCGTTTGCACTGTTGGTTTCTCAGGTCTGTCAGGAACGACTTCAGGTTAGAAGACTGCTAACAGAGGGAGCATCAGGCCACACGTGCGTTAGGTCTGGGCTCCTCTCCGTCTAATAACACTATTTGTCAAGGTTTTAAGTTTTTATCCTGTGATCTGTTCCTCAAATATTCAATGAAAGCTCCAAGTGGAGAATCGTTTGCACATTGTAGATCATGGAATTATCTCCTTCCTGCACCACTCTCACGTTTGTTCGTGCTTTCAGTATGAGACTTTTTTTTTTTTTTTTCTCCAAAGCTCTCAGCAGCTCCATCTAAGACTGGGTTTATGCCTTGATGTCAGCCTGGGAGGTCAGTGCTTATTAAAATAGCTGCCAGATCTCCGTTTAGATTTTTTTTT
>WBMW01002474.1:473266-541268 GCA_013396635.1 Penelope pileata | reverse complement strand
CCTTTTAGTTTTTTTTTTTTTTTTTTTTTTTTTTTGGTGGCAAAAATATAAACCACTTCAGCATTTCTGTGGTAGGGGCTTTTGCCGGATTCAGGCTGCCCTGTGTGAAACAGAGAATGGCATGGATTATTGGACTCGGGGCTGAGAGACCAGAGGTCTGTTCTTAGCTCTGCTATTGAATTGTTTTGTCACTGGGGGCAAATCTATTCCTGTTCCAGCTGGTGTTTTCTTCTCTGTAAATGAGGCCAAAAACATATTTTCAGCTTTTGTAAAACACTTTTGAGATTCATGGATAAAAAGTGCTGGGTAAGTGCTAAGTATTTTCTTATTATGTTTGCAGACAAACTGATTGATTCATTCTGGGTACTAATTGCCTTTGAGTAGCATTGCAGATCCTCTGGTCGTGGCTGCTGCATTTTATATCTGCAACAGAGTTAATTTTATTACGGAAATGTATTGGAAGAAAAGTCTCTCATGCTTGAAATTTTGATTATTTAAAAAAAATAAAAGTGTGTGATGGGGAGGGTGGGAGGAAGGGGGAGATATTTTCTACCTGATATTTTTCTTAGGCTAGGATGAAGATTTGTTAGCAACACAAGACAAAAATGGAATAAACAGAATTTGCTTAAAGAGCCTCACTTGTTTTTGTTTTCTCAAAATCTTGGTGGTGCAGCCAGGAATGTCATTGCTAGGAAGAGATGGTAGGGATGTGCCTTGGACTGCAGGGACACGTTGCATGCTAGTTTGTTGCCTCTTCCTGGCACCCGGAGTACCAGCGCGCTTCCTACCAGGGGCATTTCTGTAGCAGCTGCATGTTTCTCATTCTTTTCTTCAGAAGAATGCTGGGGGAGGAATACTTGGCCTTCAGTTATGTTTCTCTCTCTTTTTTAAAAATTTTATTGCTAGCCCAACATGTACTCACTCTGCCTTTAGTCCATTTTATAGTGCTTGCCTAACCCTGTGGCCATTTTCTGCTTGTGCTCCGTGATCAAGAAGTGAAGGTTGAGCAGCACACCGTGCTTGGCAGAAGTCATCACCTACCCATTGCTTTTCAGATGGGACTGAGGCACTTGCATCTTCCAGCTGTGCTGCTCCCAGCCACAAGACATCTTTGCACAACATCGTGGCTGAAAGCGTGCAAACAGTTCCTTCCCAAAATTTAGGACCCCATTGTAAACTACTGCTGCTCTGTGACAACCCAGCGTTGTGCCTGTATGTATTGGTTCCTATATGTGTCTGCATCCTGGGTCTGAGAGCTCCTTTCCTTTGAACCCTTCCTCCATTTCATGCGTGCAGTTCTCTGATGCTTTCCTTTGGAGACCTTGAGCGTGTCAGAAAGCTCTTGAGCCTGGGGCTTTTCAGAGAGGCACTAAGCGGCAAGGAGATGCTTGACTTGGAAACCATGTTTGATAGGTAGTGGAATCCCATCTTTGTTACATCTTGTGCTGCCTTTGCTTCTAAAAAAACAACATAAAAGCAAGACACTTGCAATATTTCTTATATAAACTGCATTAGGCAGCAAGCTACAGAAATCTCAATAGAATCCATCTATCCATTAATGGCATGCCCGTGCTAAACACTCTTGGTTAACCCTCCAGCCCCGAGCAGCTGTCCCTGATTTAGGTCCCTGATGTTCTCTATGTACTTACCAGTCCCTCCTTTTGCTCAGGTGCTGGTGTGTCTGTTACCCTTCCTTCGCTCTCTTTTGATCCAACTAGAAGAATCAGATTTCTGACGCTTTATTTCAGATTTTGGGTGCTTTCATACATGTGTTTTTCTTGTTTCTGTCCTCTGTCTTGTTGCTTTTCTGCCAGCTCTTCCTGCAGGATCTCTCAGGACTTCGGAAGAGAGATGATGGCTGGAAGGTAGCAGGACGTGTGGCCCTCCAACAGCTTTCCTCCCAGTGTGAACCTTTATTAGAAGGGTTGGTCCCGTGGGCAAGTGATGGGACAGGGTTTTGCCTGTTTGCTTTTGTGCTGCTTTCATAGTTGTTAACGTGCCTGAGTACTTGTACTTTCCTGTCTTGTTAGTGTGGTTGTAAAAGCTTTTCTGGCCAAATACTTCCTCATGAGAAGGGAATGGTGAAAGGGCTTTTATATTTTTTCATTGCTCCTGGGCTGCGGGGGCTGTGGGCTGAACTGTGCAGTCGGTCATTGTAGCAGTAGCAGCCTGGCACTGCCTGCCAACTAGGCTGACTGCTCATCAGGCAGCAGCGTCCCCTGCTAGAGCTGTTTTCTGGCTAAGGTCTGATTAGCCTTTGTTTCTTTCAGGGCAGCAACCAGGGAAGAGCTGTACTTACCGTGTAAGGAAATGAATTCTTAGAAAAATACTGATGTGGAAAAACCCTGAATTGCACATGCTTTTCCTGATGTTATGACATAAAAATACCACACAGGCTTTAGATGAGCACTATGGAAATGAGTAACTTGTGGGTGACTACTGCGGTCCTACGGGAGAGGAGAAGTGAAAGGGGGAAGTTTGGGCAGGTGCATGGTGCCCCTAGTCCCAGCCATTTGGGGTTGGGCTGCAGCACCTGGGTAGCGTTTGGCAAAGGTGCCACGTGTGTGAGTATTTGAGAGCAATATTTGAGATGGGACTGCTTCAGAGCAGAGTGGCAGGGGGATGCTCACTAGCTGCCCAGGCCCTCAGCACGGAGAGGAGCCTGCCAGGGGAATGTTCCTAGAGGAGCAGCAGCGCAGTGTTTGGCCACTGTGGAAGAAAATCCTGCAGGAACTGCAGCAAAGCAGTGGAAATCCAGGGTGGCACTGCAAAGCTTCCTGCATTCTCTGCATTCTGCTTTATCCAAGTGCCAACTGGAGCCTTTGGAAGAGTTCCCTTTCTGTGGATGACAGATTGAATTCAGCCTTTTTAAAGCCAGGAGCATGTTATTTCTCCATGTCCTTCACTTTCTGTCTCCCCAGCAGCTTTGTGCTGTGCCTGGCGTGGACCAGAGCAGCCCTGGCTCTGCCCAGAGGACTCCCTGAGCTGTAGCTCCTGGCAGTGCACCATCTCTCCCTGAAAGCTGTTCTTGAAAGAGTTCTCATCTGCCATGTCCTCTGTCCATCCTGGTGTGTTGGGACAGCCCTGTGCCTCGTGGAGGGAAGCAGAGCACTGCGGGGACACGCTGGGTGCCCCAGGACCCTGCCTCCATCCCGCTGCTGATGAACAGGGCAGACACTTCTTGTTGGGCAGGATGGGACTGGTGAGGATGCACTGGTGGCGATGGCATTGAGCACAGGGCCCAAGTCCTGCAGGACAGCCCAGCCGTGGGGATGGGTGGCACTGGGGCTGTGTTAGCGATCTGAGGGGCGAGCACTCTGTGGGAGGCCTCACCAGAGCCACTGTGACGTGCTGTAGGGCGTTAAGCAGAGCAGTGGGCCCGTGTCCCCACCGGGTGCCTTCCCGCTGCTGCCCCATTGGCCATTTGATAGCTCCTCAAAGGCACAACATGGAGCGGTGCTGGATTAGATGTACCCTCCGCCCTCGGCCTGCGCTGGGAGATAGGGCGCTCGCCCTCCTGCCTCCGGCCTGCTGGCACCAGCGCCGTCACCATGGCAACACGGAGAAACAGCCATCCGCATGGAAACGGCCTTGCTGCGCCCGGCAGCGTGTTGGGGGAAACAGTTCCAGTGGCAAGTTTGGGGGGGAAAGGGGCACAGGCCCAGCTGTGCTGTGTGGTCCTGGCCCAAATCACAGTGCTGTACAGCAATGGAGGCCCCTCCTGAAGCACTGCCTGGGCAGCCCCAGTGCGTGCCCTCACCATGATGGGTGGCTTTTATTGCTGCTGCCCTATTTTTTTGGCTGTTCCTGAGGTCAGGGTGAGGTGCAGATTAGCCGTGCTGATAGCTGTGCAGCGGAGCTAGGTCACTGTTTCAGCCCTGGCTGGTGAGTCCTTAATGCTCACAAAATCCCCCTTTGTAAGGAGAGGGCGAAGCTGGCAGCCAAACAAGGTCTCCTGTAACATAGGCACACCAGTGCCGTGTCAGCAGCACGGTGCAGCCCGTCTGGCTTTGAGCTGCAAGGTCGGAGCTAATCTCTCCCCATCCTCCCCCTTACCCTCATCCCCAGACAATGGCCGTGCCCACGCCTGCTCCTTCCCGGAGCTCTCCGGGTCAGGAGATGTCGGTGCCTCTGATAAGGGCTGGGAGAGCGGCTGTGCTGTGCGGTGCTTGCAGCCCAGCTAGGTCTGTCCCAGTTTCACACTGACCCCTGGGTGACAGCCCACCCTCTTGCAGGGATTTCCACGAAAGGAGCAGCTTTGGCCAACGTGTCTGCGGGCAGAGCGTTTCGCAGCAGCTCCCAGCACTGAAGCAGGCTGCTTCCCCGCTGCTTGCTTGATGGAGCCCTGAGGGCTGGCCCAGCTCTCCCTTTGCTCATGGTGTTTGGTAGTGGTTGGCCCTGACAGCTCAGGAAATTGAAAATTTACTTCTGCCGTGGATGCGGCGAGAGCAAAATGAAAGGCAGCAGCCAGGTATTTGCTAGGGGTGGCGTGGGGGCTGTTCCTGGCAATTAGGAGAGCAGGTTGTTTGCCTGCAGGCTGGGACACGGGGAGATTAGAGCCGTATTTCACCAGCTCAGCTGGGGACCTGCTGAAGGGGCTGCTGATGAGAGGCTGGGGGTGAACGTGCATCTTCCTGCTGCCTGGCCCTGTGCTGTTTGTTACCTGTGTGCATGGGCAGCACGGTCTGCTCTTGCAGAGGAGCACGCAGAGGGAAAAGGGGCTGGAAGCTGGAGTCATTAGTGATGTGGCTGGGAGGCAGGATGGATGTCAATCAGAGCTGCTCTGGCTTAGAGTTTGGCTTTTGCAAAATGAACCATGATGTGGTGAAACACAGAGGACAGATTTCAGGGAGCCCTTCTCCTCCTCCTCCTCTTCCTCCTCCTCTGTGCTGGCTCCTGGGCAGCCACCTGGGAGGTCTTAGGGAAGTTTTTCATGTTGTGTTTTCTGTCCCTGTGTTTTTGCCTCCACATTCTTTCCTTCCTGACCCACCTTTTCATTGCCTCGCTTAGCACTCAGCCCCTACACCCAATGCTTTTTCCCTCACGCCTGCTTTCTCTGGCAAAGGAGCTGTGAAGCTGCTGCCCATGCAGGGGCTGCCCAGAGGTCTCGGTCCCAGATCTGTGCACAGCCTCCAGCTCTCAGTTGTGGGGTGTAGGAAGTGAGCTGTGAACTCCAAAGGAACAAAAAGGCCCTGCTAAGTGGCAGGAGCAGAAGGGGAGAGCACAGTGGAGGAGGCGTGAGTGGTTTCAAGAAAAGGAAATAGTAGCGAGGCTGCAGCCTCCCCAAGAGGACTGGGCAGCCTGGAGACTTGGATGCTATTAGGCAGTTCATTAGTAAAACCTCAGAGCAGTTCCCACTGCTGCTGAGTATCCACTGATGCCTCTTGAGGGGAGAGGAGGATGATGTAAAAGCACAAAAACAATCCAAGGGTCCTTGATCTCGGAGGTCTGAGAGGTCAGGGCTGAGGCTGGAGGGGCAGCTGTGGGGAGGAGAGGCCGCACGGGGACGCCGGGCATGAAAGCAGCGGCTTTGCAAATCTGTGATGATCTTGGAAGTCTGAGTGCAAAACATAACCTTAGTTGAACTGCAACTTCTGGAAGGCTCCCGAGGGGCGCTTTGGGGTTATAAACACCTAGTCAGAGACCTGCTTTGTGCAGAGCTCGAGCCAGGTATTCCTGCACCAGAGGGAAAGTCGGCAAAACCTACGCAGATGTCCCTGACAGCTGCAGCTGGGCTGCGGTAAACCACCCCTGCTGCTACAGTTTATTAGCACTGCAGGGTCTGTCCCCTTCTCCTTGCTCGCTTGTGTATACAGTCAGCTGTTAAAGGACACTGACATCACTTAATTAATGGTTTAATTGAATCTCACAAAGGGATCGAAATTGGCTGCCTGACTCCTGCCACTGAGATGCTCACATAGGAAATAGTAAATCACCAATTCAGCAAATAAAGCTGCACTCTAGGTAGAAAGCCCTTGTTGTAGGGGTAAGGGAAATAATTCCTCTTTGCAGAGTAATATGCTATTAGAGATAAGTCTGGGGGCTATTTTTTTTGAGACACCAGGTGTCATCCCTGACCAAGGGAAGGGTAACTGAGTTAGACTATCTCCCTAAGGCACTCATTAAGGGGTAAACAGAGCTGAGGTAGCGTTTTATCTGTAAGTCAGAATATTGTTTTGTGTTTCACCCCGTGTGATGGAGGAAGGTACACGTGGTGTTTTAAAATGAAGGGCAAAACCCCAGAAAGACCATGGTAGAACCAGGATGAAGCTTTGCAGTCAGTAACAGCTTCTGAGCTTGTTTGCAGGAAAAAAGAAATGCTTTTTTGACAGTAGGGAATCAGAGGTTAGGAGGAAGAGGGAGGAGTGGAGAAAAAAATGTCTCAAAGCAATGGGGAAGCCCAAAGGGAGAGGATGTGACCCTAATGATGGTGTTAATGCTGTGGTCATACTACTCAAGTAATTGCTGCTCAGGAGGAATGTGAGCCAGTAGCAAACAGTATTCTACCCAGGCGCCAAGAAAAGCAATTAAAACTGGTAAATACCAGTGGCTGACTAAAACTAGGCCTGTAATTAATAGTTTCATCTGAAGGGTAAGGAAATCATTAAGTGCTATTGGTGTCTATTAATTCCCTGCAAGAGGAACAACAATAGAGGGTTTTAAGACTTCTTTCACAGTACTGTATATGCAGGGAGGAGCGACTGAGCCCTTGCACAAGGAGGGAGAGCTTGCTTTGTGTAGCAGGGCTCTCCCACATCGCTGACAACTGCCCCAGAAACCTGGAATTTGCTGTAAATTAAACAGCTCCAACAGAGCATTTAGTTAGGACACACCCTTGGGGGTGCTCCATCAGGACAGGAGCGAAGGTGAGTGGAAAACATAACCAGTGAAAAGCTGCATAAATGAAGCACCGTGCTGGAAAGCTCAGGGAAGATGCATGGAGCTGGAGGTTCAGGAGACAGACAGCTATTGCTTGCTATTATTGCACTGAAGAGTGAAAAGTAGCATCAGTCTCTTCTGTTCAGGCTGGAGAGTGCTAAGTGCATGTCACTTGGAGGAGAAAGTGGCAATAGGTACCAAACCCAGGCAGAGTGGACAGGGAGATATAATGCCTCACTGTATGAGCAGAGGCAGTGTACTGGTAGATTTCATCAAATGTTCAGAAATGCTCCGAAACAAAGGGTGTTTGTACCTTTGTACAGGACACAGCCTGGATTCTATGTCTGGATGAGACAGATTTTTTGTAGTTGCTGTTTAACTCTCAAGTCATCCACCTACTCTTCCTTGAATTTCAGAAGGACCACAGATCTTTTCATAATCTTATTTTTCAACCCATTCCATCATATTTATCTTACATGGACATTTCTGCTCCTTTGATGCAACAAGCAGCTTGTGGTAGAGAATGGCAGTGTTTGGTTTCTCAGCACTGCCTGGTGCTTCTCCTTTGTCAGGGCTAGGCACAGTGCTCTGCAGAAAGCACTACAGCCCTGATGTAAGGCACATCAGTGTTTATGGCTGCCTTTGCCAGCTAGCTGCCCAGGTAGTCAGAGAGTTAACCTTTGTGGTTTATAGCAGACTTGGCATCTTCTCCTTAGAGTAATACGGAGTCACTAGAAGCTCGGCAATGTTTCTGGAGCAAGGGGGAAGCTCTTCTAGTCTGTCAAACATCCGTGAAGAACCTCTCTTCCTTGCTGTCAAACCTGTGACAGCTCAAGGAACTTCCCTTTAAGATAACTTATCCTCAATTCAAATTCAGGCGGTTGGAGTAAGGTAGGGGATTCGTCTGGATCTGGTTTTATTCTCTTCTGTAAAATGCAACTCAACAGGCTCTTCTAAGCAGACTGATTTCTTTCAAACCTGCTGTATGCCATTCAGACCCATGAAGGAGGTTCACTGCCTTGTTGCCATGGTACCCTTTCTCTAAAGAGGAAGAGAATAGTTAATTATGCAATTTAAGAAATGAAGGAGGAACGACAAAGAGAAATAATAGAAAGGAAGATTCTGGGTTTGTGATGAAACTGCTGGCTGCACCAAAACACGCTCTGTTTACCAGTGAAATGTTTGCCCAGCGTATGCCATATATAGCCAAGGATTCTCTGGCAGTATGGATTTCAAGGAGCTGCCCTATGCTAGGCAGTGTGCTTTTGCCATCCAGGAAACCAAGCCTGTAGTCAGTTACTGCTGTTACTTTCCTTGGTTAATGTTCCAAAGAGCCTCAGACATATTTGTTTGGCAGAAATTCTCTCTGGATGGAGCTAGGACAGCAATAGTACATCACAGAGCCAGGACAAGCCCATGCTGCCTGTGGATATACAGAGGCACGGTTCAAGACGTAAGTGTTTTAAATCTCTTTTGCAGCATTTTGTTGTTCCTCAGGCCTACTAACCCCCTGCTTGCTTTCCCCAGGAGCTCCAGCAAATACAGTTTGTGGTGCACAAGGCAGAACCAAAGAGACTGCAAGCAGCAAAACTGGCACAATCCCGGCCCCTTCGAAGGACTGGCACTTTCCATTTGCCGAGAGCACTGGCAGGCTGGCTACAGCTTGGGTGAAACAAAGCACCACTGCAGACCTTTGACAGTAATGGAATCAGACTACAGTGCTGCATGCTGTGTGAACAGGGAGAGTTGCTCCTCGCATGCCACAATAAGCTCTGCAAGGCAGGCAGAAAGGAAAGAGTTACTGCGTGCTTAGTTTCTAAATGTGCTCAGTGAAAGAAAGACGGAAGGAAGACAAAGTGATCCCATGCAGTTGTTTACTAGAGATGACTGGAAGGAGATCTGATTCTGTACGTACCTCCTACTCCCCCTTCTACCTAACAAGAACAGTAATAGCACTGAGGGCTAGACAAGAGCCACATACTGTGGAGAGAGGAAGAGAGCAGTTGAGAGGCGATAATAATCCAAAATACTTCTAGAAACACAGCAGGAACGACTGTCAGAAGACCAACATTTTAATCAACAAACTTTGTACACAAGAGGCTTCCCACTAAGGGAGTACGTGTATTCCTGCATTTACCACCAGCTTCTACCACTTGGGCTTCTAAGGCCCAGGATGGTATTTGTTCTTAAAGATTCCCTCATCAAAAACTTGGAGGGTGGTTGGCTCTCTAGGATGTGACACAACTCAGTTCCTGTTACACGAGCTAATGCTGAATGCAGCGTCTCTTCCATTCCCCTCTCACATTCGCCTGGCTTTCCGTGGGCGGCAGCCGTTGTGTGGAACTGGGGTGTTGTCGGTGATGGAGATGACCTCCAACCCTCCCATAGTCAACCCCTTGATGGCAGCCTGGAAGAGCAAGACAGCAGATGATACAGTGTTATCAACACATCGCAGAGCTGAAAAGGGAAAAAGCTGAGGGGAAAATAGGTTGGTCCCCTGTCCAAAAATGAACTTGTTCCAATGGTTCTACTTTGGAATTATCTTGAAGTCGTAAGTAACAGAAAGACCACTTTAAACCTATATCTGCATCCAGCTCTTTCATCAGAATTGCCATCAGTTTTGCTGCTTAAGTTGCAAGAAAACAAATACAGCTTTTATTCCGTCTCCAAAGGAAATTATTCTAAAATTTTAATTATTCTAAGTTTTCTTTATTAGGCATTTCAGTGATGAATTGTGTCACATTTAGAAAAAAAAAAAAGTTAATAGGTATTGTCATGACACTAGCTTCAATTAAAAAAAAAAACATGGATGATGTGTGAGAAAGAAAAAATGTGAAAAGAAACTCTGACACCTACTTTGCGTCCTGGCCCCAGTCCTTTCACCATGACTCGGACGTGCAGTACACCCTTCCCACGTGCTTTCTGAGGAAAGAACAACTGGTTAGTGTTCTCTTTGATAAATCTGCTGCTGCTCTGGCTTCCCTGTACTCGACTCACTATCACAGCATTCTTTAACTAAAAATAAAAAGTAGGTGTTAATGGATACAGAGGAGATTACTGTACAAAACCAGACAGCAGCAGAAAAGGGGCCCTGTATACAACAGTGGCAGTTTCAGGAAAACTTGTGTTAAGCTGTCACCTCTGCATACAGGCAAAGTGTTAAAATCAAACTATCCATGACCTACAGTCAAGACAGAAAGTGACATATCCATGGATATCTGACTAACAAGGAGTAGCTCAAAGCTGTTTTCCCTTCTCTAATGCAGTGACTTCTATCCTGTGATCAGTGGATTCCTTCTAGAGGGTAAATGAGAAAAGCAGTCAAGCTTTACATTCGCTGTGCAGGAGTCCACACCATCAGTGCAAAAATTCTAGGGGCTTGCAAATTGAAAATGAAAAACACCTGCTGTAAAGCAGAGCAGTGCTGCCACCAAGTGGAGCTCCTCTGGGTCTCAGTTTCTGTGATCAGGTGCAATTCATCCACTACAAACTTTTAACAGGGATAGGAAGAAATCTGGCCAACCACAGCTATGCAGCTATTGTGAGGCTCCAGTGAGCAAAGACTGATAGTGGAAGTGTTCATATATTCCCCTGAATCAACCATAATGAGCTGTTGGCTAGCAGTGGCATGGAACACCTCTGACATGAAACGTTCCACCTAATTTAGGATGAGGATTTTCAGTTTAACCGTGCCTCGTTTTGCTGTAATGAGGACTGTAACACAGCCAGCCTCATCTTTTCCTGTCGCCTGGACACCTACATGGTTTTTTAGGAATGACTACAGTAAACTGTATGCATCTGGAAACTATGTGTGCGAGGACATCACCTTCTCTGACTGGAACTGCTGGCAGCAGCTCATTTCTCCTGGGGCAGAGAACAAATATAAAACATTCAGCCAGTAATTACAGCCACTTCTTGATCCCCTACAGTGCAAAATTAAACTGCTGCTGATTCAGGGGCTTATATTTCCAAAATGGCTGAGGTATATAATCCCTTTGAATAAAAGAGCTATGAAACTAGAGTTAGGAAAAGATAGGCTACAAGTTACACTTCCCAGTCACAGCCTGCATAGCTAAGCTCACCTTCTGGGCGTTTCTAACTGATGTTTCAAACACACTCTGCCTGTGTGAAGACGCTCACTGTGTCAGATGAAGCTGGAGAAACTGTCAGCAAATGGCAGTGTGCTGCTTGAGAGCTAAGGAGCAGAGGTCTGGTGTGCTGCTCGCCAGGAAGGGACAGCAACATGAACAAGACAAAATGTCTTCTGAAAATAACAGAAGGTACTGTGCTCATCCCCCACGGACCCAGGCAGCAGGGGGATGCAGGAGGGTGACGATGGCCGGAGCAGACTCACCGTTGCTGCTGCTATGCCAGCTGTCTGTGCCGCGATGGCAGTTCCCTTCTTGGCATTGTGGAAGCCTTCAGTGCCACAGGACGTGTGGGCAAACGGCCTGTTGTCAAAGCTGACCACTTGGATGTGGGTGCTAAAGCAAGAGAGGGGCAAAAGAAAGGAATATGCTAGAAGAGGATTTTACTCCCCAGTTTCTCTTCGTTCTGCAAAGCTGCTCAGAATGCACAGCTCGCCCCAGAACTCAGCTGCCCTCTCAAAGCCATCTGCACTCTTTCATAGCACGTCAGTTCTACTCACACAGACCTCCCAGCAGTGAACTTCTGGGTCATGCTGGAGAGTCTGAGGTGGCAGAACCTTTGTGGAGGACCTGCTCCTGCTGGGGATCCCTCCGGTGCAGTTAACCCTTTCACACACACTTCTCACTGTGAGCGTTTTACCTCTTCTGCTTACCAAAAAAATGTGCAAAACACTTCTAGAACTTGAAAGAGATTTAAGAAACAGCAAAACATCGAAGTAGGGTTCACCAATGAAACACAACCATCTCTCACAATGACTTTTCCAACAGCTGCACAGCAGTGGTGCTAGAACTGAGGGCAGGAAGTAAGGGGCCATTAAAGCCATGGGTGTCTGATCGTATCAGAGTGTAGCAAAGATGTACAGTAACAGTTTTCTACTGTTAAAGGCACTGTAAGGACAGTGAGGTTTCCTGACCAGCACTGAGGTTTGTGTTCTGTGCCAGGAACTTCCCTGACGTTCACTGAGTGCTGCCTGGGTGCGTTACCGGCTCCCGTTTCACAGAAAGGAGATGCTCGTCTGCTCACTTGTTGTACGTAGCTTTGATGTGAGCTACTGGGATCTCTTCATAGGTCTTTCCATCCCATCTCATGGAGTTCCTCTGCAGGATCAAAGGGCTGAGGAGCAGAACAACAGTTAGCGGGCACTTGCACTTCGAATTTGGGAAAAGTTTACATTGTACACGGCACAAACTTAGGGACGGAGCGCTGCCAGGAGCACTGCCCCGGATCCCTCTTCCCGGAGCGGGGCCGGTGGTGGCCGAGGCCTGCAGCTCACCTCAGGTCGGTGCTGCCCAGGCTCTCCGCCTCCTTCGCCGTGCCCTTCTCCAGCTCCTGCAGCCCCCGTGCTCCCGCGTGCAGGCCGCGGCCCAGCCCGGCGCTGCGGGAAAGAACGAGGAGAGCAGCAAGGTGAGGGCGTGCACGGCTCACGGGCTCACCCCGGGCACCGGGGAGCCCCACGCAGGGCCTGGGCCCGCTCCCTGCTCACCCGCGGGCCGCGCCGAGCAGCCGTTGCCAGGCGACCGCCAGCGCCGCGCTCATGGCGGCCTCCGCACCGCGAGCTCCCGGGCACGGCGACCCCGCACCGCGGGGCACGACGGGAGCTGGGAGGAAAGATGGCGGCGCCCGCCGCGGTGCATCGTGGGCCGGGCCGCAGCGCGATGGCGGCCCCCGTGTGGCGGTCGGCGGGTTGGGGCCGGCGGCTGAGCACCGCCGCCGCTCCCAGGCCGTGGCGGCTGTTCGGGGCCCTGTGCCTGCTGAGGCTGCCCCGCATCACGCAGCCCCTCCGGAGGGAGGAGGAGGAGATGGCGGCCCTCATGGAGCAGGTAGGGGGGCCTGGAGGGGAGGGGAGAGGAGGGAGCGGGCGGTGGGGGAGGCGGCTGCGGGCCCCCCGGGGTCGGCGGCGGCTGAGCCCCCCGCGGTGCTCGCGCAGATCGAGCTGGAGAAGAGCCACTACTCCGACCACGAGATCCGCCGGCGGGAGGAGGAGGAGCGGCTCCGGAGGAGGAAGGAGAGCGACGAGGACGAAGCGCCGGGCATGACCGTGATCATGGCTCAGGACCTGGAGGAGAAGTGGGAGCAGAAGCTGCTGCGCTTCAGCCCGGCCCCGCGGGTGACAGGTGGGCACCGCGTTCCTGGGGGAACGTGTCCTCTGCCAGCACGGCTGGGGGCAGCTGGGTGATGGAGGCGTTTGTGAGCGTTTTTGAGCAACGCGGTGCTGTGGTGGCGTGGTTAGTGCGTGAGGAACGGGCTGGCTGAGCAGGGAATCGGGGCTGTGGGATGGGCACGGCCTCACGAGAGCAACGTGTGTGCGAACAACGTCCATTCCCCACGTGTTTCCAGCTGAGAGAAGCCTCAGTAAGCTCAGTTCCTGCGTGTCCGCATTGCCCCTGCTGATTTCTGTCAGGCTGGAGGTCTGGGCTGTGTGCACAAATTCCTTCTGAAAATGGAGCAGGTAGGGTGCGCTCTGGCAGTGGACTCTTCCAGAATCCTGTGTTTGCCTCCAGAGTGACTGAAAGCATTTCTGTCTAGATTTTTGTCTTGTTTCATATGCCTGTATGTTGTTGGGAGGGTGTGAGATAAAGAGAGGTGGTGCACAGCAATCAGACCACAGTGTCTGAAGGGCTTTGTTTCCAGCATGTGGTGGTTTTTGGCAGATGCTGATAAAAAAAACGATCGAACGTCGCTGAACAGGAAGCTGGACAGTAACCTGATGTTGCTGGTGAAACAGAAAATCGGCAACCAAGAGCTTTGGCTCCTGCCCCAAGCGGAATGGCAGCCTGGGGAGACTCTGCGAAGCACAGCTGAGCGAGCCATGGCCACGTTTTTGGGTATGTGGTTTGCTGTCTGCCTGTCTCTTGCTCCTCTTTGTCCCAGTTGTTTTTTTTTTTCTCCTTGCCCTACCTGAGGGATATTGACCATCTGTAGCGAAATCGCCTCCCATCTGCTGGAAAGAGGTTATTTCATGGCAGAGAGATATACTCAGTGTGATGGGGCTCCTGGCAAGAGCTGTGATCTTGGGCACTGTGCTCCATAACGTGCTCAGCTGCACTGCGGTGTGATGGGCTGATGGAGCCAGCAGGCTGGGGGCTGGGGTCGCTGGCTGCCAGCAGCTGCAGCACCAGGTCTGCAGGCTGATGGGTGAGCATCACCAGATGCCCCCTGCATAGTTTAGAGTTGCTCCAGGGGTACAGCTTCTCTTCACTCTTGTTGCCGTGCAGCAGCTTTTGTGGCAGATGGGTGATAGCAAACCCACATCTCCTTGCTTTTCAGTGTGAGTTGGCAGAGCTTGATACTCTCTCCCTCCGAAAGGACTTGCTGAGCTTTGGACAAGTCACTTTTTCATGAGAAAAGACTTAAAATTGGCAATATTTCTGTTAAGAAGGGGGAACAGTCAGTCTGAACCAGATATAAAGAAAGTCACGTGCTGCCTGTCTGTTATTAGGGCAGAACAGTTTTTGTTGCTCTGTGGTCTTATGTCTTGTTTTCTGTTTTCTTTCTCTTGCGCTGCTGGGGTCTTGCAGGAGACCACATTCAAGCCAAAATCCTGGGGAATGCACCATATGGGATTTACAAGTATAAATTCCCCAAGGCCATCAGGACTGAGGATAACGTGGGAGCCAAAGTATTCTTCTACAAAGCCTTCCTCCAAAGCAGCGACTTGTCCCAAGCAGAGCTGAAGCAAGATCATCTGTGGGTCACAAAGGATGAGCTGGGAGATTACTTGAAGTCGGAATACCTGAAAAAAATCAATCAGTTCCTTCTGGACTTATAAGTGACAGGCTGTGCTCCAGAAGATAGAGGAAGATGTGGAACGTGACTCTGGGGAGGAGCACGGCTGCTGCTTTGCATGGTCTGTGTGTATGGGGTGTTAAGTAGGGCTCTGGAGGATAAACCGCCTTTGCCTTATTTCCCAGTTCTCTTCACCAGGCCTGTACTAAATAAATATTAAAACTTATACTCCTAAGTGAAGCTCTCCTCAGGGAGTTCTTTGCTCTTGTTGAATCCTCCTCCACCTCTTCTGGAAGTGTGTTGTGATCTGTTCTTCTCCCAGGCGTGTGATTCCCGGGGGCTGTGGTACCCGGGAGGCTTGCTCTCCTCACCAGGCTCCTGTCATGATCTAGAGCTCAAATGGTTTCTTCTAAACAACGGCTAATGCTTGTCTCTGACAACTGCTCTTTAATAAGAGAAGCACTGGATAGTTATTTTTGTGTCCAGCTGTGAGTAGATGCTTTTAGGTGTAAGAGCGGGACTAGGCAGCTAGCTATAATGGGAGACCTGGCAAGGGAGTGATTTTCTTCGGTGTAATTCCAGCCCCTGAGGGTGTAGTTTTCCTTAGGATTGTTATGATGCTCTGGGGAGGATATGCACGTTGCAGTGTGCAGCAGAGCAGCAGTCAGTTGCTTATCCAAGGATTGGCTTTTGCAGGCCTGGAAATGCTCACGGAGCTGTTCCAGCAGGACTTTGATCTCTCTGGACACAGTGGCTGAGGTCCCTGTGTGATCCCCTGGAACCCTTTAGCTTCACCAGAGGTAACCAGTTCATGGGCCCAGCTTGCTGCGAGGGAGGCCAGCTTTCCTCACGCTGTCACCCGTAGGTGAAGGTTCCTCTAGCCAGAAACAAGGAGCCTGCTGCTGTGGAGTGGGAGCTATGTGGATCACAGGCAGCAGGTGAGGGCTCACAAGGCTGGGCAGGGCATGTTTCAGGGGAGCTGGAAGCTGGGTTGTTCAACGCTTCGTTACGGTTAATCTGTAGTGAAGCTGCCTCTGGCCCTAAGAGTCTGTGATGCACAGTGGCCACGGAGGGGGCAGATGCATGAGCAATAGGCAGTAGCTCTTGATGTGACTGCTACTTTTCTACCTACGCTGCCGTTCCCTCGAGCCTGAAGCTGTGCTAACAGTGAAGGAGAGTAACATTTGAGCAGCAGCTCTTTCTGGGCTGAAAGGCTAATTTTTGCTTGCAGGGGGAAGGCAGCTCTAGTGTTCCTGCTTCCTGTGAGCAGCCTCAAAGGGGGCTTTGATTCTCAGCTCCCGTTTTCTGCTTGCTAGGCCAACACTGCTAACCCAGCTGGGTCTCCCTCAGGTAGTCTGAACCTTTTGCTCCAATTTCTTTATTAGAAGAGCTATTCTGTGCTTATGTGGTGCTGTCTCACCTCCCTGGGTCTGGTTCTTTTTCTTGGAGTGCTTTTTGTGGTTATAAGTGTTGCTGTTTGGTAGTCAGAGTGTGAGCCCAGTGCTGGTTAGACTTTGCAGAGAATTGGCCTTCTTCAGTGGCAGGGAGAGGGAGGAAATAGGTGTCGTTAATCATCTGGAGAGCGTTCAGCTTCCAGAGGTGGAGCTGGAGATTGCTATATATATTTCATCAATCCTTGGGGAGCTGCAGGCCTCAAATTAAAGCTATCCTTAATCACTCCGCAAGCTGTTGGGGTTGGGGGGGCAGCTCGGTAGCCCTCTATTTTCTAATGCTGTGCAGTTGGGAGCTGCAGGCTTGTCATAAACTATAAACAAAACATGGTTTCTTGAAGCACCCTTACAGGCCTGGCAAAGGAGGCTGTCTGCAGCAGAGATCATTTACAAAGAGGAGGTAAATGAACAGAATACATGCCTGCAAAACTGCAGATTTGTTGGCTGCTGTCTGGGGTCAGCACTGTTGAATGGGAGACTCCTGCCTTCTCCAGAACTTACAGCTCCTGAGGAGGGTGAGAGGTGAGTCCTTCCCCTCAGGCTGTGCCCCTCGCAACCCCAGCAGCCTGAGGCAATGGGTGGACAGCCCTGGGTTCTGCTGTTCTCTGCCCCCATTTCAAGCTATTGCTGGCTCCGTAGCGTGCAGCTTCTGAGCAGAACTTCTTGGGCTCAGGGCGTGCCCCTTGCCAAGTTCTCTGCCCTGTTTCCCATGCCAAAGGCAGATTTTGTGGTGCTGGAATGAGACTTTCAAAGTATATAAAATGCTGTTTAATCAGTGTTCTTTTTTGTTCTTAAAACTAGGTGCATAAAAGAGAGAAAAGGTTGTAAGGAAAGCTTACTGATCTTGAACCCCAGACAATTTGTATTCTCTTGCTTGCTCAAGCAACGATTCTTTGGGCACTGTCTGTGCTGAGAAGTGTGGCTCCCTCCAGCAATGGAAAGGTCAGAATCAACAGCCTCTTCTATTTTTCATTTTTTTCCTCAGGCTTGAGTCTTTGTTCTTCTAGGCAGCAGGTGCTAAGAAACTGGGTCTTCTCTGGAAATCGAAATTGTTGCTTTCTCAGCACCTAAAACAAGAATTCCTGCTCCCAATCTGCATAGGGACATTGCCTTTTTTTCTTCTTCCCTGTGGTTTATTCTATTTAAAGACCCTCAGTCAGTTGGTGCAAACAATCCCAGATCCTCTCGCTTGGGTACTTCTGCTCACTTCTTATTCTGTGTGTTCCCCTTCCCCCGGCCTCTGTGAGGGGGAAGGCAGGGTACATGGAGCTTTCCTAGGGGAGAGGACGTTTTTTCCATATTCTGTCTGTTCCCAGAAGTCCTGTAGCAGATCACAGTGCCTGTTATTTTCCTTTGAGAAATCTGTGGCTACAGGTTGTCTTTTCGCTCTGCACAGACTTATACCCATACTTTTTGCAAAACTGCACAAGTCTGATCAGGTAGGCTGATACATTTTGCTATTAACTACTGAAAGGCCAGCACAAGCCTTTAGGACCTTTTCTGAGGTAGCTCTCTGCTGGAGCAGAAGGAAAGATCCTCTCAAGTCATGGCTAGGAGAGAGCTGCCTTGAACGTAGCTCAGCACAAAGAGCTGGGAGGTCATGAGTTGTGCTGAGCACAAACCACACAGCTCACCTTGCCAACATGACAGAGAACTGTGCAAGGGTTTGCTTGGTTTCTGGGGAGTTCGGAGCCTGTTTGCACCCAGAGCCTGAAGGGATTCTCTCACCTTGGCTTTGCCTGCTCGTGAGATCTTTCCATGGGAACCTGAAGCAGCCGCAGCAGATAGCTGGAAAGGCACCAGGCTTGCTGTGGCTCTCTAGTGCAAGGCACAGTCAGATCAATTGAAGAACTCTCCTGTGAAGTGTGTGTCAGAGAGCTGTGTTTTGGAGAGGGCCTGTGACTCCTCGCTTTGAGAGCAGCGACGTGGAGCTCAGCTGAGAAGTCCAACATGAGATCAGTGCTGCAGCCACCCAGGCCGTTGTTTGAGCGTTATCTTCCCCAGACTGCACGACCTGGGGAGGAAACTGGAGAGTGCTGACAGTCAGACTGTAGAGACTTTCTGCTCTTCAAAGCCATTTTCTGTACAGAGCACTTCCATTCATGAGGGGGGTGCACAAAAGTCAGAGCATTTTGCCCTCAGAAGGGAAGGATGTTATCTACATAGAGGACCTTTCCCTGGTGCAGTGCAGTCTTAGCAGCCATTGCTAAAAGCCTCTGGAAGCAGAAACAAATGTAAGTATCAAATCTAAAACTCCTGCATCTAAGTTATTGCTTCAGTCACCATGTTAGAAGAGAGAGAGATGAAGGTTTTCTTTGTGACAAATTGGATGCTGGCTCTCCCCTCCAGCAGTGGAGAGATAACAAGTCCTAATAAAACCACTTCTCAACTTCACAGGAACAGGTTTCCGCTGTTTCCCTTACAAAATACCTTCCTTGGATGATATCCTGCCCTGTCAGCAGGAGTTGAGGGGATTGGTGGCCTCTAAGCAGAGCCCCCTTTGCATGTTTTGTGATACAGTAACACTGAACTGTTCAGAACTGCAGGCTTTCTTGTGTAATAGGAAACTTGTTTTTTTTCTCCTCCTGGCTGGCTCCAAGCAACCAAAAGACTTCAATATTTGGAAGATAAATGCATGCAGAGCCAGGAGAGGCCGCCGGAGCCACAGGCTACACTGCTTCCTGCTCTGAAAAGCCAGAATGAAAAGAGATGCTATTGCTCCCAAATACAGCTTTGAGCTTGTTGGAACAGGGAAAGCTGTGTGGGGCCCTTCCTGCAGGGGCAAGGGGTAGGCTGGCTTAGGGGAGTTAGGCTGTACCAGCCTCGAGGCTCATCCCATCCCGTCCCATAGGGTGAGGGATCTTCCGTGGCTCCAGCCACATCAGCTGCTCTTGTTCTGGCCAAGCTCTGGTGTGTGTGTGTTGGAAGGGATCTGCCTCTTTCAAGGGAGGTTTTTTGGCAGTTCCTGGGGGTTTCTGTGAGCACTGCGTGTTCCTGCTGTGCTCAGGAGCCTGCAAGAGAAGCCGCATGGTGTGCTCTGCTTGGGGCAGCCAGGAGGCCCAGCAGAAAATGGCATGGGAAGTCTGGTTGGGGTGGGTCAGCAGTGCTGTGAGTGGATTAGGTCTCATCCTTCTGTTTTGACAATACCTTTTTCCTCCCATTTTTGGATGAACGCTGAGTAGGGCAGGCAGAGTGCTGTGCTTGGTGAATCTCTGCAAAGGTATTAAAGAAGGAGAGCTCCTGGGAGGCTGGGACTCGGTAAAACCATTCCAGAAGCTTTGCTGTTAATACCCAATCCTCAACACCAAGCCCACAAAAAGAGAACCCGGGAGTTTGTGAGGTAAGCACAAAATGCTGACAGCAGGAAGCCCCTTCAGGTTGTTCTAGATACAGCTTTGCTGTCGAGGCTACTTTTCCCCTAACAGATTGTGAGGGTTATAAAATCCTTTGGCAGGACTTCACAGGCAGCGCTCCGAGACCCAAGGGCATTTCTCAATCAAAATATGAAGGGATTTTCAGCAACATTAACATGAGGCTTCTTCAAAACCCAGGCAAGGCAATAAAGCCTTTGTGCAGCGTATACAAGACTTGTGACCTCATCAAAGCCAACTCGAGAAGCTTGAAGGGTGCTAGCAGGAGCTGCCCAATTACACAGCTACCGTGATCGTCCCATCTCATAATTACACGAGACAAAACTCGAGGAAAAGATTTCACAGGTAAAAGTTTGCAGCCAGAGGTAGATTATCCTGCATTTAAGGGCTGCTTTGCCTCCTGAACACCAGGGTGGAGGGAAGCTGGGGGTGTTAGGGCATGGGCCAGAGCTGCAGCTGGGAGGAGGGCAGGCGGTGTCGGGGAGGTGTGCGTGTGGCCGGGCTGCTGCCTCCACGTGCTGCCTGCCTGCTTTCTGCTCTCTCTCATCTATCAAAGTAATTACACACATTACATTTCTCCTTTCAGGTTTTACCCTCCCAAATGTTATTCCTCTGCATTAAACCTGTGGGGGAAGTGAATTATTGGGGAAAGTAACCAGGTATAATCCAGGTTTAATGGGCACACAGGAAAAAGCACGCTGGGCTGGGAGGGTGGTTCAGCCAGCGTCCTGCTTCTGCAGGCAAATAGGAATTGGTCTTGATGTATGTATATATCTAGCTTTGTGATCTGTGAGCTCTTAATAATTGGTTTGGTGACCTGCCGCCAGTGTTCTCTCTCTGTAGAGCTTTTTCCAGTCCCTGGTTAATAGAACGGGTCACAAATCCCATTTGCTTTTGAATTCTGAGTAATCCTTTCGTTAATGTTGCCTAGTGGTTTTTTGGAAGCATTGGAGGAAATTGGAGCCGTGTGCTAATCAGTGACTCTGGCTCTGCATGTTTGTGAGCTGCTGCCCTGCCCTGGCTTTTCCAAATGACTGGTGCGGCCCATTTGTGTCAGACACCAATGTCAGCCTCAGTAGCAGTTGCGTCTGAGCTGTGGTGTTGGCAATGGCACGAGCTGGGAATGTTGGATGGGCTGTAGGAGAGCAGCGGGCTGTGATGGGGTGACCAATGGTGCTGTGTTCCTGCTGCGGCGTTTGCCCATGGATTGAACTGGGTGGGAAACTTTAATGGCATCTTCAACACCTAAAACATTCGAGTCACAGTATCTCTTGGTTTTGTTTTAATTTTTAATTTCAGTTTCCTGATTTTCTGTAGCTTGTCAATCTCTGCGTGGCTGACAAGCCTCGCCCTTTGCTCCTTCCCCCCACACTCTCCTCTCTCCCTAATTTCAGCCTCTCTGTGGCATTCCTCACACAATGTGTGCGTGCACCGTCCTGCTTGGAGCTGCTGACAGGGGCATTACGACCTTGAGGGTAGCAGCACATTGGGAGGCGGGATGCATTGCACTGAGTTAATTGGCTGTAGCTGGGCATCACATCTGCAAGGTGCTGTTGAGGCTCCTCTGCCCCAGGCTCGTGCTCAGCACGGGGTGCCCTTGGGTAGGTTTGTGGTGTCACCTCCCCTTGCTTTGGGCCATTTTCCCCATTATATCCCCCAGGATCTGGGCTGTTTGATTCCCAAACCCTTTCCCTGGCCCTGGTGCAGAGTGAGGAGCAGGGTGGGGAGATCCCTGCACTGGAGGCTGATGCACAAGTGTCGTGGCTCCAACGTGTGATCTGAATTCCCCCAAGGATGGAGTCGGGTGTTGCTTTCTGCCTATGGAACAGCGCAGTGCTGGGCACTAGGTGGCAGGCAGTGACTGGGAAATCCTGTCGTGGAGCTTCCGTCCCTTCCCCCGTAAAATCGTCTCCTGTTCCAGAGCGAGGCTGAAGCCTGAAGTAGGGACTGTCAGTTCTTAACCTGGTGGCTCATACCCCACAGGCTCCCAAGGACCAGCAGAGAGTTTGCTTCGTGGGGGCTCGACAAGTAACCAAGGGCTCGATGGAATCTCTGGGGCAGGGAGCAGGCAGCTGGGGTTGGTGATGGGGAGTGCTTGAGGCTGCTGGGGACAGGAGGTGTGGGAGGGATGGGGACACAGGAGCGATGCACCAGTGTGGGGTAGGAAGAGATGCAAAAAATGGCTGTAGGTGTGTGACATGGTCAGACAGAAGCCAAGAACTCCTGGAAGATGGCTCTCCTACAGCCTGGTCCTGCAGTGTTTGCTTTGGAGAGGGTGAGGGAGATGCTTCCTGCAGTGCTCAGCTTGCAGCCTTGTGCTGTTCCCCAGTTTATGAGAGGGAGTGGGGTCACCGGACCCTGGCCTCGGGTCAGTCACCCATGAGGGCCTGATCCTCTCCCCAGCGTGGGACAGCATGCTCTCCATTCACATGGGATGGGCTTTTGGGGTTTTATCCCCTAGAGCTGGGAAAGAAGCAGGTAGCTAGAAGAGAGGCTGCATCTCCACCCTACCCAAAATGATGCAGCATGGGCTCCCATGTGATACGAAGGGGCAGGAGTGGCAAAATCCCTCCTTACCACCTAGAGCTGGGGGTCTTGGCCCTGCCAACTGCTGCTCTGACCCTACAGAGCTAAGGGTGAGACAGCCCCTGTGGTGCTTGTCCCCCTAGGCGTGGAGCTGCAGCCCCACGCTGGGTGTTGTAGGTCCCCCTAAGCACTTTCCAACAAAAAGGGGATTACCTATAGCTTGTTAGAGTCCTTGCAGGGAAGGAGAATAAGGCTCTTTGCTCTGAAATGTTCTCTTCCCTGGGATTACAAGATAATGCATATGAAATGACATTAGCTCAGCCAGGTTTATGGATTATTTGAAAATCAAATTCTTTTAATCTCATCCGCCATCTGGCACCGGCATGGCAGCCAGCAGCCAGCTCGCTGCCACTTCCACCCCAACCGTGTCAGAGCAAGGGGACACCGGCAGCTCTGGCCACCGCCATGCACCCTGGCACCAGCACCAGCCTTGTCACCTCCACGCTGTCAGAGAAATCAGGACAAGTCCCAGGAGCCACGTCTGGGAGGGGATGAGGCCAGGTGACAGCCCTGCCTTCTCCCAGGAGACAGGCAGCCGCTGCTGTCCTATATTTTATTTTATTTTTTATTTTTTTGAGATACGAAGCCAGCCACGCTGCAGAGCTGCTCGGCTCCTGTGTTTGTGTCGTGAGTTGCTTTGCCTTCTCTGCTGAGCCTCAGTAGGACCATCCATCTTCCCTGTCTCCTCCAGAACGCTGCTGCACCTACTACCAAGGAGCCTTATAATCTCAGTACCCATTTAATATGAATAAAAAGCCTTCTGGGACAATAGGTCACAGTTATACAATTTAGCTCAAGTAGAGAAAAGGCCTTTATAGCTATGAATATATGAATACTTAAAAAATATATATAACATTGGTTAACACCAGGACATATAAGCATAATATATATATAGCACTGGGCTAACAGTTTTCTCCTTGGCTCCCTTTTCAGAAGGCTGTGGCTGTTCTGCCTGTCAGCTCCATCCCAGCAGCTCTTCGTGGCTGGAGTCACAATTCTGCACCGGTGCAGAGAGCGTTCACCGTGGGCAGAGGGGAGCTGAGCCTGCGGTCGCTCCTCACTGGGGACTGGGATGCGAGCGGTGAGGATGCGGTGCCTCTGCCCGTGGGTAAGGGATGGCACATGGAGCCAGCAGCTTGCATGCAGCAATTTAATACTGTGGTTTGTGTGCCCTGAGGACAGTCACGTTCAGTAAAAAGGGAAAAACAAACAGCAAGAAGAAAAATTAGTAGTTTTAGAGACAGCAGAGCATCATTTCTGAAGGTGATTACTAATTACACAATTACAGCATTGTCTGTATCATTAGGATTATTTGTTTTTTTTTCAGTACGTTGTAGTTTTAATTAAACAAATCCTTAGATTGTTCTTTACCCTCCTTTGGAATGGAAATTCATTTTTCTTATTAGTGCCAGAGAATAAATTAATTGTGTAATTAGTGACTATTACTTTGTCACTCCTGGAAGGGTTATTTCCAGGTTGTACGTATGCGGTGGCTGGGAAATGGTTATAAAAAGCTGTTGGTACCAGGACTCCCTGGAAATAGCTGTCGGTGGCTGGGTTGCTGCTGGAGGTGGGGACTTGGCAGCAAAAGAGGAATGTGGAAAACCTCTGCCAGGGCTGGGGGAGGCTGTCAAACCCCGACGGTGTCCCCTTGCTTCCTGGCATGCCTGTGAATAAATGTGTTTCACTGTGATGCAGAAATGCCCTCCAGAAGGCATCCTCAGGCTCTCTGTAAACAAGAGGTGGTGAAGCTGTGGCTGCTTCCACATGCTGCTGCTGGTACAGGTGAGGGGGAAGCCGCAGGGCAGGATTTCAGCGTGCACCATTGGTTGTCACTGTAGGAACAGGGGCTGAGGGCTGCTGGTGGCACCTCCCCCCTGTCCCCTGCCATGCAGAGGGTACACAGCAGACTTCAGGCAGGAAGAAAGGAATTTAGCATGCAGGGAGTGATAGGGTCTTAATAGATCTGCACTTATTATTTGGGGGAAAAAAAGAATCAGGATTACAGGCTTATGAGGGATTAGCAAGCATGAATGCCTATTTCTGCATATACTGCTCCTTTGTAAATCCATTGTGCCACTACACTGATACAGAGTTATACCATTACTAGCATGATATCAGTGTATCAGATAGCCTTGATTAGGAGATCCAGCAGCTGTGCTAAGGAAAACAGCCCTGCAAGGCTTTCCTTCTGGTGTATTGGTTGTATCCTGTTTGCAACTCATGGCTCAGCTCTCAAACCACCTCGATCAGCTCCCCCAGTAGGACAGGAACTTGTGACCATTGCC
Organism: Penelope pileata; assembly: GCA_013396635.1. Classification (NCBI taxonomy): domain Eukaryota; kingdom Metazoa; phylum Chordata; class Aves; order Galliformes; family Cracidae; genus Penelope; species Penelope pileata. The sequence goes on along the minus strand of WBMW01002474.1, from coordinate 516,818 downwards.
CCTGCTCCTGGAGGGTTTGGATCATCTGTTGAAGTGATCAGATTGAGGCTTGAAATGTCCCCGTTACCCCCATGCAGCTGACTGCACGCTCAGCATGCATAACCCAACAAACTGAAGCCTTTGGCTTTGGGCTGCCCTGGAGATGGCCTTTGTAAGTGGGGATGTGCTGAGCAGGGAACAGAGTGTTTGTGATGTCAAGGATGTAATAACAAGAGCCTGTGTGGTTCTAACTAAATGGCAGCGGGCGCTTGGTAAACAACTCAGGGTCTGGTTTGGATGGAATTCCTTCTTTGCTGACTCTGAAGTCACGTAACAATGAAGCGAGGGCACCTTGCTGTCGGAGCCAGCCCCCGGAGCTGCCAGCAGCTGTGTGGCAGCAGGAGGTCTCTGTGCACTCAGACCTGGCTCTGTTCCCTGCTCTCTGCCAGTCACCTGTCACTGTACGGGGCACTGTCCCAAGAGTGACCCTGGCACCGGGGGCAGCTGCCCCAATCCATGGAGTCTCCTTAGTGCTGCTATTCTTGTGCCTCTTTGTTTTCCTTGGGGAGTGATTTCAGCAAGGAAACTTAAATTTACCCATTCAGACTTGAGTGCGTTGGGATTCTATTTATCCTATCTATTGTGCCAGGCTCCTGCCACTTCCAGTGCTCAGATCAGTTTTGAGTGTGAGATTCCAACATCACTTAGAGTACTTGGATAAGTGGTGTCCTATTTTTCTCCCTCCAGGAGTGTGTATCTGTGGGCTGTTTTTTTGTTTGTTTGTTTTTTCTTATCCATGCTTAAAATGTCTTTTGGCTGTAGCTACTTGTTGTGATGTAAGTGTTCTGACAAACTTGACCCTATGTTGCAAAGCAGTTCTGCATGAATGAACCGGGTAGGTCAAGCAATCTTCCTCTCTGGTTCCTTCCCCCGAAGTAAAAAAATGACCCTACAACACTGACCCTGGTATGCAGGACCCGGTGCGTGCTAGAGACCCTACAATAACAGTCCCGTGTGCACAGCTCAGCGCTGATGAGCACTGACATGGTTTCAAATGTAGTGATGTTCCTGCTGATGTGTCCTTTCTGAGGACATCAGCATCAGCGGCCCTTCTGACTGTGAAGCAATGAGGATGACTCACGAACCATTTGGACGCAAACAGTGTCAGTACCTCGATGGTCCATCAGGTTTCCAACCTGCGTCAGCAAAACCAGAGGTGAAGAAGGGAATGAGTGACAACACAACCTGAGTTTGAGGGGAAGAGGGCGAGTGCTATGGACAATAATGTTCCTGCTGAGCCTGTGTCCTCACTCCTCCCCAGCCCCATCCTGCAGGGAGAGCCAGCTCTCAGACCTCCAGGCACAGAATGTTCCTGTCATTTGCAGATGTTAAAAATGTTGACTCTTGACATATTCTCCAGTGGGCTCCAAATTCTTCCTCTGCCAAGAGCCTGGGAGCATCTTTCCTGCCTCTCCTCAGAGGTTTTTGGGGCTGATTCTCTGGGCATTGTGGGACGTGTGTCCTCCTTTGCTGGGCTGGGGGCTGCCTGGTGACCATTGGCCAGATTTCTGTTCAAATCCCTCTCTGGAGCCCCATTCAGCCTCCTGGCCTCCAGTGCCACCCCTTTATCCCTGCAGTCCCTCCTTGGGAGCCTGTTAGGGTGGTTCTGCCTCAGCAGATGGGGCAAGATTCCCTCTGGGAAGAGTGCAGGTACCTGGAGAAATTCACTTTGCCATGTATTTTGGTCTGCTGGTGCAAGAAACCCTCCTTAGGTCAAAAGCAGAAGCAGACCTGAAGTGTTAGATCTAAGAAGGCAGGTGAGGAGGCTGGTAAGAGCAAACTTCAGGTGCTGTGAACCCACTTGCAATAATTAGTGGCTCTTTTTATCTGAAGGTGCTTAGAAACTGACATTTTCTGGAGCCACGAGAGCAATCTTTGGGATAAACAAGGAAGAGTGTTGCTTTTTTTAAAGAAACGATGTTTCAGCCAGTACAAGCAGTTAAGTATTCCCATGTGTCGCTCTCTGCATGAAACCCTTAACAGAAGAAGAGCTTGGTTTGGATCCAGAGACACCCAAACCAGAGCATCGCCTGTGATTTGGGTGTGACCTTCACTGAGTGCTGAACGGAGATGATGAGCTGTTCCCACTGCAGGGAGCTGCCCCATGGGCTCTCTGAGCTTCCCACACCTGTTGGGACAAGAACTGTTAAGATATTGAGCCTACCTCTACCAGCGCCCTGCTGAAGGACCTCTGCCCAGCCCAGCAGCAGCTCCCAGCCCTTTCCACCCTCCCCAGCATGCACAGAAATCAGCAGCAGCCTCAGTACCCCCTGCATCCTTCCAGCCTTCCCCATCCCATCCTCCGTCCCTGCCCCATGCAGTGGGGAGCAGCCTGGAAATCTGCTGGGATGTGCTTTGTGCTTTCCCCTGGTGCTTCGTGTTCAACAGTGCTACACCAGAAGCAAACCTGATGTGGCAATAGAGAGCTCTCCCTGTGGACAGGTGAGTATTGAGCTGGGCTGGAATGATTTAAAACAAAAATTAAAGCTGCCTTTCGATGCCCCAGCTAGATCTTAAAAAAGGTTTCACTATCCCTAAAGCAGAAATATAAGAGAGTGCTCTGCATCTATTTACCATGCAGAAGGGTCAAAAATGGCTCTTTCCCCCCAGGGTCCCTGCAGCTTCTCTAGCAGAATTAAAAGGCGCACGCAGAGCTGTAGCAGCAGGGTGAGGAGGAGAGGGAACAGCAGTGCAGAGCCTTGCGTCGCATCCCACCTGCTCTGCGACGGTGACTCGCCCTGAAGAGTCGCAGGAAAATCCTGTGTAAATGGAACATAAATGTTTTATGAATTCAGCCCTGGTGGAGTAAATTAAAGGGTCATTAATGGCCTCATTAAAGAGCTTTGCACTTTGTTCTGAATTATGAAAGCTATCGTGCAATGCTAAACTAAACGGAGTTTTCGTCGAGATTTTGAGACTCCTTAACTAGTTCTCTCTCCCCCTCTGTCTCTCTCTATTCTTTTCTCCCCTTTCTTTTTTTTTTTGTCGATGAGAAATGTCTTTCGAGGGAGCCGCCTGTAGTGCTACAAACTAGATTTCAATTATAAATCTTCTTATGCTCCACTAATTGCCCAGAATTTTTCTCGAGAGCTGCCTGAGGTTAATGCTGATGAAGAAAGAGCCCTTTTGTCTTTTCTTGAACTGGGGCCTCCCTCCCCGCCTCTGGCGAGACGTCACGCTGGGAATTACCTCCAGTGGCACCCAGCCGGGACGTGGAGGGGCACAACAGATGAATTTGTCGTGGCTCTTCCTTGGCTCGCTGCAGGCTGGGGAGAAGCCCTCCGACTTCTCTGGGGCTGCCAGCTGATGCCTGCCCCAGGGATGTGTTGGAGTCCATCTCCTGCATCTTCTCTATCTAACAGCTCCCCACTGGCACCCTGTTTGGGGCACGGTGGTGAAGATGGGTTTTATCTGTTTTGAAGTGTTGCTATGGCCAAATGCTAAGGACAGATTCTGAGCTGTTTAGTGTGCTGGCCCAGTGGCCAGGGACCAGGCAATGAGGGACCAGCTCCTGTGCCTACACTGGGCCCACAAACAGGGACAGCCTCACCAAGCTGACAAAATTCATGTTGAAAATTTAACATCATCTGCTGCTCAGGGCAGGGCCGTGCTCCCACGGCACGATGAGCCCTCTGTGCCCCAGGCTCCCGCTGAGGCTCATTCCTTTGACTTGTTGACTTGCCCTCTGCAAATTCTTCACGCAGTGACACAACAAATTAAACCCCTTATTAACTAATTAAGCTATTTCTCCAAGCAGGCAGGAACACGAGAGGAGGTTGTTGCTATTTCTATTTTTAAATAACCTGCAAGAGGCACACGTGCCCAAGACACTTGTGGTGGACGGGTCCAGCTGAGCCGCCCTCCTGCAGCCCAGTGCCTTCATCACCAAAACCCATCAGGACTGAATCTGCTGGCTCTTCTGTTTGGTTTGCACAGCTGGGGGCAATTTTTGTGTCCTGAAGGGCTTCCAGCAGTGGGTTTGCTGTGTTGAAGTTTGTGCCAGGTGGCTCTGGCATCACCAAGAGGCTCCATTTGCCTCTGCTCTGCACCACAGGGAGAAGGATGGGGATTTGCAGCAACGTGCCCTACTCCAGTGATGTCCTTTCTTGGCCTCCTTGCAGCCCTGGTGGCCGTAAGGGTGTCCTCTTGAGTGTGGCTCCAGCACAGAGCCCTCTGCAGCGAGGTGTCACTGTCCCCAGGTGACATTGGGCTCAAGGCCATGATGCTCACAGCTTTGGACCCCGTGGAGGATTTGGGGTGAGCACTGCGGTGGGAGCGCCTGCAGAGTGTGCTGTGGCTTCAGGGATGCTTCGAGGCTGGGAGCCAGGGACAGAGGGCTCCACGGCTTTTCCATGAGAAGTCCCTGTAGATGGTGGCACAGCAGAAGGATGCTGGGGAGGAGGTGGCACAGTGTGGCTGACGTAACCCTGAGGTGCAGAGAGCATCATGCGCTGGTCCTGGTCTGCGCATGTGGAAGATGTAAGAGCAAAGGGAGCCCAGAGGCTCCTTGGGCAGGGAGCCTGCTGCAGGCACAGCTGGAGGACCCCAGAAATGCTTTGCGGAGCTGTTTCCAGTGAAGTGACTGATGGGGATTGAGGGATGGGGTGGATAGGGGTGGGGAGCGGATTTGGGAAATGATTTCATCGTTGGTTAAATTTCCTTTACGCTGAGACTTTGCAGAGGTTGGGGAAAGAGGAGTGAGGGTGCCACCAAGGAATCCCGTGGCCTGTGGCTGAGTGGAGAGGGGAAGGAGTGTGTGAAGTCCTTGGCCATGCACAGCCACACTGGGAGAACATGGGGCAGTGTGCAGCAAATCCCACCTCGCACGTGCCCAAAAATCTCTCCCTGTCTGCTGCATTACCGCATGCTTATTCCTATAACAAACAACTGAGTCAGCGGGAGAAAACCAAATTCAATTTATATCTCAATCCAAGCAAATAGGAAAGGCTGCCAAACCTGACAATATAAAACCACAGTGATCTCAGATGTTTCCCGCCTATATATTAAGAGGGAGCAGAGCAGTGTTTGGCCGAGGTGCTGATGCGGGGGACCAGAGCATCCTGGGGACAGCCCTGCCCCGTGCCCGTGTGTGAGTGTTTGTTGTGGCAGCTGTGAGAGCACCGCCACGTGCGGGGTATGGATGAGCTGCCCTGGGGACAGCGTGGTGACAAGTGGCACACCGCTCTGTGCAGGGTGTGTTGATGGTTGTAAGCTCGGAGGGGACATTTCTGCATTGCCCACCAGGAGATAAGTGGATGCAGACAGCTAAGGAAGTGCTACAGAGGTTGTGCACCATCTCTCCTCCAGCCAGCGTTGCTCCAGGTGTGCAATGGCACCAAAGGCATTTTGCTGTGCAATGGCACCAAAGCATTTTGCTGTCCGATTGCACGGAGGCGATGTCCCCTCACTGTGTGCCTGCCCTGATGCAGGCGATGCTGAACCCCTCTGGCTTTCCAGCAGTGGCAGCAGATGGGTGAGAGGGATTAAAGGAAGAGTCAAAATAGGCAGTGTGATTGACTGCTTTCCTAGAAGAAGGCATTTAACGAGCACAGCTGAGCTATAAATACCCCATAATGTTCCTCTGATGCGTGAGGAGGGCTGGGGCATGGGAATGGGAAGGGTGGGATTTCTTTTATGTAAACAAGCACAGGGCAAATAGAGCTGGGGGAACAAAAGCCGAAGTCCAGCACTGAGCCAACTTTGGCTCTGAGATGTGGTTTCTCTGTTGGTCTGTCTGGAACTCACGCTTTGGACTTTTTGTTCCTAAATATTGAGTTTGGAGGTTTGCAGTTAATGTTTTTTTTTTTTTTTTTTTGCTTAAATAAAGCAAGCTAAGCAACCAGAGAATGAAACAAAATAGTTCATGTTGAGCTGGAATGGAGTGTTTTGATTTTCTGCTCAGGCACCGAGCTGTGGCGTTCCCTCCTTGCAGGGTGTGTGTGGATGGTGGGGGTCCATGCAGTGACCAGGGAGGGACACATACCCAGGGCCACCTTTCCTTTAGCCGTGTGCTTTGCTCAGGAAAAGCCAGAGCATTCCCTAATTTGCTTTTTGCCGGCACAAAGCGCAGAACAGCAAAAGGGAGGGGAAAGGAACATTATTTCCAGTCTGTTCTAGGAGCGGTTTGGTCTCATTACGATCTGCTTTCACCTGCTACTAATTTTCCTCTGGTTGCGAGGGCTTTGAATTGTTTGTTTGTTTGTTTGTTTGGCTGCATGTAGAGGGAAGAAGAGCTGTTGGATGTTCCTCAGTGCGAGGCAGTGACGGCGGGGGCATGCGGGGTGATGGATGGGGATGGGGATGGGGAGAGTGCAGCGGCAGCGATGTGCTGTGGGGCTCAGAATGGGGCAGAGGGCATTCCTGTGGCCTGGCATTGTGCGGGCAGGGAGCTCTGAAAGCAGCCCCTGGTCTCCCGCTGGTGGTTTGGAGTTGGGATATCTGTGTCTGTCCCAGGAGACAAAATGCTGCTCCATCCCTGCAGCATGGGCTGGGAGAGCGAGGCCCCTCGCCCCTGCATGGACGCTGCTTTATGGAGCTGGGATGGGGAAATGGGAAAACACAGGTGCACAGTGCCTAGTCCTCACCCTACAAATCAGTTTGCATCCCCCATCACCATCCCAATTAGTGCAGCCCCAAGGTGTCATGCTGAGGGGAGTGGGACGTGGGTGCAGGACTGGGACATCGCCACACTGCAGCACACGAGAGCTGTCTCCCTTTGCTGTGACGAGTCATTAGGGTGATCTGAGCTGCTAAAAAAATGACTTTATTAGGCAAAAGCAGTCTGTAAGCCTCCTGGAACAAGCAGACTGCTTAAGTGACTCCAGATTGCACGGGAAGGCAGCTGCTCTCCCCCCATCCTGCAGCGTGCCCCAGCCCAGGGATGCAGCATCGCCGTGGCACAGAGCACCGCCTGCCGTGGCACAGCTCCTGCCTGGGGATGGGGTGAGTGTGAATAAATCTGCAACTGGGGCTGCGTTAGCATGCCTCTAATTGGAGCCATAAAGTTAAACCCAGCCACTTAGGGTTCTGCTGGGAGCTGGGGCTTCCATTTGCTGGCTCCCGCGCGCAGCTGAAGGGCACCGCGCTCACTAATAGGTGTTAAATTGGAGCATCACTTTTTAATAAGCCTCCTAATGGCATGATGAGGCTCCTTGGCAGCTTTGGGATGCCTCCATTACGGTACCCACATGCTGGGGCGAGTGATGGAAGGTGGAGGTGGTGCCAGGAATCGGCAGGATGGAGATGCATAGAGCCCAGGGATGCACCCAGCTCCTGCGTTCCCTTCTTTGGGGCCATCCTCTTCATCACCAGGACCATCTTCTTCAGCATCAGGACCATCTTCATCGTCAGTACCATGCTCATCATCAGGACACCCTCTTTGTGATGGTGCTGCTGGGATGTCACGTCAAGGACGATGCTCCCCGCTGCCCTCTCCCTGCGTGCGTCACCGTCTCTGCTTTGGGGCTGTAAGAGCGATTCCAGATTTTGCCTTTCTCCTGCTGTGACTGAGCGGGACTTGAAGTGGTGCCCAGTGCTGTCCCTGGCTGCGGGACGGGGATGCCTCAGGGATGATGCTGCTGAGATGGGTCCTGACAATGCTGATGTGTCCAAGTGCCCGCCTGGCTGCTGAGTTGAGGAGCATGGAGAAGCCCCATAGGCTGCTCCTGAAAGTGCTGACAGCATCCAGCACAAAATTTCTGCTTGCTGAGAAAGCTGCCTAACTAACAGCAACCAAAGCTCCTTTCCAAAGGGGCTCCTCTCCTGGTTGCTGACCCACAGGTGACATCAGGGATGTGAGCACGGAGCGCCCTGCCAAACCCAGGTACCCGGATCCAGGAGGGAAGCTCCAGGCTGCTTTTGCCTGGGTAACGCTCACAGAAAGGGCTCCCAAGAAGCAGGCACTATTTTTATCTAATCCCTCTGCTTTGATAGCTGGGAGGTGGAGGGCGTTCATTCTCAGTCGTTCGGAGGAGGGTGGGTAGAGCGCTGTGCTGGCCCAGAGCTGAGTACACACTCAGCGTGAGATGGAAACACCCACAGGCAGAAAGCAATTGTCCAAACTCTGCTCCCCTCCCTGCAGCACTGGGGACACGATGGGATGGGACAGGGCTGGGGAGGGTGGGATCGGTCACCTCCGGACCAGGCAAATGTGAGGCCAAAGCCGTGGAAGGGAATGGATGCAATTTTTGTCAGTTCCATCCGCGCCGGCGAATGCAGATCATGAATTACACACCCGCCAGATGACAGGCTGACATTTTAGCTCCAAACATTCTCCTATAATTAGAGAATCTAATGCAATACAGGGAATGGCTCCATTTTACACACACATTATCGTAATGCCTTTAAATAAGATAATTGATTATGCCTCTGCATAAGAAAGTAAAATATTCGGTGTAATTAAAACCGACATTCAGATTTTGGCATGCTGACAGGTGAGGCCGTGTGTCATTTTATAAATCCTTAAAGTGATATTCACACCCACATTTGAGTTCCTGAAGTTTCGGGAGAAGAAGAAAAGAAACCCTCACTGCTGAGTTGTTTTTTTTTTTCATCCTGAGTTCAAATGTGTTTTGAAGAGGGATTTCTTTTCATTTTTTTCCTCCTGCTCTCATTTGTCTTCATTTCAGCCTCATTCATCAGCTGACAAAGGCCTGCAGTCGCACTGCTGGGAGCAGGGATGCCCGGCGTGGGCTCTGGGCAGCTCCTGCTCGCTGCATCTCCCTCGGAACTGCAGGCAGTGTCTGCCCCGCTCGACACCAACCTCCACCTGGTCCTGATGGGCTCTCCTGGAGCAGAGACCTTCATGCTGGGAAAGTGCCTCGTGATGCAGTGGCTGCCGAAAGCCCCGAGATCGGCTCGGGACCATCTGTGAAACCTGCTGATGGGGCTCCATCCTGCTGCTTACAGACAAGGTTTGCAGCAGCTCCCTGCTGCAGCTGGGCAGTGCCTCTGTGGCCACCGGGTCAGGGATGGGGCTGGAGGTCAGGATTCTGGGCTGTGAGAAATCCTCTAAGTCAAGGCTGATGCTGACCTGCTGCTTCAGTATTTGCTGACTGCTGCATCTTGAAACTTAGCAAACAGAGCCTTGAACGCTTTCTGCATGTTTAAATCTGTCCTTATTGTCCCATAGCATGTTACTGGTGTGATTTGGGCAGGATCTGGGCAAAGAATCTCTGCCCTATGTGCTCTGCACCCATCCCTGTCCCCTTTGAAGGTGACACTGCTGATAAAAGGGAGGACCAAGGCCGTGAACACTGAAACTGACAGCTCCCAGCCTCACAGCTGCTGGTGGAAACCAAATCCTGCTCCCTCCATCCCACTGCATCCTGGCTTGGCTGGACAGGGCGAGGGCAGCGATTGCCCCTGGGCACCACATTGGAGAACCCTCCCTGGGAGGATGTGAGGTGAGAGGAGGGGCTTCCCCGTCTCCATCCCCATCATAACGACATCTTCTTCCCCATCCCTATCCCCATTGCCATCCATGACCTCATTTCCTTCCTCATCCATAACCCCACTCCTATCCCCTTCCCCACTCATATTTCCATCTCTATCCTCATTCCCATTCCCATCCCAATCCATAACCTCTTTCCTATCTCCATCCATATCCCAGTCTGCATCCCCATCCCCAATCTCTTCTCCATTCCCACCCTGTTCCATCCCCATCCATAACTCCATCCCATCCCCATCTCATCCCCATCCATATACCCATCCATGACCCCATCCACACTCCATCCCATCCCATCCCTTTCAGGCCCTCGGAGGACCAAGCCCCATGCTCTCAGGACCGTCCCTCTGGGCAGGGCTTTGGTGAATGAGGAGGAGGAGGAGGAGAGGCCGAGGCAGCAGGCAGCTGCCTGCTCCACTCCCATTAGCAGTGAGCTCTGCTTTCTCCCCCGTTGAGGCCATTATCCTGGGCTTGCAGGGCTGCGGTTGGCAGCGTGGGGCGCCAGGCCCCGCTGGGATGCAGCACGGCAGCCAGCCCTCGTGCCTTCCTCCGCTCTTAAGTGGGGTTGTAAAGGAAACCACCCCCCTGTGCCTGGAAACCAGGGCTGTGTTAAGCTGGGCTGTTAAAAGCCTGGCCTCCTTCCTGCAGCCTCCCCTTGGTGAAAGTGGGGACGATGGCATCGGGTCTTGCTCCTGCTGTCCCGTCAGCATCATTGTGTGATGTCAATGAAGCATCGCCCAGCCCAGTGCTCCCGTCTCCTCCAGGTCCATGAGCAAGACCCCAGGAATGCCATCGTGGTGCCAAGTGCCACCTCCTCCGCGTCCCCAGCGCAGCTGCTGGCACCTGGTCCCCGGGCTGTCCCCCAGCGCTGTCTCACGCGTTGGCACCCGCACTCCCCCCTTCCTCCCTCCGCCCGCTGCTCTCCCTCGCACACCCCCGTGGGATGATGCACGGCGGAGGAGCTGCGAGCAGCATTAGTCACCCGCTGCAGTAGGAGGAAGGCTGTGGGCAGAAGAGGAGGAGGAGCGCAGCCACAGCACGGTGCCAACGGCCGTGCCTCCACTTTCGTTTGGGGATGGGGGAGATGGAACCATTGTGCTGGGCTCAGGCAGTCCTGGGGCTGGGGAGGTGGGGGTTGCGAAGGGAAATCCATCTGGGAGCCCCCAGGGAGGGGGAAGGTGCTGTGTGCTATGGGGATGGGGTTGGTGGGGAGAGAAGTGGAACTGTGGAGCGCTTCCCCTGGGATGGAGCTGCAGAGGCTCTGAGCATCCCTTCTTTGGGAGGAGCTGGGAGGGCAGGGGGTGACACCGGGCAGGGGCAGCCAGGCACCTGAGGGCCCAGGGAAAATCTCTCCAGAGATGTCCCCTGAGTCTGCCCAAAGCCTTTCTCTGCCTGGCCTGAGGCCACTGCACGCTGCTGGCTGGGAAGTGTGCAGGTGGAAGTGCAAAGCTCTCTGTCTCCCCTTCCTGCACCCACACGTTTTGTTGTGCCCACCAGCCTGCACATCTTCCCCAGCCCCAGGGGAACCAGGACTGTGCCATACACAGGGCCAGGACCTGGGGAGCATCCCTGCACCACCACAAGCAGGGACGTGTCCCCACCCTCTGTGTCTCCATCGGTGTGTCACACGTCTGTGTGTCTGCGTCTGCACCTATTCTTGCCTTGCCCAATACACGCAGAGGTGCTGCACACACTCTGTGCCGATATATATTTTACCTTTTTATTGTATTCACACCTTCTCCAGTGTTTACAGCCCTCATTCGTCCCATACACCATGAGGTGGCTGTGATTGCTGTCCCCATGATGGGTTGGGCCGTGAAGTGATTAAAAGTCCCATTTGAAGTTGGGGAAAGCACGTGGTTTGGAGCACTAAGGGCTGCACCAAGCTCCAGCTCCGTGCTTCTCCTGACAGCGCAGAGTTTCCAGCTTTGTGCTGGAGTCCTCACTCCTGTGCATCCTGTTCCCTGCCTGCCATGGGAGAGCAGGGGGCTGCCCATTTATCTGTGGACCCCGCGACACCAGTGCATTGGCAGACAACTAATGAATCACAGCATCACTTATGCACCAACTTCTTTGAAATGCAAAGCACTCCCTTGGTATTTCAGCATTTCGCACCCGGTCCGAAGTAAAACCCGATGGGTAGAGAGCAGAGCAGTGGGAAGCTGCGCGAGGTAACGCTTCCACCTGGTGTCTGCTAGGGCGATTGCATCAGCATTCATTACGGTGGAACCCGCTGCCCTTTGAGGCAGTTGGGCACATGTCGTATTCTCAGCTCTCCTGCTGCCGACCGGCTCTGCCTCCGAAGCGCTTTCTTGCATGCATTCAGAACAGTCTGTAATTAACAATCACATTGTTTTCCTTTGAACGTCAACAGAGATACAGAAAACAGAGAGACTGAGAGCTAAGATGCTGCTGTGACTGGGTATTATTTTGCTTTCATGAAATGACTTTTCCCATTTTGCTGCAAATTTGGTGCTGATGAAAGGCAGGGGCAGCGCGCTGGCAGCTGCGGGCGCTTCGCTCATCAGCATTGTGGGGCTGGGAAGGACGCTCAGATACCTGCAAAAATTCTCTCCTGTAGCTATGGGGAAGCACAAAACCTGGCCTTGGCTGCCCCGTTATCTCTGTCCCATCTTCTCAATGCAGAAAACATTCCGGGCACCATTGCTGCATTCATAAAACAGTGCTCGATGGAAAACCCTGTAGGAAAGGAGAAGGAACACCAGGGCTGAGCTACCCAGCATATCGGAGCAGAGGGGCTTCTTTTGAAGCCTTGGCTCTGTGAACAAGAAGCAGATTACAAACTTCTTCAGTTCTGGTGCAGAGCTTGGATGGGAGGATTGTTCCCTCCATCTGTTCTTCTCATAGACAATCTGCCTTCGAAAGCCATCGCCGCATAAATCTGGAGGAAGCGTAAATGCAGGAGCACCTGAATGTTGTTTAACAGATGGGGACACGCGTTTTTCAGGCAGAGATTTCCCTCACATTGCCCCAGTTATTTCAGAGGTGCTTTTCAGGACCATCCTCGCAGTGCCATGGCTGGGGACAGGACAGCATCCCAGCCTGGGCTTCATGGCCACTGGAGTTCATTTCCAGCAGCAAACTTTACTGCGTGAACACATTTGTGAAATCTGCTCTCATCTCCTTCTGTGCCACCTTCCCTCCCAACTAAACCCACATTCTTCACCAAAGCCTTTTTGGAGGATCGTTGGCCATGAGTGCCCCATGCCACACGCTCCACCCTGGGAACAAAGTGGCCAGAGTTCACCCCTGCCCCTCTCGACGCTCATTCCGGAGCACTCAGACAGACAGGGTTAAGCACAAAGCCAGGCTGCAGCCCGGGAGTGCCTCTGCCCACTGCACATCTCCCCATGGCTGGAGCTGCCCCCCTGTTCTCAATGCTCTCTCGTTCTCGCACCTTTTGCCCCCGATGAGCTTTGATGCGTTTAGCACAGTGCCTTTCAGCTTCGTCAGCTCGAGGACACTACAGATTTTCCAGCGGTAACGCAGCCGCCGGCTGGTAAATGGCAGAAAGGAAATTGCTTTTCTTTGCAACTTTTTGATGGACCCCTGTGCCTCAAGGGCTGAATATTGAAAGGCACCATCTCAGCGAGATGGGCATGGAGATGGCTTCAGTCTCTGGGTGGGAATGGGTTACGCACCAAACGTAGCAGGCAGCAGCATTGCACGCAGATACAAGCAGTAAGAAGCTGCTGAGATTGCAGTGGGTGTTTGGATATTCTTGGCAGATGGGGAGCTGTCCCCTCTGCAGAATGCCTCGTGCTGCTGCACAGAGCTGCAGGGCCCTGCCCGAGCCCGGCTCCTTCACCCCCTGTCCTGCACAGAGGCAGCAGATGCTGCACCACTGACCCCGGAGCTCGCGGGTCTGGGCTCCAAATTCAAAGACATTCGATGCTGCTTTCTTTTCTCCTGCCTTCTGGCTCTGGCATTAGTATTGCACTCAGACAACACAGCTTTTATTTCTTTCCCCCCTGCCACAATACATATATTGTGGCAATACATATATTTTAATTGGAAGCTGAGAGTCTCACCAAATGACCCGTCTCTGCGATCTGGGGCTCTAAGGAAAGTATCCAGCATTGGGAAGTCTGCAGTGAATGCATGGGACTTGGCAGCACTGCCAGGAGATGAAACCAACATCTGGTTGGGAAGGATGGCACGAAGCTTGTGCTCGGGAGTCGTGGGCACCCTGGTCTAAGGGCAGCACTCCCTGCCTCTGGCTGTGTGTGCCCTATGTCTCGTGATGAAGGAATGCCACGGGATGGCACGTCGGGTGCTGGTGGCAGGCAGCGAGCTCAGCCCAGCATGGGCTCTGCCCATCTGCACCTATGGAGGAAGCTGCCATTTTCTACCATAGGGACCCCCCTAAAATTCAGCTACCAGGAGAAGTCACAGCTGGAGAAGAGGGGAAAAAAATAAGTGAAAATATAGGCACAGAGGATAGACCTCAAATTTCTCAGTTTCCATATCACTTCCTCTTTCCCTTTCCATTCTTTAGTCATCGTATTCTTTCCGGGAGAAAGTGGCTGTTGGAAAACAGAGAGAGGAGACGACAAACACTGCTGTGGAATTATTTAACGAGCCAGAATGAATTGCATTTGAAATCATTTAAATGGGATCTGGGAGTATTTAACTGCAGCACGGGAACTTAACAAGAGTGGGAAAGGATTTTGCACTAATTGCTGGCAATGATATACCTACGGAGAGAGAACATGCAGCAATTAGTAAGCAAGGCTGTAATTTCAGCCTAAGGTCCCTGCCTGCCCTGGAATACGGCGTGGATTATCTGCTGCAAGAAGACAGGGGCTTGATCTGCAGGTGACCGGGGAGGGCAGCAGATGAGGCTCTCATTAAGCAGTCATTAACCAAGACTGTCACACGGGAGATGGGTCTGGGCAGACCCTGCTGGCCGCTGGTGCTGCCCCCCTTTGGGTCCCCGCTGCACTTCCTCAGGCAGCATGGCTCAGATTGACAACACCAAGAGAACCCAAAGCCCTGTCCCATGCTGTGATGCTTTGTCCCCTCCTACCCATGGGGAAGAATCCTGCTACCAGCCTCTGCTCTGAGGCTGTGGGTCTGCATGGAGCAGAGGGGGCTGAGGACCTACTGGCCATCACTTGCTGAGCAAGGATGCTGAGCATCCTTGGTGCTCCTGGATTTGGGATGCAGCAGGACGAGCAGGGGGCTGAGCTGAGAGCAAGGACCTGTCCTTCCTATAGAAACGCTCACACAATCCAGACTGTACTGCTCTGCTGAACCTGCAAACCCAGGGCACAACAGCTGCCCATCAGCACATCTGCAACTCAGCCCCAAAAGAGCCGAGCCACCAGGTGGGAGCCCAGCTCACAGCTGTCCCTGGAGGGTGTCCTCACTGTGGGGGAGGCAGAGAGCCTCCCTGCCTGGCCCAGCCACTGCCACCTGGCCGTGCACGCAGCTTCAGCTCATTGTTTCCCACCTCCGTTCTCTCCCCTCGGTGCCTCTGTCTTTTTGGTTTTTGTCTTTCAATCAGTTTTATCTCAGTAATTCCCATTCAATGGTTCGTCTCTGATCTTTCTAATTGAGATCAGAGCTTCATATAATAGGGAGGGGGGAGGGAGACTATTTTTAATTTGCTACGTTCCCATTAATAACAAGTTCTAATTAAAAAACCTCCATCTTCCATCCTCCCAAGTTCAGAGGAAAACTCTCTGCGACTTCTGTTGGAATCTTCTCCTGATAAATTGGTACCACAGCCTCCTAGAACAGCTGGTCCTCTTTCGCAGGCATGGTAATTAATGGGAATAATAAATGCATTCAAAGCAGGTTCGTAACCCTCCTTTCTGTGCGCTCAGATTTCTCTTTGCATTGCGAGAGACACACATCAACATTTTGGCTTAGCAAACAGGCCTGGCAGAGCCAGGTTTAGTGGTACCCACTGGGCCATTGCAACCCTTGTGACATGAAGGTGACAGGGGGATGCTCCCTTTGGCTGTGTGAGGCTGCCCTTGCTGCCATGGCAGAGGAGGCAAAGAGAAAAGGGGCTCAAGGAGGGAATTTGCTTTGTGACCTGTGCAAGAAGACAGGAAAAGAGGATTTTCCCTTCTTCCCAGCTCCTCCTTTTCGGTATTCATCTCACTGCTGGACATGCCAGGGTGGGCAGGTGATGCTGCCTTGCAATATCCATGCAGTGAGAGAGAGAGGGGGGTGAAGCAAACACAAAACAGCAGAAAAAGCAAAAGCACGAGGCCCAGCGAGCCACACACCCTTTGTGCAGGTCTCCATTGATGGCAGCTGCTGGCTGGGCCTTCCTTGGGGCGCAGATCAGCTGTGCTGGTGATGGACAGCCTCTTGCTCTCCCTCTTGCTTTTGTTCATCACTACTGAGTTAATGGACTCATCTCAGGAGCGGCCAAACCGGGAGCCATCAGCACAGATATCCCCAAGATGAGCAAGCTGTCCCGAGCAGTGATTTCAATTAAAGGGTCATTAGTGTGAAATCTTATCCAGCCCAGCTCCCATTTGCCAGCAGGAGGTCCTGCTCGCCGTCCCAAGCCTGCTCTGCGGTTAGAGCGCACTGCTCCTGCTGGAGCCCTCCCGGTTTGCTAAAACACAGCAGCTGCTGCTAATAAACAAACATATTGATCATAGAGATATGTGCTGTCAGGGACTTAATTCGTGAATGAAATGTGTTTAGGAGTGCCCAGTAGGCAACGGCTCTGCTTGGAGAGCATGAGGCCAAGATGGTGCTGGGAGGTGGGAGCTGAGGCTGCGCAGCACTGGGATGTCACAGCTGGGGTCTGGGGGCTGAATTTGCTCATGGGACAGAAAGGAGCAGAGCAGATTTGTCCTTTGTCATTATGAATCACCACTGACATGTTTCAGTGTAGGACTCTGGTTCCCTCCCACTGAAGCGATGCTCCAGGTGTGTAACGGGCAGCACCTGGGCAACCCAAACACCTGGGGCCAATTGAAGGAGAAAATGATCAGATATCCCCCAGAAGCCAATCCCTAGGGTCCTACAGGGGTATGAGGCTTGCAGAGGAACAGGAGCTGCCTGCCTGCCTGATGAAGTCTGTGATGCCTATGGCAGGTATCAGGGCAGGGATGGTGTAGCATTGCTTCAGGAGCTCCATCCATCAGTGCAGAGGAGGGGAGAGGAGCAGAGCTGTAAGTTTCCAACTTTTCTATTCTCATTACAGCTGTTTTTCCTGATTTGGGGTGAAATTTTCCCTCCACAAATAGGCAGTAAAACTCTCCCTGTGTGTAGGATGGGGACTGTGTATATTGTGGAGATATCAATGCCATTGTTTCTGAACTGTTGTTATTGTCTAGCACCATATCAAAACAAGGTACAATCAGCTCACAGATCCCACACAGCCAGGGCTGTAATTACAACAGGTGTGTATTTGAATATAGCCTTTAAGGGTGCAATAAATTACAAAGAAATAACCAAGGATATATGTTGAACTGTAACAAGTTTCTGTGCTTCTGGTATTAGCCACGCCAAACATTGTCATTAAAATAGGCCTTAGTATTTATGGTCCTGGGTAGTGGAGGCCTTGCTGAGATTCTGATGAATGAACTTCCAAGGACAGGAATAGCTGTCAGTCTGAAATATTCATCAGTCTGAACTCTCCCTGCGATTCATGCCATGGTTTTGCTACCTCCATTTTTCTCCCCCTCTTGGAGCTTTGAAGCTGAGGTTCCCTGGGCAGGAGGGTGAGCAGGACAGCATCTCTGTGTCCTTTGTATCGCCCCATGATGCTGAAGGCTGGGACAGAGGCTTGGTGAGACGGCTGCAGCCTCCCCGTGGAGGGAAAGCAAATCCAGGCCTGGTGATTTTCTCTCTTCTCCCCACGGGCAGTGACCGCTGCCTGACCTGGCTGTGGTATTTAGCACCAGTGAGTCCTGGTCACCTCCTGCCCTCAGGGCCGCATTTTGGGGGCTCACCAAAGGGATTCCTGCTCCCTGCACAGCGGGAGATGGAGGCCCTTGTCTGGATGGGTTGCATGCCTCCCCCTGCATGTGTCTGGATGCTGCTGCTGCAGTGCCTCTGCTGTGGGATTCCTGCATCCCTCTGGTTACGGGTTTCTATGAGGAAGGTAGCCTGGATGCTCTGCTCATCATTGCTACAGAAAAAGAGGGGATGTGTCTCTTTGTGTCAGCACAGATACACTTTTCTTGTCTCTGTTGCAAAAACAAGCCCATATCCAGCAGGACATACCTCATTTCTGGCCCATCTTTCCATGTTGCTTTTGTAACTCCATTAGTTTTGTGACTGAAGTGTAGTTTGCAGACCCTGAGTTCTGTGTGGACCACAGCAGAACCGTGTTGTACTGCAGCCTTGGTAGCAGGTCCATGCAGGAGGGTCTGCTGAGCAGGAAAAGTGCATGGCTTCTTAGGGATCCGTTGTTTGAGAAAAGCCTGAGGATCAGGATCTCGGTATCTTTGCAGAGCCTGATCTCACCACCTGGGGAGTTTCCACGCTCCCCGGCTCTCCAAGGCACCCAGAGCTTGCAAGTTAATGAAAGTCTAACCATTATCTTCTGAAAGAGGGGATGAAAACTCCCAGTGATTCACCTGCAGCAAACGCCAACAAAGCACATTTCCTTGAGGTTTCTAGGAGCCACCGCTGAAAGGTCAGATCTCTCAGTGAGACGAAAAGCTCTCTTCTCCCTCCTAGCTGTTCCATCAATACTTGTTTTTCCTCTCCATTTATTTTTACCTTCCTGTTCAGAAAAACATACATAAAAAAGAAAAAATGCTGCTTCCCACGACAGCAGCTGAGCAGTTGCTACTGCCAGAGCTCTGTCCAAAGACCCCAGTGTGCTTTGGGGGCAATAGAGGGTGTCAGGAGACCCCAGCGATGACCATGGCAATGCAGTGTCAGCTGTGAGGTTGGGGTGCGGAGGGGACAGCTGATCTTCTCCAGTCAGAAGCAAAGCACAGGGCTTGTCCCCAACATGTTCCCTTCTGCCAGGGTGGACACAGGACCCCTCCCAGTGCCTGGGGCAGAGGAAGGAGTGGGTGCTGTGCATGCGGAGTAGGAAAGGTGGGAGCATTGAGGAGGCTCGGAGGAAAGCAAGCAGCTCTCTAGTTGTTTGGACTTGATCCATGGTGGTCGCCTCTCTGGATGTGATGGCTCCTTCCAGCAGACAGCACACAGGGTTTGGGCATGGGAAAGGTAAGGAGACCCCACCATCTGGTGAGGGAGTAGGAGGTTTACAGAGAGGACAGGACCCCTCTCTCTTGCTCGTGCACTTAATGACTCTCTGCTGAGTTAATTGCGTCATACAATCCAGGGGTAATATTCCTAAGCACACTGCTGGTCCCTGGTGAGGATAACTCCAGCTGCAGTGCACCTTCACCTGCTGACACCATCCCTCTCTCCTTCCTCATCTCCTCCTTGTTCCTCTCTCTTGGTTGTTATGGCCTTTGTCCAACAAAGCACTTAAACAGGTGTTGCACTGAGCAAGTAACCTGGCCTTCTCTGTGTGGTGGATCTGGAAACCCACACAGGAGGCACATGGCCACCTCTGCCCTCTGCACACCTGGTTCTTTTGGTGTGGAAAAGCACTGGGGCCATGGGCAGAGCAGTTGGGAAGCCCTTGGCAGGTGCTGCTGCTGTGCTCTGCAGCCCTGACATCTGCTGTGTGTGGCAGATGTTGAAATGTCTCCTGGGTGACCAGAACCAAACCCTCCGTGTTTCACCCCAAAAGCACCAGACTTGGGGGTAGCTTCTTGTGCAGCAGCTCCGCTGCTCAGCTCAGTAACAAGCCGCAGATAAGACAGTGGGGCTTACGTTTCAAGACTTAAATATTCAATTAATCAATGGAATATTCCATTAGTATAATCATCACTTGGCATTGCCTGATCTATAGGTACATCTCAGCTGGGCCCCGCAAATTGATTTCTGATGAAGTTCTAATTGACTGCACAGGCAGAAGAGGACCCGTCTGAGCGCACTGAACTGGGGAGGCTCTGGCAGTACCACCTCCCCACAAGGAAAGGGAAGGAGAGGGGGAAGGTGTGATTTATGCCCCATTTATCGCGGCAGCCTCTACCCTATCCTGTTTTATTGGTCCCAAGTGAGGCATGAGAGCTTACAGCTTTAATGTGGAAATTTGCAGGCAGCTGGAGACCCCCCTGTAAGCTGCTGGCAGCTGCTTGTCACTGGTGCAGTGGGTGCTGGGGGACCTTAAATCCTGAACCCCTTAACACAGGATGCAGCCGTGGATCAGGTCGTGTGAAGAGGGCTGAGGCTTCCTCTCTGCTCTCCCTAGAGCCAGGCCATCAAAGCCATGGGGGTTTCTTCCCTGCTGATGCGACCTCTTAGAATTGGAGTGTATGGAGGGGGGCAGTGAGGGGCACGTGTTTGTCCCTCCTTGGCTATCCTGGAGCCCTGCACCCTTTGTGCTACTCTGCCTGAGCTAGCGATGGGGTGTCTCCTTCACAGAGGTGTGGGCTTTGTCATGCAAGCTTGTGAGCATCTACAACTCCCTGAAAGGAGATTGTGGTGAGCTGGCCTCTTCTTCCAGGTAACAGAAATAGGATGAGAGGGAATGGCCTCAAGTTGCACCAGGGGAGGTTCAGGTTGGATATTACGAAAAATTTCTTCTCTGAGAGAGTGATGGTGCACTGGCACAGGATGCCCAGGGAGTGGTGGAGTCGCCATCTCTGGAGGTGTTTGAGAAACATGGAGACACAGCACTGAGACATGATTTAGTGGACATGGTGGGGTTGGGTGGATGTAACTGATGATAAGGTTGGACTAAACGATCTTAGTCTTTTCCACCCCTAATGATTCTACAATCTTAGGTTGGAACTCCAAATGTCTCCAAAGGCTTTACCATAGCTCTGCCATAAAGATTTAGGCAAACCCTGTCCTTGCAGCCTGACTGCACACTTCTTGCTGGGGTGGATGCTGTGGGAAAGCCCCAGGAGTGATGTGTGATGCACCTGTAGTACAGGCACATGGAAATCCCTGTTTCCACCCTGGCAGGACAAGGCTGTCTGCCTGGTGATGTGTGTTGCACCAGAGTATGGTTCTCTAGCAGAGAACCAGCTCCATGGAGCCCCGCTGACAGCCCCACTTTGCTGCTGAGACCATCGGCAGGGACTGGCTGGCTCCTTCTGTGCTTTCCTGTTGGGAAGAGGACACAATGCTCCGACGTGCGCCTGGCTCTGCTTCTCCTGCTGCCTGCATGGGGCCCTGGGTGGCTGAGTGGAGCAGGAGAAAGGTGATGGATAGTGATTTCATGAAAACTGAAAACAACAGCATCAACAAAACCAATCAATGCACGTGTGGCTGGCTGCTGAATTTTAAGAGAAACAGCTGCGTTTTTCAAACAACAGGAGTGACTGCAACTTCCTCTCCATCCTTTACCTGCATTAACTTAAGAGACAGCCAGGTGCTTAAAGGTTACTTTGTAGGCAATGACTGTTCTGTAAAGGGCTACTCATCTCTAACAGAGATAGCTTTTCTTTTATTGAACATCATCCAGAGTGGCTGAAACCTGATAAAAAAAATCCACAGTGATAGCTTTTTTTTTTTTTTTCCCTTTCCTGTTTCCAGTGAGGAATAATAACCAGCAAAATAAAAAGGCAATTGCCTCACTGTATGCACTCCTTTAAGCAGCGGCTTTGTGTGGCAGGGAATGCAGCTTAGGTAAATGCCCAATTAGAAAGATTCTGAAGGAAGACCTTTGAATCACTACATCTGAACAAGTTCCCCTCCACACCATTTCCATTTCTACTATTTCTAGCCTCATCTATTTGTTATACAAGGAGGAGGTTTAAAGGGCTGAACCTGCATGTGTAGGGTTTGGGTGACAGAATTGTCCCTGTCAGGATAATTCAGGGATAATCAAGGTTGGGTGGAAAAGGGCAATATGGTTATGTGGGGTGTTTTCTGGGACGTGCAGATGTGCATCAGCTTAGGTTGGTTCTCCTTCCTTGCAACAAGCAAAGAGGCACTGATGTTTATGTAAAAGGAGTTTCTGGCTCCCAAAAAAGGGGAAATAGCATCTTCTACATGGGGAAGATGATCCCCCTTCACCTCAAACCTAGGGTGATGAGCTGGAGTCAAAGCCTTTCTGTAGTTGTAGCTGCGAGTTGCTTCAGAGCAGTGTTGACTGATGAGGTCTGACTGATTCCAAGTTTGTTTGTTTTTGTTGTTTTTCAAATGAGTGTTTTTAATTACTCAGTGAGCAAAGCCAGAAATACAGCCTGTGGTGGAAATGCAGCCGAGAGGACCCGGGCTGCAGGCGATGTAGATGTTGCTCATGCCTATGACACACAGGGACCTTCTCAGTAGCTTCTCCCATCCCACCCCCACCTGCACAGGAGACCCATTTCACACCATGGCATGGGCACCCATGACTGAGGGATAGGGATGCAATGCACACCAAGAGAAGTCCTCTCAAACTCTCAGCAAATCCACCAGAATGAGGATTTGGCCATTCTCATAAGCATCTGATGCTTATATCTGCTGTAGAAAGAGTAGACCCAAATCTTCAAAGCCGCCAGCCCTATTTTTACCCACAACATGAAGTTCAATTAAAAGTTACATAATATCTTTCCCAGAGTGTGGCTGGCTTGTCCCTCTCCTCTTTTTGCAAGCTGTGCAACATATGGGGCAACCGTGCTGCGTGTGCTTTGAAAGCGTGTCCAGTCCTCAGCATGTCATAGATTCCCACACGAATATGGAAGCCATTAAGCAGAAGTTATTAAGTGTCATTATTAATGTGCTGGAATGTGACAAGGAAGGATTTATTTTTATGCTCGGCCATCAGAGCAGTGGTGGGTGCAGTTTCCCTCCTCCACCGTTGGGGCTAATTGAAATGGTTTCATTGCCCTCTGCTTCCCATTCAGTCTTTGCTTGGGGCGTTCTTGGGCTGGAGCTAAAGGCATGGTGTGGTCTGAACTCCCTCAGCTTGGAAAAAGTGACACTGAGCATCCCTGAGGACATCAAAACACTTGGAAAACCCACATGGAGAAGCAGATGTAGCCCAAGTGCTTGCCCTGGAGGGAAGGGAGCAGCTGAGCTGTGGACCAAGGCATGGAGCTAGCAGGGGCCATCAGGAAGGGGCTCATGAAGCCACCTCAGCTTTCTGCAGGGCACTTGGTGGTTGTGGTGAGATCTGGGAGCAGAAATGCCACCAGGAAGGCTCTGGAAACTGCAGGACTGGTGCTGAGATTTCCTAGCTCTCCTCTTCACCAAAAAAAGAAAGATGGAAAGAAAGCAAACCCACCTGAGATAAGCCTCTCAGCTCCCAATTCAGAGATGAGCAATGGAAGCCACTGGTTTCTGTGGGCACTACAGGTCATTTATCCTTCCAACCCAACCCACTTCTAGCTGCAGATGGGCTTTCAGGGCTGGGGGCCATGCCTGAAGTCAATGCTTCTCCTCAGAAGCTGGATTTCAGTCTAAGAAAAATGCTCTTTTTCTCCATGTTCTGCACAGTTTTCTGTGTGATGAAATGCAGTTCCTCTCCTAAATGAAGCTACAGGCAGTTTATTAGCCTAGCTAATTAACCCATAATCAGCGTTTCGTTCTCCTCTAATCACAGGCTGCTCATGCCCTCGGTTCACAGAGTGCAGCCATGCTACAGCACATGTATTTATGAAGGGAAAGAAATAGTGTGGCATGCACCGTGACCTCTATTTACAGGGATAATGTCACTGTGTTCAGGCACACGGTGTGGCTGGGGGACAGGGTGCTGGGATGTCAGCAAGGGGTGACTGTGACCCGCAGGTGGTTGTGAATGAATGGCTGTCACTGGTGGGTAGTGGTTGGTTTGGGATGCAGATGGGGATGGAGCAGTGCCTGTGAGTGCTCCCATCTCCATCACTGCACGGCAGGGCTGTTCCCCAGTGCTCTAGTTTTCCTGCCCTTCCATAAGTGATCCTTCCACAAATCTACACCAGATCTACTGAAAACAAAATATTCCTGAGTCAATACTTACGGTTTTAATCTGTTAACTCTTCCTCTTCTCATACACCCAGTGCCGTCTTCCTCAGCACTGTCTCTTGCCCTTCCAAATTCCTGGGGGTGGATGCTCAGTCCTCTGCTCTACCCAAACAAAATGGATTCCTTGTAAATCAGGTTTCTGATTATTGCTGCTGCCCTCTGAACTCTCTCCAATCCGTCACTCTATTCCTGATGCTGCGGTGTGCTGACCATGAAGAGACAATGTTTGAAAACATCCTCAGCCTGGGCGGCGATCTAACGAGACAGCGTATAAAAATATCGTTACATGGTGAGCTGAAGGCATTGTGCAGCTCTGTAATCATTTTCAAGATGGTAAAATCATTCTACAAGGACAGCCTGTCTCCACTCTGATAAAATCAGGGCCAGAGAAGCAGTCCGGCTTGGAGGAATAAATTGCAGAGTTGTGTTGTTGGGGTTTTTTTTTTTTTTTTTTTTAACAAGGGTTTATTTTTAAATAAGGGAGCTGTCATAAAGTGGAACAGCTGCTGAGAAGATCAGGTACAAGTAAAACCATTCCTTCCAGGTCACTCTCCCTCTCAACATCCCCAAGACCTGTTTCGTACAGGAGGAGATGGAGAAAATGCCAAGGAGATGCCCAAAAATCTGAATGAGAAGTCTACACTTGAGGCTGGGGTACTGCTAGAGATGGGTCCAGCTTGACTTTCTTCGCTTTCCCCATTGCTGGGGCACCCAGGTGTTAAAGGTTCACAAAATAGCCTGGTGTCTTCCCACCCTGCACCCTCCCAGATTCTCCTGGCTCATGAGCATCTTGTGCTTTGCTCCTCTTCTGCCCCAGTATCTTTCCTCCTTTCCCCATTCCCATCTCATAGGCTGGGGAAACGCAGATTTGATTCTGGGCTAATGAAATGCATTATACATTTCATGAGAAATTGCAATCTGAGTTGAGAGGGAATACTGCTTTTGCTAAACCTCGTGTTTCTTTTTAATTTTTTTTTTCCCCTCTCTGTTTTCCCTTTGTCTTGTAAACACATATTGTGTAACTCCTCTGTTCCTAGGGTGCTCAGAACATTGTCCTCAATGGCCATTGTTTGGGCTAATTTATGCTGGGTTAGGCATCACCCTTTGGAATAGGTCCAGAGTCTTGGCGATGTAAATCTTGATTTCTCTCTCTCTCTCTCTCTCTTTTTTTTTTTTTTTTTTTTTTAAGAGAAAAAGAGAGAGAAAAGGTTGGGGGTGGGGAATTTAGGAAGTCCCAAAGAGAGGAGAATTCAGGACAATTTGCACCCATTGCTCGCTCCTGGCAAGGGAAGCTGGGATGATTTGGGGTTGGTTAGCACAGACCTTTCATCTGTTTGCAGAGAGAAGAAAAATTAAATCTCATGGCCTGTTTGTGAGAGGAAATTGCCCAGAATAGCTCTGACAGAATAAGCTATTCCACAATAGCTCCCCATGCGGACACTCGAGCCACTTTGTTCCAGGCTAATTAGTGTGCTTCCAAGCAGAGTAATTACTTTGGAAGGGAAATCTCTCTTCTCCCACGAAGAGTGTCTACATGGAGATAGCTATTTGGGAATGGCATGAACGGGCCATTGCTGCCCTGCTGACCAACCTCACCTCATTGACGCATCCAGGGCTTGGAGAGGTCCCAGCTGCAGGTGGGATGCTCCAGGGGGTGTTTGGAGGAGGGCTGGGGGAAGGAGATAGCAGCGTGGGAGTACCTGGCTGGTAGTCTAGGTGAGGTGGGCTCCAGTGGAGTCCTCCAATGCTTGGTTATTCATCTCAGAAGAGACAATTCAGAAATAAGAAAAAAAGTAATAGTACCGATCCCGTTATTTCATGTCTTTTTTTTTTGTTCCATGGGCCTGGAAGAATATTGATGCTAAGGAGAACAGAGAAATAACAGAGGAGATCTTGGAGTCCACCTCCATCCGCTCCAGGACCCTGCTTATATTCTACACTTGGTAGCTATCACCCAGCCCAAAGCAAGCTCTCAGTTACACTTCTGTTACTAGGAGCTGTTGGGAGTCTCAGCCCGTGCTCATTGCACGTTGTTTTAGAGCGGGAGGCAAAGGCCCTACGCTGCTTTTCTGGAGCTTATGGCTGCTTGCTGCTTGGTTATCCTTCCCCCAGGGCTTAGCCCAGAGGATCTGGTGCTCTGGTGTTTGGAGAGGGTGGAAAGAGGCACCAGTAAGGATGGATGATCCATGCTGTATTCCTCCCTCCTGGAAAAAGTTCAAAACAACTTCATAAGCATTTTAGTGTCAGTTGGAGAGATTCTCCATGGCCGTAAACCCTGGCACAGTCTATAATTACACATGATCTGCCCACTCTGGAAAATTGATACTTACATGGTCCACTGGGCCCTGTGTCCCTGAGTCGCTGTCAAAATGCAGATCAGCTGTTCCCGGGGGAACGCTGAACCTTCCTTCCAGAGCAGCACTAAAAGAGAATGGCTGGGAACTTTTTTTCCCTTTAATGATAGCATCTCCTTACGCTCAGACTCCACGGGATCCAAGAGAGACTCTGTGATGGAAAATAAAGTGGATTCCCCATGCACCTGCCTGGGAGAAGTTTGTTGCCCCTCTATTAAGAAGTCTTTGGGGTGGGCTCACAAGACACCGTGTTACTCAGACATGAATGTGAATGCTGTGCTGTGAATCCTATGGGTGTGCAGGGCTGGGGCAAGGGGCAGAGGGAGGGAGGTGGGGATGTTCTGCTAGGAGCTGCTGCCTCTCTAGCTGGGATCTAGAGTCCCAGCTGGGCAGTGGGGTGGGCTCAGGGGACATGTGGCAGGTTTGCAAGCTGGCATCTCTGAGGAGAATGTCCTCTTGTGCCAGCAAGCTCAGGATTAGAAGTTACTGCTGCAGAGAGCTGGTTGCCACCTAGGTAAACCCGCTGGTCTCTCAACCTACCTATAGACCCTCTCTTCAGTCAGCGGAGGAGACAAAACTGAGGGAGGTGAGGGAGGCAATTGTGCCAAAAGAATGAAGAGAGAAGGTTGTATCAGCAGCAGAACCAGTCTTTGTGAGCCACGAGGTCCCTCCCAGGGCCATGTGTCCATAGGGACTGGTTGTATCCCACAGGTGCCCAGGCACCTCCTTGGCCAAGTCCCTTGCCCAGGGAGCCCTGTGGGGGAGCAGACAGAGAGGAGAGGGAACATCCCATGGATAAGCTCTGTCAGGGGGCAGTGTGGGAGGCTGGCAAGGGTCTGTCTCCTCCCAAACCAGCCCTGGCCGTGCTTTCCCAAGGAAGCAGAAGGGATTTTTGAGGTAGGGGCTGGCAGCAGCGGGAGAGCCTCAGTTTCCCCCCAGTGAGTGGGAGAGAAAAAGTGACTCTTGTCAGACAGGCTGACACCTCATCAGTGCCTGCAGTGACGGATGTCTCCTTGTTCTGAGAGATTAACTACCTCAAAATAACTGTGCACCAGAGACTGTAGGATCTGTTCTCTGCGGAGAGAGCAGCCAGGAGGAGTGGGGATGCCTTGGTGGGATGTTTGGGGACACAAAGGCTGCCTCGAAGGGGATAGCACAGGGAAAAGCCCTGCTGTGGCAGCATGGTGGTGGTGGCTAGGAGAGCTGAGGGACAGCAGTGCAGCTCAGAGAAGCTGGGAGGCTCTGCAGCCCTTCTCTCAGGTGGTATCAGGGTTTGTGAGCTCCATCCTATGGGTCCAGCACCTTTGTGGTGAGAGAGGCACCCCTCAGGAGCCTCTCCAAGCCCCATCAGAGCCTCCCCCAGAGCTCCTCAGAAATCCCATGCCTGGTAAGTAAGCTCCCACATCTGCATCTTCCCTCTGAGATGACCCCTGCTCCAGTTGTGGATTTTCTGCTCCTGAGTGATATTTCACCAGTTGAATCTGAAGAGATGAGATGTGTGGAAATTTGTGCAGCTCTACCCAATTTCTGCCGCTTTATCTGAGCTTCAAAAGGAGCACATGCAAATATTGACAAGTTCAATAAAAAGGTCCATCCAGAATAAATAGCTAAACTGGCTACCCCCTAATGAGGGGGTGCAGTGAGGGATGTGAAGGTAACTGAAGAGCAAATTGGCAGTTCTTAGTGATTTCTGCATGCTGGCCTCTTGCCTAGGCCCTATATAATCCTAAAATATGGGCATGTGGAGCTGTTGCCCCCCTCATGCCTTCCCCAGTGGCTGCTCCCACCCCACGCAGGGATGGTGGTTTTGTCCTCTGCATTGAAATGACAAAATCTCTTGTATTTACTGAATTCAACACTTTCCATAGGGGAAAGAAGATATGAAAGTCCCTCCTCTCTTTGTGCCAGCTGAGAACAAGGGGTGCTCTGTTCCTAGGAATAATCAGTAATCCTCAGCCCTCTTGCAGAGGGCAGGACAGTTAGTCAAAGTCTGCAAAGCACTCTGAATAAGGGAAGCATCCAAGGAGTGCTGCAGGTACCAGGACCATTGCTCCAGCCCTGCTCTTGCTCCAGGTTGCAGCTATGGATGTGTTCTACCCAAAGGCTTCACAGCACGTCGCCAGGTTTGAATGTGTGCAGAAAGCGCAAATATTGCTAGCAAATGGAGAAACATGGAAGCAGAGCACTGGTGAGCTGTTGCCCGGTGTTGAACATCTCTAACAGAGTTGGCATTATGAGGAATGAGTCCTGTTCTGCATGCCTAGAGGCTGTTTGGACTTGGAGATGTTGGTGTTTAGGAAGCGTGTGTTGACTTATAATGCTGTCATAAAGATGCAACACTCCCTGGAAGCCAAGATAAAGACTGCTTTTACTCCAAAACCTCCATGTTTGGGAACACGGTGCCTAAAACATTGTGTGCACTATTACCTTCATAGCCTGAGGGATTTGGGGTGGATCCAAGAGCTCACCTCTGTGTTGTGTGTCTCTTCCCCAAATCAGACGAAGCCTCAAGCTCACCAGCACCCCCCTCCATGTCCCTGAGCCTCAGGAGGGACCAAAGCTGAGTGATGGAACCATACATGCTGACCATGAGCCTTGTGTGGAGCAGAGGAGCTGGAGCAGCCCTGTGGGAGCCTCCAGCCCTGCTGCATGGAGCTGCTGGTGCTAGGGGCCATGTCTGCCTGGAAGCCAAGCTGGACATTGCACGGCAGACTCGAATGAAAACTGATTTTCACCAAACCTCCCCATTTTGTCTTCACAGCAGAAACATGAACCAGGCAGCAGAGAGAGGAAAGCCATACCAGAGCGATCTTGGCTTTGTTCCCACCATCAGTTTGTTTCTCTCCATCAACAGTCCACCAGGACAGGAGCGTCTGCATCTCTCAGAAGGGCTTACAAGCATAATCTGTGTACCCAACACAGAAGCTACTGGATTTTGCCCCCCAACTGTTATCAATACATAAATCCTCAGCCAGTGTTTGCAAAACCCTTCTAATCTTTCTTTATAGAACTCCACCACACCCCTGGCATGCTCCAAGGCTCCTGAGCTGGTGTGAGGATGTGTGTGATTGTAGAAACACAAAATCATTTGAGTTGGAAGCGATCTCTAAAGGCCATCCAGTCCAACTCCCCATCAATGAACTGGGGCACCCACAGCTCAATCAGGAAAGTCTCTGAAGAAGATGAGCAGAGGATGGCAACAACTCTGCTCTTGTAGAAATCAGCCCTTGTCAAACCACAGGTCTTCTTCATTGCTGCTGGGCAGGGATCGCAGAGGCATGGGCCATATTCGGTGCACAGACAGTAACAGCCTTGTCCATGCTTCTTCTTTCTTCCCGCTGACAGCTTGACAACCTAACAGGAAAAATGAAGTCAGTGAAGGGAGAAATGCTATCAGGAGCCCCGTGCTAAGAGGGCAGACAGGCCAGATTGGAGGAAAATGAGAAGCTGTCCGGGCTAATGCAATCATTTATCACATAATCTTGCTCAGCAGTTGGGCGGGGAGCCTGGCGGTGCCTGGCACTTGGAGGAGGCTCTCTTGGCCCCTGGTACCCTCCTCCAGTTGGTGAGGGATGCTCCTCCTGGGTTCTCCAAGGCTTGAGGTTTCCCTTTTGCATCTTGTTGTGCTTGTTGGATCCTCTTCTTCTGCTCTCTGTTGTCCCTTGCAGTGCTTCCCTCCTCCTTGGAGCCAGGCTTTGCCTACTCCTGCTGTGGGCTTGTGCTGCTTCGTGTTGGACCCTTTTTTTCTTTTTTTTTTTTCAGAAAAGATGGCATCTTGTCAGCTCACTGCTCATGCTGAGACATTTCGTCACCAAGAAATTTTGGCTCCACGCTGTGTTAGTGCAAGCCTGGAACTGGGATTTACTGCTTCCTCATACCCAGCCATAAAAAAAGGCATTGCTGAAATGTCGCTGCAAAAAGGGGTCAACGCTGAAGTGTTACCCAAAGGATGCAGCGAGGGAATTCCACTCCCTGATCATGTTGCATCTTCGAGTTTGTTTGGTGTTTGGGCCATATGTGACCCGTGCCCCTGGGGGAATGAGCAGACATCAAAGGGTGACTTCTGGCAAGGATAAGCTCACTTGCCTCTGCCTGACCCTGGCTGCGAGGCAGGGGTGGGAGCTCCTGAGCCACCCCTGCTGCACCTTGCACCTGCAGATGTGAACGGGCTCTGGGACTCAGTTCATCTCCAGGAAAGCAGGGCAGTGCCAAGCCATACAGCTAATTTGCACAGGTCCTGGTGCGAATGAGCACTTAATTGCTGGAGCTGGCTGCAGGATGAGGAAAGCTGCCTTCATCACCACTCCACCTTTGATGTTTGTTTGATTTCTGAGGAAAACCAAACCCTCCGGAGTTGTCTTGGAGATGAGGGCACGGAGGTGTGCAGGGTACTGGCTCAGGGAGCATAGCTTCAGATCCTCTCTGTGCTTAGATTAATTTCCTCTCTGGACTGTTCAGTGTCCCATATCCCTGATGCTGTATTGGCAGAGCCTCTCCCTTGCGTCCTCTCACCCAATGCCACCCCATCAGCATTTCTGGTCGTGCTTTCTCCCAAGGCCAGGCGATTCCGCGAGGAACACAGCCCTTCTATCCAGAGGACAGATGTGGTCACACCAGTGGGGTCTCAGGGCTCTCCAGCCCTGGCTGTCTGCTGAAGCAGCCCTGGCTCAGGCCCAAGGTGAGGGGGAGCTTTGCCAGCATGCACCCCATGGTGAGGTCCCACCAGGCGTGTAACAGCAGCCACCTGTTTTCAGGCTTCACTGCAGAGAAGCAGAATTTCTCAGACTGTTGCCTCCTCCAGGAATATGGAGCGTTAATTATTATTAATGGCTCCTTGTGACTTTTAGTATTACCAATACTAATTAATTGGGTTATTACAATCTCTTGGAGATGTTTGGGGGTGGCACGTACAGATAACAGACATTGCTTTCGTGTGCAAAAGGAACAAAAGGAGCTCACTCAGTGCTATTTGGACAGTGCAAAGCAGCAGAGGTGGGCAGGGATCTGGGAAACGTGATCAGGAGGGGACAGAGCATGGGATCAGCAGTGCCAGCCGCAACCCCTCCTTGCTTTGATTCGAGGCCTGTTTTGCTATTTTCCAGCTATAAATGTGTCCTTAGTCCTGAGACTCCTTGGCTTGTTCTCTCTGTGTCTGAATCAATGGTGTCCCCAGAGGGCTGGCCAGGGAGCTCCCTAAAGGCAAAGATTGGCACCGTGGCATGAGTGTGCCTTTGTCCCCAGATCTTGGGCTCATTGCTCTCCATCGGTTGTGCCAAGCAGAAGCCCATCACAGTGGTTTTTCCTTGCCCTGAGCTTGGGATGAGCTGCTTTGTGGTGAGACCTGTCGTTAAACGTATGGCACAGTACCAATTTAACAAAAATATCTCTGAAGAATGAGAAAGAGAAGAGGCGTGTGTGCAGGCACGCGTGCCTGCGTGTGTGTCCACAAACCCATTTGCTGTTTAGGTGTCAGAAATAAATTTTACCACTGGAGTCTGCAGCATCTGATTAGTGAATTATTCAGTTTGGAGACTGCCTTCACCGTGACCTCATTAGTAACCCCGAGGTGAGCGGGACGCATTAGACTAACCACCAGGCTGTCACTGAGGAGCAGAACTGGGGCATTAAAATGGATTAAAGTGCTTTACCAAGAAGTGCGGCACAACTCATTAAAAAAAAAAAGCAAAAAAGACAGAAGGGAAAAGAGAAAGCAATAGAAAGGGAAGAAGAGAAAGGCAGACCAATAAAACAAGCAAACCAACCTGTTAAACAGGCAAACAAGCAGAGGGACACAGGGTCCCAGCCTGCTGGCAGAGCATGAACCATTGCTCTGAAGCTAGGGCAGGGCTGTGGTTGGGAAGAGGCATTTGCAGGGCTCTCTGCTCTGCAGGGGAGCACAGTGTGGCCAGCCCTTAGGATCCCAGCCAATTCCCTTGGATGCTCAGTTGTGGCTCCTCCGTGTGACCCCTGCTGTGCTGACACCCAGACTTGGACCTTCTGCCCCCCAGGGCAGGTGCTGTGGGGTTTGTGGAGGGCAGTGTCACGGTGGGGGAGGAGCAGGCACTGATTTCTGAGTCCTTGTTCCAGGTGGCTGGGGTTTCTGTTGCCATGTGTGACTCTGGGATATGTCCTGGGCTGGTAACCAGTCAGTACATCCAAAAGCAGCAGGCTGGGAGGGGAACAGCCCATCTGCTTCTCGTGGCTCTTGGGTTTGTATTTTTCAGTGTACTAAAGCTCTTTGTGGAAGGGGTTGCTCCCTCTTCATCTTCTCACTCCTTGTGACTACTTCCCAATGTCTTCCCGTAGATCTGGTCTCTCAGGATTGGTACCCATGGTGGGGGCTCCAGGTCTTCCACATAAGATGTTGCTGGCTTCAGACAGGAGCATGGTGGGCATGTGCACATCTCTCATACCCACTTCGGGAGCGAGGGTCACTCTGCTGACATGGGGAGGAAGGTGTGGCCCATGGTGACACGTTGAAGGGGACATGGTGGAGGGAGTTTTGTCCCTTCTTGACAAACCTACAGAAGGGAAAGGGGGATGGGTTTATAACATAGCCCCTCAGGGTCAGCTGTTCTTCTTTCCTGGGGGGAGGCATGGCTGATGTGAACTGCTCTCATCAGAGGATGGGCCCAGTGACTGATGTGGTCGCATTTGTTTGCTCAGCAACAGTTGCAAATAATGGATGCTAAAAGGCTTTGTGGTTCACTGATGGCCGTGCTCATAACCACACACTCCTCATCCAGTGCTGGGGAAGAAATGCAGAGTGCTCCCTCCAACTTCTCAGGTCCTAAGCCCTGCGTTAAACATGATGTGTAGCCTTGGTCCCTTTGCTGTGTGCAAGGAGACCCTGCTGGAAATAGATGGTCCTAGGCGGTGTCTGGACCCAGGGAGATGGTCAGCCAGTGATCCGTTCCTTCCTCCCATCAGTGCAGCTGCTAGAAACCTGGACATGCACACATGGCACAACACCCAGACCTTTATGGGATCTTTGAGTGGCAGTTCCTGTTGCTTACATTTGCATCTCCCTCTTCTTTAGTGACTGGCTATGCCTTGTTGCCAGCTCGTACCAGGCGTGGTGAGCTCCCAGGTTTCTTCAGCAGAGTTGAGTGTTTACATTCCATCTAGCTTCATCTGTTCAGCTGGGCCCCATTCTTAACCAGGGAGACCCTATTTAATACTTTCTGCATGCTTCCTATTAATAGTCCTCTAGCTGTCCCAAACCACCCATCCTTGGCCATCTCTGCACCTGGGCTGATCCCTGGGTTACTGAAGGAGGGGGAGCTTGTTGTCTATTTCTTCTCCTCTACAGGTTTTGGACACCTGAGACTATCCAGAGTGGGATGTATTGGCTGAACCCTCACACTGAATCCTTCAGGCATATCCTGACCTCTCTTATGAGGTTGTGTAAGGAACAAGAGGGCACAAGGAGGGGTCAGACACAACTACTTGAGTTTTATTAGGTCTAATTGTCCCTATTTTATTATACCTGAATGCACAAGGAATCTTAATTGAATCAATTTCAAACAGTCAGGGCAAACAAGGCACTTGATAGAGACTGAGAAGGGAACAATTCAGGCTGTCAGTTCCCTGGGTCTTTCCTGAATCCTCTGCCCCCACCCACCAGGCAAGTACGGGAAACTCATTCATTTATTGCTATTTAATAATATATACTTCTGCAGTGTGTATCCCAAGCTATTTGCATTGTTAAGTCATGTGCATTGACGTGGAAGCTTTGCTTTCCCTTGTGTTGCTGCTGGTGTCATCTTCGAGCGTTTGCCTAATGATGACTTGACGAAGTGAAGGGGAAGACGCGGCAGAAATGAAAAGTGGCTGGGGGAGCTGGAGCAGGGATCCCCAGCACTGTCCTGGGAACTGCTGTACTGTTAACATGTTAACTGGGCATCTGGAGGGGGCACACATAGCCGTACACCTTCTCCCTCCCACTAGAGAGAAGCATCGCCATTGAAATTAGTGACATTGGCGTTGTTTTGAAGGCTAGTTAAGTCTCACTCCAACTGGGATCTGATTTCTAGGGCAATTGCCCTTGATATGGCGTTCTTCTCTCCCATGCAGATCATCATTGCTGCAGCTTAGCCCCCTCTAAAGAATAATGAAACAGAAGAATATCAAATAAAGCAGACACCCCTTGCATTTCACCTTCCTCTCTCCAGCCATCCTCCCTTGGTTGGCTGTGCTGCTGTAGCATGTGGGGACATTGGGGATGTTGCACAGGGCTGTTGTTGGCTCCACGCCTCCCCATGGGGCTCGGTGTAATTTGACATTTTGTAGAGTTTGGAGGCCAGGCTTGCGGGATGAGTTTGAAGGACAGATGACAACTAAGGAAGCCTGCTCCCTTCTGTTAGGCATGAGATTCTTTGTTCCATCATGTTTTTCCTGTGGGAGCTGTTTGCAACCCACAGTTTCAGTGATGAACAGATCTGCATGTCGCATCTCCTCACAAGGCTTCTCCCAGCCCCTATTGCTTGCTTAATTATTTGGAGCAGCCCTTCTAGTGCTGTGGGCCGGACACCTGTAGCACACAGCCTGCCCACCACCACTCCCAGCTGGGCAGGCTGCAAGATGCTGTGTGCCTGCATGTGGGACTATGCTCATCCTTGCACAGCTGGATGTGAGAGCATCCCTCGTGTTGGCTGGATGTACCCTCTCCCCTCTGCTTGGCACTAAATTAACAGTAATGAACCTTAGTCATCAGCACAGATGGATTATCCACTGAGCTAAAGCCAGAGCTCTGTTAATCACTCATTAGAGATGAGCATGTTGCAGAGGACCAGCCCCAAAATCAGTGTGGGACAAGTGCCTGACCCCACATACATGCATCCCAGCATCCTCCCTGCAGTGGGTGCTCCTCAGCCAGCAAGTGGTACCCAGCCCAAACATCACCTCTTCACACAACAGCAGCCAGGAGAGGGTGGCAGAAATCCCTGTCTGTTTTGTAAAGCAGGGCTGGGGTTTTCTCTTGGTCATTTGCAGAACAGCTGGAATGCTCCCTGTATCCAAGGAAACCTGCCTTAACCTGCTGCTTACAGGGAGCCTTCAATTTGGCAAGTTCCTTGGCTGATCCCACGGCACTCAACAGGAAGGTGCCCTGTGCTTTGCCAAGTCCATGCCATTGGAATAAGATTTTGGGAGCAGAGATGCATTTGCCCTGTCTTTGCCCTCCCAGCCTCTCCTGCTCCATACTCTGCAGAAACAGAAAAGCCCCTTTTGTCCCAGTTCTGTTGCCACTTAGTTGCAGTTTCACAAAAGCAATACCAGCTGCTCCAGTAAACCTGGACATGGTTCTTTAGGGGGTCACTAACAAACTGGGGGATTTGTTTTAGTGAAAACCCTCAGAATTTGAGATTTGCTCTCCTCAAGTCATGGGGATGAATCTGCAGCCCAGAGCAATGTGGACAGGGGAAAGGAGGGGACTCAGTTTCTAACAGCAGTGGCAGCCCTTGCAGGGGGTCCTGGACCTCCTGGCTAGTGCCACCTCTCCCAGTCACATGAACCAGCTGCCACAGCTTTGCCAGACCCCGCAGCCTCTCCTGGACCATCAAAGCTCTGCTGCCAACTCTCTGAGTCTGAGTCTTCCCTTCTCCCATGCTGCTCTGCAGAGTCAAAGCCTGGAAGCTGTTTTTCTGCTTCTATTTTTTCCTCCCCTTTCTTCTTTTTCCTAACATCTCCAGTGGGCGAAGCACAGTGTAACCACCCACCCTGGAAATGCTCCGTGCTGCCTCTCTGGCTGGGGTTGTGTGCGGGAGCTGTGCAGCAGTGGGAGATGAGGGCTTGGAGGAGGAGGGAAGGATGAAAACTCAGTGGTGCTGGTGAGGCTGGGATATCCCTGTGAGTTAGAAGTGGTCGTGGCTGTAGCAGGGCCCTTCCACCTCTGCAAAAGCATCAGGGAGAGCAGAGAGCAGGAAAACTCTATTAGGTTTCTCTAGACACTTTCCCTACTACTGGCCTGCACTCACTGTCTGGATGGGGCTTTCAGCAGCTCTGTGCCATCCAAGCTGCTCTTGCTGCCCTGACTCTTCCCAGATGCTGGATCCAGATAGAGCCCAGCTCTGCCCTGCAGCACCTGAGCTCCCCATCCATCCATCTATTGCATCCACCCCATCCACTCCACCCCATCTACCCACCCATCCACCCCATCTCATCCCATCCCACCCAGCTATCTATCCTGTCCACTCCACCCCACCCCATCCAGCACTGCCAGCATCCCCCATCCTGCATCCCTGTTGTCTCAGCTCTCTCTCCCAGCACCACTGATCCCATTTTTCTTCCCAGAAAGCTCATGTTCCAAAAAAATCCCCCTTTTCCTTCCCCATTTTTCACTGCTACTGTGGACTGGGAGCAGGCAGGAGGGTGGGAGAAAACCAGAGCTCTGTGGGGTGGACCTAAGCAGCTGTGAGTTTGTGTTGGGGCTGCAGGATGAGCTGGAGGGACTGAGGTGGCAGAGGAAGGAAAAAGCCCGGGAATGAGCCTGAGGAAGGCAGTTTGAGTAGAGAAGGACTGGAGACCATGCCAGGTGCCCCCACACTCAGGAGCATGGGTGAGCAAGGAGAGAAGTACATCTGTCCCCTTTCTGTCCCCACCCAGATTGTTCAGCTGTGGCTTGTCCCCATTGCCCCGGTACCAGTGACCCCATCTGTGCTACCAGTTTGGACCCAGCACCACTTGTCCCCCTGCCAACACATCCTGCTGAACCTGAGCATCCCACAGCACCTCTGGGAGGATAAATGGTGCTGTGGGAGCTCCAGCAAATCCATCACATGCGGTAGTGGCTGCACTAAAAGCTTCTGCCTGCCTGCGCTGCAGCGTGGCTGGGAGCTTTCCCAGAGCTGGGTTAATGCAGCAGCAGCTGCAGAGCGCGGCCGTAAGTGGGGTTAACGTGCTCACCCTCCCGAGCATCCCTCGCTGTGTGGAGGTTAAACTCCTGCCTCGGCCTTGCAGGAACTGGTTTTTAACACCAAATGTTTTGTGAGAGCAACCAGCACGCCCGCTCTTGGTTTTAGCATTTCTTTTGCTATCCCTAAGGTGGCAGTACGAATCCCCTCGCAGCAGCATCCTCTCACAGTCCGTATTTAAGCTCCACAGTGTCCTTCTGCCTCCTAAAGAGCCTGGTGTTAATTTTGGGTCTCTCTCCCCATTCATATTGTCCTGCGGCACAGCCTAGTCCCCAGTGTGTGCTCAGCTGCCCGGGGACCCGGGGTGCCCCAAAGGGATGCACCACGGGATGACAAGGGGCACAGCAGCCCTGGCAGGAGGCAATGCCTGAGGAACGGTTGGAAGCCCAGGGTCTGGTCAATAGGGCAGGAGATGATCGAGAGGCAGAGAGAGCTGTAAAAAAATCTCAGTTTTCTACCAATGAAGAGAGAAATGAGAATGTTATTGCTTTGTATTGGTGTGGGAAGCTTTGAAGGGTGATAAGAGGGTGTCAGAAAGCCTTGAAGGCAGCAAGAGGACACCTTGTAAGGCAGCCTAGCATTTTCTCTCCTGGTTTCAGGTTTGCTGGATGTGTCCCCAGCATCACCTGTACAGTACAGTGTGGCTCAGGACAGGGAATGGCATTCTGCAAGGAGCAAAACCTGGCGAGGGCAGCACCCTGCCTCCTGGGCCCAGGGGTTCCTAGGGTCCCTACGGGGTGTCCTCCACCTCCACAAAGTTCCAGCCTCTTCCAAAAGCAGTGGGCTTCCCCGTGGGATGGGCAGCCCTGGGGGTGGTTCTCCAGGCTTCCAGGGCATCGTGACCAAAAGAGGTTAAAAATGATCTGGTTGGCAAAAATACCCTGTAATTTCTTCTCTCTTTGATCACAAAGTGCCCCCCTAGGAGTGCCAGACAGCCCTGGGCAGCAGGCACAGATTTGGATTTACTTCTGTTGTTCCGACCAAACAGCTGCTGAGGGCGTCAGTTATAGAGACATGATGATGTTGTCACTTTATGTATCATTTTT
Source organism: Penelope pileata (assembly GCA_013396635.1). Taxonomy (NCBI): domain Eukaryota; kingdom Metazoa; phylum Chordata; class Aves; order Galliformes; family Cracidae; genus Penelope; species Penelope pileata. The sequence goes on along the minus strand of WBMW01002474.1, from coordinate 479,050 downwards.
ATTTCATTGCTCTCCAACGTTTGTAATACCCCGGAGCTCAGAAGCTTAAATAACAGCTCTCTCCATATTGATTTTATCCTTCGCCATTTGGCACTTGTTCATTCCTTTCCCTTGGAGTTCCTAATAACCAGGATTTTCCCCTTGCCTCCCTGTGCCTGGGCAGTGGCCGTGGCCAACCAGAGATGGCAGGAGAAGGAATGGGCCCAGGTATTGGGGCTGATGTGCACGTGATGCTGCAGTGCCTCTTCGACTCCTCGCTGATAAAAAAAATAAAGCTAGCACCAAGAAAGATGTTCTCACTCCATTGCAATAACTCTGAAGGAATTGCATGTAGGGTCAGTGTGGCCCTTTCCAGCACAATTTGGGGATGGATCAAGCAAGCAGATGGTGGTGAGAGAATTATTTCACAACAAAATATGCCTTTTCTTCCCCATATGAGCAGCCTGTGAAGTGACCATGTGCTTTTCATGTGTTTCAGCTGCTTGGAGTTGTGCTGGTGGGCTGAGAGGCCTGCAGGGGGATGTGGTGATGGAGTCTCAGGAGGTGGAGAAGGATATGTTCCTTCCATCCCATACTCATGGCAGGGGCAAGGAGGGACACAGCAGCAGCTGGGGCCAGCAGAATGATGGGGATGGGAGGAGAAGGAGCTCCCACCAGTGGGAAGGTCTCTATCCAGATGCTCCCCGTTACAGTGCAAGGGAAAACCTGGTGCCATTTTACAACCCATCCTTGGCCATTTCAGCTCTAGGGACCATCTCTAGATTTCATCTGGGTGCAATCTTCTTTGTATTTGCAAAAATAAAGCGATCCTTTAATAATTAATCAGAGCCATTAGTTACTTTTATTTATTTTACTCAGCTGAAATGCATCACAAGTGTTCCACTGACACCTCCTCACTGCAGAAGCTCTTTGCTGGAGAAAAATTTGGATGTCTGAGATCTGGGACCAACTCGAGCTCCCACGAAGTGCTGCAGTGGATGGCAGAGGGCCGTCTCCATCCCTCCCCAGGGTTCCCCAAAGCCTCCTCAGCTCTGGGGGAAGAGCAGGGCTGGCAGCTCTCTGTTGCTGCTGCAGTGTTTGGCTATCGCAGTCTGCAGCCTCGCCTGGCAGGGGAGCAGGTGCTGAGCCAGTGGAGGGGAGAATGGGAAGATGGGCTCCAGGGACTGCCCCGGCTGTGAGGTGGGTTGTGTTGCACATTAGCTGATGCTCCTGTATGGCTTCCAGCACCAGCCCAAACGCAGAGGTGTGTGGCAAGCCAGCTCGGAGATGCGATAGGCATAAATCATGGTGGCCAGATCCTTCTCGGTAGGGATGGGGGGAGCATCTCTGATGGTGGGAACTGCTCAGTGCTGGGAATCACTCGGCAATGGGCTGTAAGATGTGGGGGACTTGGCCCTTTCTGTAGAACAAAGATTAATTTGCTTTGGGAGATCTTGGGCATTGTTTTTTCCCTGTTGGTATTAAAACAGCAATGCAGGGATGTATAGGCACCAATGCGGAGAGAAAATGGCACTGCATCTTCAGGGCTTGCTGTTGTCTTCTGCCTTCCAGCCCTGGGAGAACCCCGTAGCCCTGCAGTGCCATGCCTCAGGGGGCACGGAGACCTGGGAGCTCTGGTGTCCCTCACTGCAGCTGAAGTGACCAGAGAGATCATTTCCCACTGCAGGATGCTCCATAAGGCTGTAGGGATGGAACTGGACAGAAGGTTGGAGTGTTTTTTTTTTTTGTCATCAAGAGCTTTGGAGTGGTGGGTGTGAGGTTGGTAGGGCTGCCTTTAGGGGGGCAGTGGTCTTTAGTAAGAGACACAGCTGGGGGAGCCAGGCAGCAGCGAGTGAGCAGGACTGCCATATGGCCATGGAGAAAATCTGCCAGCTGTTTCCTGTGTAGGCAGCTGGACCCCTTGCTCACCTTAACTAGCACATCTGTGGAGCAGACCCCTTGCAGCCCCCAACCTGTGCTCCCCTCACATGCTTTCCTAAAGGTCTAAAACAAGCTCTACCTGGAGTGTGTTCAAGGGCTAATGTACATCCTCCCTTAATTATTGATTTGCTTATTGCAGATGCTTTGCAGGACCCTTGCCACAGCTCTCACACCAGGCTCCTGCCTCTGATTCCCCAACAGCTCCATGGGACTGAGGGCAGAGACCTCACGGCACCATCTGCTCAGGTCTGAGGACAGCACCTCTCCATCCCCACTCGCATGCCCATGCATCCCGGGGGCTCACAGCTCAACCCCCATTAGCCCACACCATGGGGATGGCCACGGGCTTTGCTGCAGAGCCCAAACCGATCCCAGACCCCACCCTGAACCTGTGGGTGATGCTTCCAGCAGCTGGGCCCCCTCCTGCAAGGTGCCCTCAGCTCCCAGCGTGTGCCAAGGATGTCTGGCACGAGGGATCAAAACACAATTATGCCATTGAGCCTCAGCTGCTGTCATCCCCGTGTGGGGAGAGATTAGATGCTACACATTAGCGTGATTGTTAACGACTCTGCAGAAGCAATGTTGAGAAACAAGTGCGGCAGATCCCTGAGAGGACAGTGGGTGGTACGGCCCAGCTATTACCCTGTCACCTCATGCTCCACGAGCTCCGGATTTCATGTGATGCTGGAGAGCATCAACACAGGAAAACACTGACCCCAGCAGCCACCATGGGAGCCTCCTCCATTCTCTTGCTTTTCTCTGGAACAGTGTGTTGGGTCCTGCTTGCTGAATCTGTGTATTTTGGTTAAGCCAGGCTGCGTGGGTCATGGTTCCTTTGGATTTTGCACAGCCATTTCTTCTGCGTGGATGTGATGGGTGGAGAGATGCTGTCTCACCCGCGTCCATCACAGAGTGGGGAGATGCTTTGGGTAATTCAGGCTTTCAGGCAATGCAGGATTTTTTCATGTTGGATTTTAGGAAAAATTTCTTCTCAGAGAGTGGTGATGTACTGGCACAGGCTGCCCAGGGAACTGGGGGAGTCACTGTCCCCGGAGGTGTGCAAGAACCGTGGAGACGTGGCACTGAAGGACGTGGTTAGTGGGCATGGTGGGGATGGGTTGGTGTTGGACCTGGTGATCTCAGTGATCTTTTCCAACCCCTATGATCCTTTCACCATTTCCCTGGTGAGCCAGGAAACCATTGCAAACAGCCAATGGCTCAACTCATGCTTGGGATGAGCAGAGATTTTCACAATGATGCCCCGTTGGGGCTGCAGCCGTTTCCCCTGCAGGCCTGCAGGCCATGCTTCCGGGAACACGCTGAAGGCACGGGGTGCTGGGGTGGGCCTGTATCTTCTATCCCCACCAGGGCGTGGCCTGGCTCTCTGTCCCTCCCTCCTGGCCTCTCCTGGGCCTCCCCTGGTGGGCAGGGCCTGGCCGTGGTGGGGACGTGTGGTGGTGCTGGAGGGGCACCATGGAGCTGGGTGAGCTCCGAGCAGCCCTGGCGATGGTCTGTCCTCAGTGCTTTCAGACGCTGATCTTCCTCTGAGCCTCGCTGGAGAATATCACATATCAATGGGCTTCCCAGGCTGTCTTTATCCTTTTAGCAGCTTTGGTTTCATGGCCTTTTCTCCTTTTCTCACCACAGTAGCTGGGGCAGCAGAAGCTCAGCTCCATCGCTGTGCAGCCAGCACCCCCTGCCCAGCTCCTCCGCCACACAGACCCTCTGGCACTCCCATCTCCCCCCACCCTGGAGCTTCACCATCTGTGACTCATTGCCATCACCTCACATCGCTCTGATTTCTGAGAGATCCGCCAGGTCCGCACAGAGCATGGCAGGCACTGCCTTGGTGTCCTGACCACGGTACTGGCGCACCATTCTGCTTCCTGCTCTCCTTCTGCACCACTCTCCTTCCTATTCCTTGGGCTTTCTAAGACCTTTGTTTCTGTATTTTTTTCTTTTTGACCATTGCAGCCATTCTCCCTGTACATTGTAGCCATGACCACACCTTTCCCCTGGCCAAAATTCAAGAGCTACCCAGCTGGGAAACTGGTTCAGGTTACAGCCATGAATGTGAGCACAGCAATATTCGTTATCTTTGTGCTTCTTTAGTCCTCCTTAAAAACGTTTTCTCCTGGAATGTTTGTTCCTGTTTACTTGGGCAAATACAAGTTACTGGGTACTTTCAGGACGTGGTTAGGCACTTTTCCCTGTGCCATCTTCCAGGCTGCATTCCTGCAGTGTGCAGAGCTGCACATTGCCCTGGTGAGAGGGGCCAGCAAGCGCCGGCTCCTCGCTCCCAACGAGCGCTGTGCTGGGGAGAGGCAGCGGGGCCGTGTGGTGCCGGATCGATGTGCAGAGCAGAGGCGGAGGGGACGGCGGAGCTGGGGATGACTGAGCAATACGGGCTAAGGGCTCTGGATGGCTCTGCCCAAAGGACCTTTTTGTGCCTTTTTGTAGCTGTGACACAGGGTGATAGCACTGACCTAGGAGGTGGCAGGAGGAGAGGTTGTCCCCAAGGGAACGCCAGCACGGGAGCATGCTGCTAAAGGGGAGCACAGAAATGCCAGAAAAGAGCAGGTTTGGAAAGCAGAGTGATTTCTGGAGGCCCCCAGGCCCAGGGGGAAGGAGCTGCAGCCCGGTTCCCGGGGGGGAAAGCTCTCGCAGGAGGAGCTGATTTCATCCTTCATGGAGATGCTTCTTGAAAGAGCAATTTGCCGGCATCCCTCAGAGCAATAACGGCGAGGCCTCGGCTCGCGATACCATCTCTGCCTGCTGACAGCCCCATCACTCACGCCCCGCTCCAGCCTCCCTCTGCCGACGGGAGCAGGGCTGGGGATGGAGGCAGGGAGCAGAGTCCCACCACCAGCGATCCCATCCCCAGTCGGACCTGGGCGAGCATGGGGCTGCGGTGGCCTCACTGAGCAACCCCTTCCCCCTGGGGGAGGACGTGGATGCTCTGCTTGATGGATGCTGTGAACCCCCAAGAGCCCAGCACCAACCTGTGCCATCCCAGCAGCTTCTCCAAACTTCCATTGGGTTCCCATGGCCCTGAGGCTTTCTCCTCCCTGTGACATGCCAGGGCAGGCTGGTGACATCCCTTTGGCTTCATGCCATGGCCCCACAGTAGCTTCACACACACAGGGGTGCAATGTCACAGCCATGAGGCCATGACCTCCAGGATAGGGTTCCAGGCTGGCGCTGGCTCTGCAGGGCACAGGGTGTCCCTGTGCTGTGTGACACTTGAGTGGGATGCCAGATTTTGGGGTTAAAGGGAGATAAAGGGGAGCGAGAGCTGCTGGAAGAAATGGGGGAATGGAAACACACAGCCTCTCTGCAGTGGAGGATGCAGTGATGTGACACAAGAACAGCATCTCTCCACCATGGGTGGGGAAACTGAGGCAGGGAGCAAATAACAACAGGGCAGTTCCTCCTCTGGCACCTTCCCAGCTGTGGGCAGGCAGCTGGGGCTGCTTTCTGTGCACGTGGGCTCTGTTAACCCGTGTGCTGCTCTGGGTCACAGCCTGCGGTGCCGGGCTCACCAGAGACCCCCGGGATCCAGGGGTTTCCCTTCAGAAATGGAACAAGAGGAGCAACCCCCCTCTGACCTGGGTGTTTGCTCACCAGCTGCCTCAGTTCCCTGGGGGAGCCCCACAAAGCAGTCCTTCACCCCAGAAACACCCATGGGAGCGAGGCTGAGCCCTGATGCCCCACTGGAGCGATCCCAGACCTGGATGCGTGCAGTCGGTGTGGAGTTACCCATGTGCGTGCCCTGCTGGGACAGCTTGCATGAGCATGGCTACAGGTGGACAAACTATCTCCCCTGCACTTCCTTGTGTTGTTGTTTTTTTTTTTCTCTTTACT